>RJWH01000861.1:208340-542560 GCA_004363575.1 Solenodon paradoxus
CCAGACATACACACACACACACACACACACACACACACACACGGATGCATACGCTTCCCACAATATTCAATATCTGCATCCCCCATAAAGCCATCTAAACATTCCTGTAACATCCTTAAGTAGATCTACAATATAGCTTCAGCTTGCTAAGTAATCCTCTAAAATAGTATCACCAAAGTGACAAAGTTTTAAGAATTTATTCAGTAAGAGGATACATTAACAGTTGACAGATCCCTACAAGGTCATTCATAGGTTTTAAATTCTTTCTGGGTATATCAGATTTTGTGAATAAAAAAAGTCTGTCACATTAGTCACAAGATGGCAGAGATCAAAAGCAAATAGGTATTCAACCTTCCAGACAAGTCAGAGCCGAGACTCGATAAAAAAAGAGGTTAGTCAACTCACCAGGTTGTAGAATTACACTTGAATCACACTCAAAACCCCAAGGCAATGTTGTTAGAGTGGTGAAAAGGGGAAGGCATTTCTTCTTCTTTAATTCCACCTGACCATCTTTACTTAAACACTCCTACACTATTGGCTCTTACCCCTCTTTCCATGTATTGGATGATTAGCAGAATAAAACATTCACTGGGCATTGCTGAAAAGTTATTTCTCACATTTGTCTTCCACACCTAAAGTTTTCAGCATTTGGAAAAGAAGTATTTATCACTTTAGTATTAATAGTGTCGTGATAGTAGTCCTAAGTCTCAGAACACAAAGGTTTGTCTGTGATGATCTATAGTATAGATTTTATACCTTATATAACCCAAAAAGCTCTTCTCACTGGAAATGTGTGAGGGCATGTAAACTAAAAACGCCATTCAAGGTCTATACAAGGTACCTGGGGTCATTAATCCCCTATAGCAAGTGGCCCCAAATGGCCTTTGTCTTTACTTTATAACTGTGTTTGGTGATGACTTGCTCAGGGCAAATCGAGCCACCTCAGATTACCACTTCTTTCCCAGAAAAAAAACAAAGCTAGCAGGTGATCCCTAAATCTAAGAATGCAGAGTTTTGTGCACTGTAGCATTCAGAAGTGGTTTGGGAAATGTCCTTTTTTCCCCACAGTATCATGAATTAGAAGGTGGTGCAAGTGGTTAAAACCACCTGTACTTGCAAGGGCACACCTCTGAGGCATGGGGGCTGAGATGTGGTGGGCGACCCAGATTCACTATGGGGTAGGGATGAAAAACTAAAATGAAAAAACAAACCAACCCAAACTACCTGCAGCACAGTTAAGTGTTTACTGCATTTAGTTACAATCAGGCAGGCAGCACTTCAGGAGCACCCGCTGTGCACAAAGACACTATAAAAGATCATAGGTTACAATGGTAATTATTTTATCTACTAGCCAGTTTCCTACTGCTATTGGTAAGCGAATTTGTAATTATTTTTAGACTGCAGAGTTGCACAATACTAGAGGACAATCAGAGATAACCCTTCATTCTTTGAAAATGTGTTACCCCCAAATTATATGGGATTGGTAGAATGACATGTCAATAATGAGCTGATTGTGACATTTTCTCTTAGCGTGTCAGTTTCAAGGTGATGGGGTAAGCTTTTACACAGTCAGAGAAAGTCTTGGTGACATTACAAGGCAGTAAGGGGAAAAAAAATGTGCCTTCCTTTGAATACAGTGGCTGGTTTAGTCGTCTAGGAGTCCTTCTTTAGGTCTGGGAGAGATGCAGGCATGAAAAAGAGGCTGGTGACAATTCCCTGTGTTTAGAAAAGGCCATCTTTGGATTGTTATTTTGACACAAGTCCTCTTTATATGAAGTAAGTATCTTCAATGACTTAAATCTCTGAGGAAGTATGAACCCCAGAGTGCATGTCCCAAGGACTGACAATTCTAAACACAAAACGTTAGTAGAGGTGGAGGGCATGGTGTGTTGAAATATATCTAAGAAATGGGGAACTTATACATAAGAAATTATTTTAATGTGTAGAATAATTACTAAAAATAAATTTAAAAAATATTAGTAGAGATTAAATTATACTAATATTCTTTTTCCTTAAGACTTTTTATTAAGATTACTTTTGTTTATTAGAGCTCCGTAGGTTTTCAGACTACTTTTCCACCAAGTCTTAGTTTTAGTGCATGATTTTGCAGAATGCAGGCTTTTCAGGAATTTATGTTTAGCATGATAGCTGATTGTCGAATGCAGCCTCCTGGCTCAGGGAGCTTGAAAGCTAATTAGAGCAGTAAGCCCAAATGGAATAGTGGTTAGTTCTAAGACTGTCCTGTCAATGTTTCTCACTTGCAACTCTGCCTGGATTTTACCCAGACCCATGTCATATCTATTTCTCCCTTTAGCACTGTATCCTGTTCCACTGCCAGATTATTCTCAGGCTTGAATACTTCTAAAATCTAAACAATCCTTGTCCAAAACTACGAGTTCCTTCCTTTCCTAACAACTCCTTAGTCTAACATTTAAGCAGCAGCCCCAAGTCTTGTTCTGTTTGTGATTCTTGGTCCTCCTCTTCCATTCCCAATAACTGAAATCCAACTCCAATGATTCACACTGGATCTTAACTCTGGAGCACCTGGTGGCACATTACCTGACTTTCTTATTTCCCTTGATACTAGTTATTGGTCTAGCCTCCTGTTATAGAATATGTTCCTTAGGAACTGACCCACTTCATCTTTGTATCCCCATTCAAGCTATCATAAGTGCAAATATGTGCAATGGAATCCCGTTTTTGTTACCTTTTGTGAATGTCACAGTACTCTAAGAGGACTCCTGTTAGTGGGCTTGTCTGGGAAAGTTCAACTTCCAAAACTAAGAGTGGTTCCCCACAGAAATGACTAGTTGGAAAGAGGGTCAAATGAACATGAGATTAAGAAATCAAGGGGCTAAAAAAAATCTGCCAGCTTCTGTGACCTTGGGATAAGTTATTTCTACTGCCCAATTTCTTCCTATACAAACACCATGCCTATTACAGGACAGAAAAAAAGATAAAAACATAAAAATCATCCCAAAAGAATAAGACTTTTATTTGCACAACCTATTGAGAACTTCAGTACAGGGAGAGGCAGATTGGAACACCATATGGTTTTTTTGGGGTCAAACTGCAATTACTCTTTTATTTCAACTCACTCTATATTATAAACATTTCATCCTAAAATAAAACATACATTTAAATCTCTCAACCAGGATCTAGGTGTTCTTAATCCAACAGAGAGAACATTTCTCATCTACTGGCTAAAGAGGTGCATTCAGACTGGTTTATATTCTATTCTTGGAAAGCTAGCAATGTAATTTCAACAGTGGGAATAAATTTATTGCAAAAGAGCAAGATGTCCAGGAAAGTTAACTAACAGTTTATTCTGTAATCATCTAACTGATACAGCCCCAACTATACATAACTACAGAAAAGAAGTTGCCTGTGCATTTTACTTAGAGAATTCCAGAATCCTCTCTAGAGCATTTTCTCTAACACATTGATTTACATGGTTTCTCAGCCTGGAAACGATCAGATTTATAAAGATTTATAAAGTTATAAAAGTAAGCTTTTACACAATCAGAGAAAGATTTCTCCAACAAATCCTCCCAATCTCGCTCCTTCATTTTACCTAATGGCACCTCTTGAGGAAACTAGAGGCTAGAAGTTTAGCATTTGTTACAGTACAACGTTCCCAAGCACAAAAATAACTCGTTCATCTGCTAAGGTAATTTCTGAAGCTCTCTGCAGATTGTGCTTTTATCATTCATAAATAGAGATCATTTCAATTTCCTTCCATTTCCCGTATTTCCCCCCTGGGAACTTATGTTTTTACAAAGCCCAAGTTCCAAGTTCTCCTATGGCAAGACTTCAAAGTCACCACTCTCAGAAAGGCTTCCAAGCTCCATCTCACAAAATCTCACTCATTCAGCAAATAGTGTGCACCCAATTTCTATGGGCTAGGCCCTGTGCCAAGAGCCACGGATGGGTGGGGGCAGGGCCAGAAGGCCAGACGCTACTGCTTCCTAATTATGTCATTTGAGAAAAGTTCTTAAACTCAGCAACTGTCTCCTCACCTATATAAATTGGGAATAACCAGCACTAAGCCCAAATGTAACAAAAGTAAATGTCTTCAGGCAATGCCTTGCACATCCTAAGCACTCAATTAAGAACTCGATTACACAATAATGTGCAAATCAGAGAGCAACCTATCTAGACTACTGGAGGCTATTCTTATATACTTGAAGTTTGCTTGGTCCAGGGGGGACCTTCCTTCAACAACCTTCTAATCTTTTTAACAGAATGCACTTAATGTTGTTGACTTTGGTACTTGGTAAGCGCTAAAATCCTTCCCCCTTCGGTTTCCAGTTCTCTTAAGTAGGCTCACCTCACAGACACAAACCAAATTCTCTGAAAACTTTAGAACTTAGGTTTAACACCGAAAGGTCATTGCCAGCACTGTTCACTAAAGGCCTTGGTTTATTTTCAATAAATAAAAGCAAAACAGTTTGAAGAGCACCATTTTTGGAGCACTTTTTTGTTGTTAGCACAGTAAGAACAGTCCGTGAGTAAGTGTACACTGTCATACTCATCCCAACTACAAGGGGACAGCCATGAGGAAGCCATTAAACTCCCGTCTCCAGCTTTAGTCTGGTATGTTACAGGGCAGCTGGCTATTGAAGCAAATCTCAGAATGTTTATTTTCGCCCCGTCAAATCTTTATAATGCTAAAAATTTTTCTACTAACTGATTATGGCCCTAAGCAAAGTTAAAACAGTGAGCCATTTTAATATTAAATAAACGTAACTGAAATAAGTAAAAACTGCTCTCAGGGACATCTCAAAAGACCTCACTATCAACCAACCCACTGCAGACCAGCAAATTAGAAAAGACTGCTTACTCTTAGAACAAGAAAGAATGATCCATTCTAGAGGTCAAGCCAAACACAGCAAAGAAGCCGTGATAAATGAGCCGAGAGCTAGACAGAATTGTGAAAAAGGCAACTTTGCCCATCTCTACAGTATCGTGTCTTCTCGCGTTACTCCATTTTTCACTAACCATCTTTCTGCAGGCAGAAAACTTTAAAAAATGAGTTCGTATTTTTAAAGCACGGTGAGGGTTTGGTTAGTCCACACACATGCCTAGATTTAATCCGAAACCGCAAACTGCTGTTAACACGGAAGGGAATATGTAACCGAGGCAGAAGGCTTGGGCTGCAACATTCACGCCGTTTCTGAGCTCCTCTGTTAGCACTCGAGTCTTTATCTGGCTTTCTGTTCCAGTCGCCTGTTAAGATGGTACCTCTCGTTAGGCGCGATCTATCCGGCCCGGGACCTTTCCGAGGGCCAGGAGGGGTCCGGTCTCCCGTCCCCACCATGGCCCAGCAGAACATGGAGCTGGGCGAGCCCCTTTGTCTCCTTTATCAAGCCAGAGAAAGGAAGGAGGGAGGGCGGAGGGAAGGAGGGAGTGGGGCTGATCCCTCGCCGGGGCCAGACGCAGGGTCGGAGGGGAAGGGGCAAGGGCAGGGGCAGGGCAGGGCAGGGCAGGGCAGGGCAGGGCAGGGCACCGACCCCCAGCCGCCGGCCCGCCCGGCGCTCTCGCCGAGGGCACGCTGCGCGCCCACCGCCGAGCCTCACCTCATCCTCCTGCTCGCTCCGGAAGCACAGGCACGCCGCCCGCTTCTTGAAGCCCTCGCGGTCATAGGTCCGCGTCTGGTTGGGCTTGAACTTCATCATAGAGGCGGGCTCTTGCTGCCGCTGTGGCTCCGGCCGCCGCCGCGGGGGCCCGGCCGCCGCCACCCCGCCGGGGAGTGGGGCGAGGGCGAGCTGGGGCGCCGGGAGGCGAGGCGGCGGCGCGGGGAGGGTGGCGAGGTCGGTCAGTCACGGAGTAGGTGGCCGCTGCGACGCGGGGCAGCACGCGAGCGCCGGTCACTGGAGCCCGGGTGCCGGGGAGGAAGCACGGCTTCTGCCCCGGCGTCCGCCGCTCTCCATGGAGCCCGCCGCCCACTCGCCTCCTCTCCCTCCTTGCTGCCGCCGCCGCCGCCGCCGCTGCAGAAAGAGCGAGGCTCGAAGCTCGAGGACCGAGGCTCGAGGCTCCGGGTTCCCAGAGACAGTTATAAGGAGACGCGCCGACTGGGCAGCAGCGCCGCGGCGGCTTTGCACCGCCCCCCTCTGCC
This sequence comes from Solenodon paradoxus, assembly GCA_004363575.1. Lineage (NCBI taxonomy): Eukaryota > Metazoa > Chordata > Mammalia > Eulipotyphla > Solenodontidae > Solenodon > Solenodon paradoxus. The sequence continues at coordinate 214,459 of RJWH01000861.1, forward strand.
TTATTTAAGGGGGTCCGTGCATGCCCCGCCCCCGCGCGCACCTCCCGGCGCGCCGCTGCGCCTGCGTGAGGGACCGTTGCGGCGGGGGAGGGGAGGCGGGGCGGGACGGGGCGGGGCCTCAGCTGACGGCCAGCGAGCTCGTTCCCGGCCAGCCCGGGACGGGAGTCCCCAGCAAAAATGCCAGCGCTTGCGAAGAGGTAAAGCCACTTCCCTCCCTGTTTATCAAGCCCGCGACTTTCCCCTGGAGAACTTTCTATACCCTCCTCTGAGGGGACGGCATTGTTTACATCCTCAGCCAAGTTCACCCTGGTCCGGAAATGCACGGTAGCCTCGCCGGTTTTGCATTGTCCGCAGTGGCTGTGTAGTCACTTGCAGAGTTCGCGCGAGGAGCACTAGGAGAGAAGGGACTGACGGCCTAGGAATGTGAAGACGTCGCTTTAGAAGTTTTATTTGTTGGTTGATGTTTACTTTTCAGACGAAAAGAAGGCCTATTTCCTTTTTTTTTTAATCTTTTTTTTTCTGGAACGCGCTTCCATTTTTTCCAGAGCCACCTGAAGCTTAAACATTTCTTTGAAGCGGTGGGTTAACATTTCCCACCTTATCTCATCTTCTAGAAAGTATTCAGTAATACTGGTCATAGATAATGTTTAGTAAATGTTTTTCTTGTGTCTTATGCAAAGTAACAGGCACAGCTGTGTGCTGGGGCCCCCCGACATTCGCCATAATGGCATTTCTACCCTGGGAGCTCACAGTCTCCTTGGGACTTGGGACAGTCAGCCTTACATTTCAGTGTCAGACAGGGCTAAGAGAAGAGCCAGGAGACCTGGTCTTAGGAATCTCAGAAGCCCCAGCCCACTGCCTCTTGCCAGCTCCACAGAGGCCCAGACTGATGAAGTCCAAGCACATCTGACTTCGTTTTTCATTCCTGGAAGGCCTACTGTGTGCCAGACAGTGGCATCTAAAATCAGCCCCTGCGCTTCCAGGAACTTAAGCAACTGAAAGCAGACAGTCAAATATTAGTCACATAAGTATTTGTAAAGCTACAAATGTGATAAGGACTAAAGTGAAAATCATAGGGAGGTTTGATCAGATGGCAAGTCAGGAAAGGCTGCTGCTAAGGGAGGGGGAGGTGGAGCTAAGTAGACCCTGAGGACTCGGGCAAAATCCTGTGGGTGAGGGAGTGAGAAGAGTTACAGGAATGCCAGGAAAAGACCAGAGTGGCCGCCTGCCGGGTGGGCGGAGCTGGCCTTCACTCTGACCCGTTGGCTACGAGGGCCGAGGGCCGACCGTGCAGAGTTTGAGGGACCCTTGGAGAGCTTAGGGTTGCGCACTGGACTTGCTGTTCTAGGCTGACCTTTTGGTTCAGGCCTGCTGCATCCAACTCACACTCTTGTCCACAGAACCTACCAGTAGAACAGTGAATACTGAATAAGGGATTTAAGAAAGGCTTTACCACGGCACAGTCAAACATCTTCTCAGGTCTGTGCAGAGACATTTTCTGAGCCTTAGATTCTTTTTCTTTCATTTCATTCATTCATTTATTTTATTTTATTTTTATTTTTTTTAAGAAGAAGGAAGAGAGAGGAGAAAGAAGCATTTTATTTACTTTGGTTTCCTCTGCCCTGGATAGCCACCACAGTCACAACCTGGGTCCCTGGGGTCCAAATACCAGTGTCTGAGCTTCCTAAGCCTCAGGGCCCACCCTAAACCTGAACTTCTTATAGAAGTCACCTGAAGTTTATTTCCAGATTTACAAGTGGACAGATGTATCTAATTAGGGATGCCAGTAAAGCTAATATACAAATATTACTTTCGATAACTGGTTCATTGTGATAAAGTGGTTAATCTCACTCTCATTTTTCAAAGATGACAAAAATTAAGCTTACATCTGCTTAAAATTCCTCAAAGGCTCAACTTCTAGTTTAACATTTAGTAATATCAGTTGACTCTCTGTTGGTTCACTCAGGCCTTTCCTATTAAATAATTCCTTGAGGTGGGGCAGGAATCAGAATTAAGGGAGGAGGAAAGAGGAAAATAATGGAATCAGTTTGCCCAGGGGTTATGATGGGAGTTTGGGGCAAGGGTGGGTGAGCAGCAGCATAAAACAAGTGAGCATGAACCTCAGCCTTCAGGGTCCAGACTGTTATATTTGGTTGAAAACATCTTGAGCTCAGATCTCACATGTACCAACTGTATGTAGCTTGGTCACCTCTCAAGTGGGTGCATGTGGTTTAGGCCACCTTGTATAAGACTTAACTAAGGTGTCACCAGGGTCAGAGGTGCTTTACAACCATGAAGCATTTAAACGTAACTGTGACTAACAAGGGCATTTTTGGAGAGCTTTTTCTCCTCCTGTTCTTTGAGAAGTAGAAGAGTAGTGGAGAGGACTTCCTTCATTTAAAAGAAAATTTTACAGCAGATGATTTGAAATGAAGAATTCTTTGATACTATGAATAGCCACACACCCCCCCCCACTTTGTTAATTTATTATATTTTTGCAATTATTTGAGAGACCTAAGAAAAAAAACCCCAGAAGCTTGTCTGACTGAAATGAGAGACTTGAGAAAGACCCAATTAAAACGCTAGGTCTTTATTTTCCTATTACAGTTCCTCAGTATTAGTGTACATACCCCAGCCCCCAAAGCCCTGCATAGTATTGTCTTAGGTTTCCAAAATGCGCTTTAGCCATGCTATGAAGTTGAGATCTTATCCAGTCAGATCACCTTCGAGATAGAGCAAGCTTGTTTTCCCTTTGCAGGACCAGTAAGGACTGGGCTACACCACCCTGTTCCCTTGGGGATCAGAGTCCAGTTTCAGCTTAATCTCTGTTTAGTTCACTTACCACGGTGTTATCTTACTTCGAACTTATTATACACAAAGCTATTTCTTGTACTATTTTCAAATATTTGGAAACTTTAGAGAGGGAAACAGTTTAACGTTGCCTGTGTAGGGTGCTGCTTTTCCCTTGATCCTCCTAAGCATATAGGAGAGTATGTAGCAGAGTATTCAGGGAACTCGCAGCCTACTGTGGTCACTGATTTAGGATGTTTCCATAAAGAAGTTCCTTTTCTCTGATCTTGATAAATGATCCCTTTCCAAGTCTTTTCAATGATAATAATTGCTGGTATTTACGGAGAGTTAGCCAGTGCTGAGTGCTTTTCATGCTCTCTTTGGATTGAGTCTAGCACCAGTCCTAAAAGACAGCTGTTATATGTTGTCCCCATTTTACAGGCAAAGAAAGCAGAGGCGGCATTCCCTCGTAGCCCACAGCCTTAATGCCTGCATCGTATTACTGTGGACTGGTCCTATTGCTTCTGTTACATGGTAATTTTATTTTTCTCTGTGATAATTTTATTTTCTCTGTGTGTTGTGTTCAAATGTTGCAGTTTCTTTCCATTTTAAAATGGAAAAGGGGGCCTTTCGTTTAGGATGGGAAAGTGAAGTACTTACGGTGAGAAATGGAAGTGAAAGTCATGATTACAATTTTATGTTATCAAAAGGATTTTAGTTCTTTTATAAAAGGCACAGACTAGAATGCAAATTCTTAAAGTTAAGCCTTGGATGAAAACTTTTTAAAAGGATTCCTCAATCTGACCAACATTTGCAAAATTAAAATGTTCAAAAGCAGATGGCCTCGTGACTGCTTATAAACTTCTATTGAAATAAAGAAATGAGTTTCAGATTTACAACTCATTTTCTCTTTCCTCAGTTCTGACTGCAACAAAACACTGTTTCACAAGCATCATGTGTCTGGGTACTTCTCTGTGGCTAATAAAAATGTTTACCAGGAAATGAAGTTCCTCCTTTCCTTTCTTTATCTTTCACGGAAAGGTATATGCCATGTAGTTATCTCCTCGGCAAAGGCAATGACTTGACATTTTCACCTGCTTCTTCGGGACATATTTTGAACTCCTCCCTCATACAAAATGGTTGCTTTTGCTACACTAACAATTTTGCATTTCTGTTTGAGGATAAAGAGACTAAAAAAGGAATGTTGTCCCACAAGAGATGTTCATCAATTGCAATATATGGACCTCCATTTGATCTAGTTTTTAACACATTTTTTAAAAAGACTTTTTATAGGACAATCAGGGAGTATTATCAGAACACTATATTTTTTTTATGAAACAAACATTGTTACTTTGGGGAAAATATATATATATATTCAGAGCTGAAGTGATAGGGTGTCTGGGATTTCCTCCAAAATGATCTGGGTTGTCGAAATTGTAAAAATGGTTGGGAAGGTGGGGGAAGCTTCACGGGTCAGAAGTTGGTTGGTGTTGAAGTTGAGATATGGGTACCTGGAGATGCAGTTCATTTTTTTTAAACATATTTAAATTTACTCTCATAAAAAGTATTTTAAATGTTAAAGTATAGTCTCTAGGACAATTGGAAAGGGAAAGGAGGGTAAATGTTCCATATTTTATGGGGGCATGGGAGTGAATTCCTGCAGTGTTAGAATACAAGTTGTGTAAACTCATGAAAGAAGTATTGAGTCTTGGTGCACTCTGGTGGAGTAGTGGTTGGATCACTTGCCTCTGAAGGAGCTCAGGCCCCATACCCCTGGATTCCTGTGGGGTGGGGTGGGACAAACAATCCGTGAGAACAACAAAATAAAAATAAAATGTTTCTTCCTCCTCTCTTCCTGCCTTCCTGCTTGCCTTCTTTTCTACCTGCACCTTTCCTTAAAACAAAAACAAAAACAAAAACATTGAGTCTAGAATGAATGAAATAGCCAAAAATGCAATTTGCAAACTATTTAATACTTTAAAATAAAATATGACTTTAAACATTCCTCACCTACGCTTAAGTTTTACCTGATGTTTTTCTGTGAACTGAAACTTTTCTAACTCTCAAGTCTGTGAAAATTTGCTGGTGCTTGTTTGGTTATCATAGTCACCTTGCCCAGTGAAACAAGGGTTCTGTCTTCTAACTAGACTCTAAGTCCCAGACGAGCAGAGACCTTGTAATCTGGTTATACTTTCACGTTCGCACTGTGTTTGCTTTTGTGTTCGCTGAGTGCACACTGAGGTGGTGCGTGGGTACGCCCGTGAGTTCTTCCCAGTCATTTTCCTCCAGGACAGCACATCTGTAACCTGCCTCTCCCACCCCCCCGCTTCCTTCCTCCTTCCCTCCCCCTCTCATTAATGATGAATTTTATTAATTAACAACTTTAAATTTTTTTGAGATTTCTCTTTATTGTTTTGTTTCGGATTTGGGGACTTTGGGCACCAAGAATTGATTGAGTGGCTGTATTCCTCAGTCTCAGTCTTATTACCCAATAACTAAAATGAATTTAGTTATTTCCTGCTAATTAAATCAACGTTTCCTCTCTTTAGCACAGGATTCCCAAATAGAAGAAAAGACAATATATACTTAACCAGGAAACTTTACTTAACTGTTTCTAAATGCTTAAGTTTCCGTTAAAGTATTACAAGAATGTTGCCTTCCTTGCAACAGCAGTGAAACAGTTCTCAAGGTTTTTCTAGCAAAGAGTTAAAAAAGAATGTGCATCCACTTTTTTTCTGATGTTGTTAGGAGAATTTTTGCTTCTATGTTCTGAAGTGAAATGGGTCCTCATACCAGGGTCAGATGCTCCCTGGGGCAGTCTGGGCAGTGCTAGAAGTTACCAATTAGAAGTATAAACACAACGAGGATTTAAAAAGTAAAAAGCAACAAAGATAGGCCCTAAAGACAGACTTCTTCTGAGAAACCTAAGAAGGGGAATAAGATACATCATCATTTGCATAAGTTAAAATATATCTGCATAAAACAAAACACAGTTTATAATAATATACATGAACAAAAGAAAGACATGTTTACCCAGAAGAATGGTTGCTGTTGGAAGTGGGAAAGGAGAGGCTTTGGCGTAGGCCCTGAGGACTGAGGGCCATAACTAAGTGGGGTCTTTTATGGACCAGTGATGAAAACGTGATTGTCTTAGTCTGATTGGGCTCCTGTAGCAGAATATCATAAACTGGATGGCTCATAAGCAACAGACGTTTATTCCTCACAGTTTTGGAGGTTTAGAAGTCCCGTATTTAGCATCAGCAAATTAAGTGTTCTAGTGAAAGTTCATTTCTGATTGGTAGATATTTCCTGGTTCCATGCTTCTTCACACAGTGGAAGGGGCAGGGAGTCCTGCCCCAGTCTTTTATTAGGCGGCTGATCTAATTCATGACCTAATCATTTCCTAACATCTCACCTCCTAATATCATCACACTGGGGCTTAGGATTTCAATGTCAGAATCTTGGCGGATACAAACAGTCTATAGCAGGTAGCTTCAGAACTGACCCTAGGTTTTTAATTTGACTTAAGGATAGTGATCTAGTTGGAAGAGGAAACATTTTAGAAGCATAGTTTTTATAGCATTTGACATAACACTGAGAAAACATCAATTGTATATAAATGAAAGAAATGTGCCTGCTTTAGTGCTGTTAGCGGCAACTTAAGCTCCCTCCAAAACTGCCCTTTTTTGCTGCCTCCAGCTAAATCACATTTGACAGGGTCTTAGGCCCCAGATGGACTTGGTATCAAGGGTCAGGTAGATGTCACAAATCAAATTGACAGCACAATTCTATAACTTTTGAACTGGAAGGATCTTAGTGATCACAATCAAATCCCTTATTTTATGAACATTAACCCTCTCTCTGGCACTCAGTCCTCTTTGTCTGCTTCAGTGCTCAATTTAGAGACCTTTCCTTTAGGAGGCATTACCTCTCTCCTCCTGCAAAGTCAGGTTTCAGTGCCCCATTTAGGTACCTTGAATTTCCTCTATGGTCACACTCACTTGGTGTTGCAAATACTCTTTCCATTTTACTTTTATGTTTGTTGCTTCCAAGAGACTCTGTAGTTGGGAGCAAAGGCCTCTCCTGTGTCCAGGGCTGAAGGTAGGGCCTACATGAAGTCATTGTCGAAGAGCATCAACTGAGAAAAGGAATGGGCTTGAAAAGTTCTGAGGCAGAATCATTTAATAAGTCTAGGGTGAACAGACTAGGTGTCTGGTGGGGACCAATAATGATAGCAGAACTAACAGAACAGAAAACATCATGGGAATTGATAACAGTAATTTATAAACAATAATAATGATAGCGAGCGTCTATTAGGTGCTTCCTTGGTGACACTCTGCATCCTATATACTTTATAGGTGTGAATTAATTTACTCTCCATCATTCTCATTTTACAGATGAGAATGTTGAGGCATCAATGAATTGAGTAATTTGCCCAATTCACAAAACTAGAAGGTGACAGTAGTGCCAAGAGTTGAACTCAAGCATTTTAGTTCCAGAACTGTGCTTTTCATCATAGTGACGTTGATGGCAGAAGACACCATAGCAATCTCTGATGGATGTTTTGCCTTCAGCTAGAGTCCATACTGTGTATATGAAATGACTGGCAGGTGTATCTGCAGTCAAACTCAAAAGTGTATAAGCCTGGGGCAAGTCCTAGGCCATCTAGAGTTTCTTATACCCCTGAAGACTGAACAAAGTCCTTGAAGAGGCCCAATAGCTACTAATATAAAAGTAAGGAAGAACTTGAAGGAAAGATCTGGATATTAACAAATGTGAATGAAAATAGACTGGGAATTTGTACACTAAAATATTAACAATTGGGTATCTTTAATGTTGAGATTCTTATTTGTGCTTTTTACCTGTTGCAATATTTTCACAATGTATTTTGCGATGCACTTTGGTGAATTTTTGGAAGGAAAATCTTACAAGTAATAAAGACAAGCATTTTCTTTTCTCAACCTTTACTAAGAATTAATTACAACTGTATTGACTAAAACAGAGGTGATCTTTGAACTTTTCTCTTTAGAAATTTATCGATTAGAATTAGAAAAGAAGCATAATGTTCATTAATTTGGTCTGGATAGCTGAAATAACCCCTACTGTGTAAAAACTGAAAGGAAATTGTCCCTTGGTAGATATAAAAACTGATGTAGATTATTTAGATACACCTTGTTTTTGTAGGTTTTTTTTTTTCTTATGCTATAGCACTATAAGGGCTTCTGAAGGATCATGAACCTCTTTAAATTCTATGCAAATTTTCGTGTTTTTGTATGGATCTATAAATTTTTAGAGGGAATGAGTTTATAGCTTTCATACATTTTTATGCAACCCCACAAAATGATTAAGAACCATTACTTGCAATGGACCCACCTGTAAATCCCAGACAAGGGCAGTAGGAGTCTGGATCTGTTGTTAGGAAGTTAGAGTCAAACTTGAAATCGGGTGACGCTGTCAGCAGTCCAGATGCAGTGTTCAGGAGTAAAATATTACAGCCATGAGCTAGTCCTAAACTTACAAATCAAAATCCACATGTAGGGACAGACACAATGTCTGAGCTGGGAAAGAGGAGCTGAAAGAACACAACCAAGGTGGACTTAGTACCGGTTGCTTAAGAAGGAATTAATTTTAGATGTAGGTTAGGCAGGAAGTTTTCCAGCAATTTTGTATCCCAGTCTGAGTGACGTGCCAGTGTCTGAGCTCAAAATAACTATGATGCCTCCAACACACCTTCATAAGGGGTCTCTCTACACCCTTATAAACAATTTTAGGATACTTAGGGGTTATGAATTCCTTACTTTCTATTACTTACTGTTTACTACCTTTATAAAGTCATGTGTGTATCTTTCAAATCTTCAGACAGCAAGCACAAAGAATCATTTAAAAATAATAATATTTGCAATTATGTGAATCCTGTTATAGGTGAAAGATGTTCTATAAAATAATAATAGTGGTCTTACAGTGCAGAGAAGGAGAATTTATTTCAAAGATTTGATGGTTAGTGGGACTAGTTCTCCTGGAACACTGGATGACCTTTTTCCTTTGAATTTAATAAAAACATTGTGGTAGGTAGGCACTGTGGAGAGAAAAAAAAGAAGTAGAAAACAGAGTTCTGAACCTCAAGATAGTTGCGTCTTCAGGACACATGAAGCAAAACAAGGCAGTGCAGCATTGCAGAGTAAAGTGTGATACTCAGTACTGAATTCACATGCTAATGTGTAACCGCATCAGGTGCTGGTTGAGGGCCCTTTGAAATTGCTCTTCAGCAGCAACACACAAGTGCATGCATGCGTGTGCACAAGCACACAAAACAAAGCTCTCCCCGTCCCTAATGAAAGGAGATTTCCATATCATTTTTCTTCCAGCTTTTGAAAATGCAATGACACAATACATCAGTGTGGGCTAACTGGTAAGAAATTTTTTAAAAAAATCTATATTTGAGGCAAGTTGGAGATGCTTTTAAGACAGAAAACATCAGTATATGCTTGAAAATCCCAACTGTGGGTCAAGTTGAAACTGAAGTACGAAACTGGTTTGAGGTCACGGATCACAGACACACAGTCATATCTCCACAGATTCTCTAACAGTGTCATCTGCCAAAGTCACTGTGACAGTCTGGCCTGCACAGGAAGGCACACAGGGTCCCAAACAAGAGCTCTGAGTTGTGGTGGCAGTGCTTTTATTTAAAAACATTTTTATGGAAGTAATTTTGGTTTATGCCACTGTATAGATTTCAGGTGCACCTGATTATAAATCATTACCAAGGTCTCCAGGCTGTGCTCTTAACTCTCTCTCATTCTGTTTTCTTCTCTGAAATAATACCTGCCTGACCCATCTTTCAGAGTTGTGTAAAGACAAACTGTGATAATAAATAATCGGAAGCACTTTGGGCAAAGCATACAGAATTAATTCAAAATTTTATCATAAATTTCTAAGAAAAAATGGATTTAAGTAAAAATCCAATAGAAGTACAGCAATGTGTTGTATTTTGTTTTTCCCAGATTGCCAAAACTCCATTTCACTTTAAAAGCATTTCCACAGTGGTCATTCCAGCCGTGTGGATTTTGTGAAATAACATCTAGCCACCTCCTTATTCTGTTGCTGGGAAAGTCTAAAGAGCTTGGGAAGGATGAATGATTTGGTGAAAAGACACTTTTAAGGGAGGTAGGCGATTAGAGCGAAAAAATGGTTGTTAACATTCTTTGTTTGAGAGCTCAGTGTACCCTGAGATTTAAGGACTTGAGGCACATTTATCAGACAGGGTCTGTCCAGTAGCCATCAGAGGCCGCAATGGGAGGAGAACTGCCAGGTGTTCACGTAGAAGCCTGTGCTTTCTCTCTTTTCTCAACTTCCTGTCTTTATACCACCTCTTACATGTTTGTACTTACTCACATTCCTCTCCTCCCCCAAAGCCTTCCTAAAACTGCTCTCACCTTCACGTTCACAGAGGCTTATGAACTGCTTTATTCTTAAGGACAGTTGAGAGCATTTTGTACTTTTGTTCATAATTCAGTGATATTGTACCTGTTTTTTCTTGGCTAAAGAAAACCACTGACTTAAACTGTGTCCTAAAAATTTCTCCTACTGCCACCTACACCTTCTCAGAAGAGTTCTCCTTTTACTCATTGCTTGTATTAAGAGCTTCCAAAAGGTTAAATTCTACATTAATATTCCAGAAACTAAATTCCTAATTGTAAAGAATGGTTATATAAATTACAGTATGTCCACTTCAAAGAGTACTGTGTAGCTTCAAAAACAAGGCAAAAGTCCCTTCTAAAAATAAGGCAAAAGTTAGTGTTCGAACTATAAAAAGTAAATCAGTCACAATTATGTAAAGATTCTAATAAAAAAAATTGAAAAAATAATGCTCACCTTGGATGGAGCTGTGTTATTGTTATTTTTAAGAAGAATAAATTTGGTCTTTTGATAACCAAAATATATTTTTCATATATTTTGGTCTTCACCAACAGTTCTGGACTCACAGCTCCCAAACCCTTGGAATTTCCCAAGAGTGAGAAATGTGTCTTGTTATGTGGTTCAGGTGTTTTGGAGAAGCATCTAAGGATAGGGGTCAGTTGCCTGGAAAACTTACCATGGAATTGGAGGGTTGGAACTTTCATTTCTGTCCCCAGACCTCCCAGGAGAGAAGAGGGATTAGAGATTGAATTTAATTGACAATGGCCAATGATTTAATCAGTCTCGCCTAAGTAATGAGGCTTTCATAGTAACACAGAGGATGGGGTCTGGAGAGATTCCAGGTTGGTGAACATGTGGAAATTTGGGGAGAATGGCACACCTGGAAGGCAGAAGGCACTTCATACCCTTTCCCATACCTTGCCCTCTGCATCTCTTCCAGCTGGCTGATCCTGAATAATATCCTTTGTAATGAATCAGTCATCTAGAGAATACATGGGTTTCCAGAGTTCAGTTTGTCGTTCTAGCAAACCTGAGGAGGGGATTGTGGGAACCTCTGATTTGTAGCCAGTTGGTCGGTCAGAAGCACAGGTAGTAACCTGGAGTTGTCACTGGCTCTTGAAGTCCAAGGAGGGGGTTGTGGGAACCTACACACTGTAGCTGGTTGGTTGAAGCACAGGAAACAGCCTGCTAGCTCGCAACTGTTGTCTGAAGCGGAGGGCGGTCTTGGAGACAGCCTTTTTCCTGTAGAGTAGGGTAGAGTGTCTGAATTGAGTTGAGTTCTTGGATACCCTACCGGTGTCAAGAATTACCTGTTGGTGTGGGGAAGTGTCCCCTCAAACCCCAACCCCAACACACACACGCGCACACACACACACACACACACACACACACACACACACGAACTGGGTCCGGGAATCGTATTCAGGAGTATAGGTGAATCTTTTTTCCTCACACTTTTCAATTTTCTATCATGAGCATGCCATTTTTATATTAGAATGGAGACTCTTTGTGGTTTATTTTCTTAGTCAAATAGCAAATTGCCTTCACGTTGATTAGTAAGAATAAAAGTGCTTGTAATAGCAACAAATCTTACATGTATACATCTGCAGATAGATAAGACATAGGTACAGATATATAGGTAGTTAAAATGCTCTGGGTGGAACGGGTGTATAAATGGATGAGTTCACTCCATTTCAGAAGATCAGACCAGTCAGCTTAAAGTTAGACCCAGAGCTCTCAGTCTGTTCGTGTGCAAAGTAGGAAGTGGTGAGGTTACTGTCGCTTTGTGGTTGACTTCATTTAACCTCAGCCATTATAGGCAGATACCTCGAAAGTCCCCATTATTATCCTCCCCTTCATCCTTCTCTAACTTCTACTTTTTCCAACTTGCCATTTTATTTCCATACCTTTCTGATGGCTTCAATCAGTGGACAGTAAAGGAGACAGAAATGAGGCAGGTCAAACTTAAAGGTATGGGAAAGATTCTTTTTTCCTTACTTCAATCTCTGCAGGCAGGAGAGTTCCCTTTGGACAAGTTCTGAGGAAGAACTATTTCATGTGACTAAGCACTCAAAATACTTCAGCCAATACACAGTTGTGGGAGTGGAGTAGAGATCTCTTTTATTTCTTAGAATGACTTTTAAAAAGATACTGGAGCAGTTTCTTCCTTTCTTTCATTTAAACACTAAAATGTTATGATAATGATTAATATTGTGCCATTAACACTTTTGTGAAATTTTTCAAGGTCTAAAGCAGCTTTGCTAGCTTAAGTTTTTTGTAATACCATATACAATAAAGGTTCAGTGTGTGAAGAATGTCTAAAGACATAGAGTAGTATATTTTTGGAGCCCGTCTAAAATGTTCATTTGCTTTCCAGAGATACCCACAAATTAAAAAAAAAGTATAATCTGTACTACAACATTTCTCAATCTTACTTAAAATACGGGGGAGGAAAACTGTCTCTAGGAGATTTTGTCTTTGCTGTTTATTTTGTAGCATGTAATTTGTGCAATTTTAAGACAAGTCCCCAAAGTACTATCTAGTAGGGGAAAAAATAAATATTTGCAAGTTGCATACGAAGAACAATGATAGATGTATGTTGAGGGTACAACCCTCCCAGAGGCTCTGAGAAAGCCTGGCATGGGATGTCTTGAAATGAGAGTTTTCAGACAAGGTAAGGAAAGAAGACAGAGGCAGGCTAAGACAAGATCATGTTCAAAGACTGTCCTGTGAAAGAGAACCTTCAGGAAAACAAAAGCTGCTTCCTGAGAATAGCCAGAGACTCAGGTGTCAGCTGAGTGGAGCGTTCCGTGCAGTCGCTGGAGTTGACTGTGTATGTTGACCAGGAGTATCAAAGTGAACTCAGAACGAGTTTTATCAGACCAGCACAGTTGTTTTAAAACAGTTTTAGGTTTTCATGCCTTTAAGTGAGACAGGTCTTTGGGTTCATATAACCTCTCACTTTGTTGTATTAAACCCCGTGACTTCACATATTTAAATACCTGGTGGTAAAGACATTTGAAGTCGTGTCAGAAAACCTCTGGAGAGACAACGGAAAACCATGGAAATGTCACTTAGTGTCTGTTCATTTTTTCAAATGGTTAAATTAAAGCTCACATATGGTTCACTTGTGCTTATTTTTAGCAATCACTAGAGCTGTATAACTAGCCAATTTTATAGAAGACTGTGGAATTTACAGCCATAGATTAGAAAAAAAAATGGTGGCTGAGCTGTCTTGACACCAGAATGTACACATGGAGAACTATGGGAATTAACTAGGCAAAATGGAGATGAAGATGAGACAGTATTAAAAAGGACACACTGAATCCCCACCCTTCCTGCCATGACAGCTCTGGACCACACCAAATTAAGATGGAAAGTAAGTATAATCCCCAGCTCCTGTAGGGCTCCATCCTTCTTCCAGAAGTCTGCAGAGGTCAAAGACCCGATACCACACTCCTTCCCTCACCTTTCTTTGCAATGACCATATAACCTAGTCTCTAAGTGCCTGGAGTGGGAAAGGCCTTTAGAGTATGAGTGTCCTTCCCCGTCTTTGGCCAAAGAATACATGTCTTCATCAGTTCCTACTGTGTCCCACAGTCTTTATATTAGTTGGATGAGAAAAAGAACTTAGACAATATCAGATTTGCAATTTAGGAAGCTATTCAGGCAGGAAAGTGGAGAATAGGTTTTGTTAACAGTTGGTGACATGAACTGGACAGAAGGGTTGATCAGATATTTCAGCAACTCTATAGGACTTGTTAACTGATAATATGTGGAGATAAAGAAGGAGGCAGTCTAAAATATTTTCTAGATTCTTGCTCCGGTAATGAAGTAGATTGAGGTATCATTCACTGAGGTGGGGACTTTGAAAAAAGGTAGCCGAGTGAGGACTCTGAAGGGATACTCCATTTGGGACTAGGTACTTGTGATGGCCTTCTGGGACATATTTTTGGCAAGCTGTTCAGTGGGTTAGAGATATGGATTCCTGAGCATTTGGTTTCACCCCTGGTCCTGGTCCAGGTCCAAGTCAGGTTGTTGGGTTTGAGATTTAGCACTGTTTGTTCACCAGTTTTTTTGGCTGCTATTCCAAGGAGAAGCTGAATTTCTGCTCCTACTCGTTCCCACCTACCTCAGCTCTCGATTTATATCCATCCTTCAGGGGTTTTAAGGAGAAGGAATGTAGTTGTGTTTCATCTTCTTTGCTCTACTCCCTTTTAGCCACCTTTCAGCTCACTGCCCCTGTGGAGGTCTGTGCTGTCACTGTTAGGAGGTAGCTGTGCCTGCATGGTGAAGCCACCACTTGCAGCCCGTGCTGTGCTTTGTTGGCTGTCTGTGAACATGAACCACCACCAGCACGAGGTGGCAGACACCCAGAGTAGGCCACTAGCGCGCCTGGCACAGAAGACTGCCCAGTCCCATGAAGAAAGGCTGGCTTATTCGTACTAGGACTGCCAGAGGGGGTGGGGCTCAGGCTGGGCAGTTCATGGGTTGGAACTAATGGCAAATCCATTCTTAGAAGCTTGGCAGGACACGTGCAAAAGAGCAGCTATTTCTTGGGCCATAAAGCATAGGCATTGCCTTCAGTAATTTGAAGTTTTCTCTTCTGAACCTGACCTGAAAGCGATTTGTGTTCCCTTAATAAAATCTATTTAAAGAATGCCTAAAAATCACCAAATTCTTGGTTTAACTTTGGCATTTTAAGTTGTCTGAAAGCGGAAACCAATGAGCAGCAAGTATGTACCATGAAGGACCTCTACCAGGGACAGGGCACCAGTGTGGCCTCCACGGAAACATAGAGCACTGAGTCCTGGGCGGTGCTCTAGGTAACCTGCACTCTACCTGTGGATGGAAGGCGAGAGAGCTTTACTGAAGTCCATTTGGTTGTAGTGGTATTTGTATTTATTGTTACAACGCTGGTTGATAAGTTTAAAAAAAAAAAAAAAAAAAGAGGAAGGCATGCCCTGGTGGAGCAGCGGTTAGGTCAACTGCCTCTAATGGAGCAGGTCACATACACCGGGGTTCGAGTCCCAGGCCCGGGGGGAATGACCAGTGTGAACAACTAAATAAAAATAAAATAAAATGCGTCTTCCTCCTCTCCTTCCTGTTGCCTGCCTGCCTGCCTGCTCACCCTCATTCCTGCTGCACCTTCCCTTTAAAAAAATTGACTAAAAGAATTGCTCATAATCCCACTATCCCCAATCCTCTCCAAATCCTTTTCTGCTTATACATATACAAACGTTGTTTTCATTGTAAAATTGAGATCATGTTTGTTCACAAAAATAACAAACAACAGACCCTAAATGGTGCCCTTTATGCCACACCCTACCAAGACATAATATCTCACCTAATGGCAGTTTTAACTTCTTCCCAAAGTAGAATTTAAAAACAATCCAAAATTTCCTGGTCAAAGCCGGGAAAGTAATCTGGGTGGTAAGGCTCCCTTGACGCCCTTTAAGTAGAGTGGCTTTGCCCGAAACAATCTTTTCTTCGGCTAATAACCTTGTCCCACTCTCTAAGCATAAAACCTTCCCCTTTGTACAGTTCCTTGGAGCTTCTTTCTGTTTGCTAGTAGGAAGCATTAATCCAAGAAGCAAGTCAATTAGAGCCCCACATTTACTTGGTTGAATTTTGCTCTCTAACATGTTGCACATTTATCAGTTTTGTTCCTTTTTGAAATTGAGGAATAATTTATATAAAGTGGGATATACAGTTGTTAAGTGTACACTTTCATGAGTTTTGACAATTATGTGATGATCCTATCCCTCCTTCTCCCCTCAGGCTGTATTCCAAGGTTAGAACATTCCCACCACTCCAGAAGTTTCCTTATCTGTTCAGTCTCTGCACCTGCTCTCCACTCTCCCGCTGCTCTCATTTCTGTCCCTGCAGATTGGTTTTGCCTGTTCTTGAATATCATAGCATCATATAAATGGAAACGGAGCTACACAGTTTTTTTTGTTTTGTTTTTTTCAGGAAGAGAGAGGAGGAAGAAGCACTTTATTTTCCATTTTCAGTTGTTCACACTGGTTGTTCCCCCTGGGCCTGGGACTCGAACCCAGGGGTATGTGGCCTGTGTCCTTTGGAGGCGATTGACCTCACTGCTGCTCTACCAGCGTCCTCCAGTATAGGTTTTTATTAAAAGAACAGCAACTTAGAAACATGTGAATGGTACCCATTTCAATATGACAACATTTTTAATGGAAAATAGTACTTCTTTTTATGAATGTGCTATACCATATTTATTAATTTAGCCTATTCCTACTTATGGACGTTTTGGTTTCTTTATTTTTCTTCCTCTTCCCCACCCTCCCTCCTTCCCTCTGTCCCTTCCTTCTTTTCTATTATAAATATCCCTGTTATCAATAGGTAAGTCTCTGCATATAAAGCAACATGAGATTACATTCCTAGAAGTGAAATTGTTATTTCCAATAAACGCACATTTAATGGATATTGCTAAATGACCTCCAGAAAGACTGCCTTATTTTATTTCTTTGTGTTGACTAAATATATAAGTTTAATTTCTTATACTCTCCCAACATTTAGAATTGGGGGGAAAAGCTTTGACTTTAGTCAGTTTCATAGTGTAAACATGGTATGTAATTTTAATATGTATTGTTATTAATGAGGTTGAAGACATTTTTTCTGAGGCAGATTTATTCTATTTGGAACTAAGTGGTGTTTTCTTTTAAAAAATTTTTCCAAATGATCAATAAGCTGGTCATAGAGAAATTAATCCTACTAAGGATGGAATGATAAAAATAAAGCAGTAAAAAACGCTACGAGTTGAACTTTCTCAGTTTTAGCCAGTTGCCTTTTTCTATAATGATTGGTATTGCTTTTCGTCTAGAATTGATACTGATTAGATTTTGCTTTCTAAACAGCATTTTTATATTCAGTTACTTTTAGAAAAGTTTTGCTTCTGCTTGAGGAGGAAGATATATTCAGTTCTAGATGACCAGGTTTTTTAATAAATAAATTAATTCACTAAGGATGCCTTTAACCAGGCATACTTTTGATATTTTAAGAATGATTCAGGAAAAGGCAAATAGCCAGCATCTAGGAAATCATGTGTCTTTTGTCATGTTGCCTAGCAACTAAGTCAGTGAGGTCTGAACACATTCCAGCCTTGTATCAACTCCCAGGGTGGGTCAATGCCATCTTGTTAGTATACTACTATTTTATTTCTAGCTGTAATTACCATCATCAACAGATATACACAAAAGGTCCATATTTTGTCTAATGTTTTAAAGAGAGCCATTAGTGTTTTACTTAGGATTCAGTAGAACTTGGGCTAGCTCCCTTCCTTATTTGTAAAATTTAGCGGGGAGTGATTAAATTGGCCTCAAAGGTTCCTTCCAGACCACGAAGTCTTAAGATATATAGAAAATGATCATTGTTAGGGTAACTATTTGTACTGTTTTATGATAATAGAGATTAGTTTTAGAAACTTCGATTAGTTCTTATTTTTGGAATATATACACACATATAAATTTTATAAGTAGGCAGTAGGGTAGAATGCAGGTTCTGTAGCTGTAGGAGTTAGTTCTGGGTTGTAGATTCTGGGTCTGAAACCCAACTTAGTTTCTTTGTGGCTTCAACTAGTGACTTAATCATTCAGTGTTTCACTTTGCATCTTTGCAAAGTGGGCATGATAACTGTCTTGTGAATTGTCGAAACTTTAAATGTTAGCATGGAAATCATTGCTTGACATGTAGGAAACACCCAAAATATGGCAGCTGCTATTATCATGATCATCCTCATCACTACCGTCATCATCAGGAATGTGTCACGTCAAACAGAAGAAGTCACACTTTATTATTTGTCAGTCTCTTCTAATTTATATTTAATACTTTCAGACTGGTTATTATTTATATTATCAAAATAATGCATCTAGAAGGATATTTTAACAAAACTTTCTCCATTCTCTCAAAGATTCTTCTAACTAAACTGCCCGCTGGAGTTGGTGTTTAAAGTCATTTACATTGTGAAAGCCAGGTGTTCTGGAAGAAGACTGGACCCCTGGTGACCCACTTTCCACACCACTCCTTCTGAGCCCCTGCCACAGTGACCATGAAGAGATCATCCTGCAGGTCTCATAGAGGCTACAGTGTGACTCAATGAAATGCCCCCTCTTTTAATAAAACATTTTTAATTAATGTTTTATTTATTTGTAGTTCTGTTTCAGGTGAAGAGTCACATCTCAATCTGTGTGTATATCACACTACCCTCACCCCAAGTGCCAGTGCCCATTACCGCTATAATTTTTATTCTTTAACTTTAGGTTCCTTCTCCCCAGCCCTGGGCTGACTTCTGGAACCTCAGTTTTGATTTCAGAGTCTTGAGAGTTTTGTTGTGTTTTCTTTCTTTATATCCTACATGTGAGTGAAACTGTCTGGAAATCTTGTTTTTCTTTCTGACTTAATTCGCTTAGCATAATCACCTCAGGTTCTATCCAGGTCATTGCAAATGGCAAGATCTCGTCATTTTTTAATAATCAAGTAGAATTTTATTGATATAAATACCACATCTCTTTTTATCTAGTCATCCATCAACAATGTTTGGATTAATGGTATGTCCTGGCTATTGTGTGCTATGTGGCTGTGAACAAAGGGACAAAAAAAAAAAAAAAATATATGTATATATATATTTTTTTTGATTTTTTTTTTATTAGTATTCTTTAGATATACACCTAGGCGTGGAATTGCTATATCACATAGTAGTTATATATTTTTTTGAGGACTCTCCATACTGTTTTCCATAGAAGTTAAACTAATTCACCATCCCACCAACAGTGCAAGAGAGTTCCCTTTTTTCCGCATCCCCTCCAACACATGTTGTTTCTAGCCTTTTTGGTGTAGGCTGTTTTCACAGACGTGAGGTGATGTCTCATTGTGGTTTTGATTTGCATTTCTCTGATGATGAGTGATGTAGCACACTTTTTTCATGTGCCTGTTGGCTATTTGTATGTTTTCTTGGAGAAGTGTCTATTCTCATCTTCTGCCCATTTTTTGCTTTTATCCCCAGGACCTTGCTGTCTTCTCCATCCTTCCCTTCAGTGTTTCACCAGGGCAAAAGCAACTGTGCCTTATAGTTACAGTAAGTTGTCCATGAGTCTGCCTTTTGCTGGCTCAGTAAATGTGTACCTGGCAGATGAATGAATACTCAAACAAAGCAATCCCCTTCCTTAACAGTGATGTTCAGGTCTGGCCTAAGACTGTTTTCAGGGATGTAACAAATACTTCTCACGCCTTCCAAATTTTGGAACCTCCTGTCCTACATCCCTGGTTGGAAGATTCCTTTGTGCCTACCTACCTTTCTCTGTCACAACTCTTTCTGAAGCCCCACAGATGTTATTTCTCCCACTTTATGGATGAGCATACCTGAGGCTAACAGAGACACAAGGAAACTAGCCCAAGAAAATGGATTGGTTGCTAGGTTTTTATGACTTTAGCACCAAAAACTCTTTTTATGACACTAGTTCTCTTCAAGAAGAGGACTGGTAGGTGGTAAGATCTGTTAACCAATTGTCCTATTGCCTCAGGGTTTCACAGATTGTACTCTGCCCAACCCCGTCCCACCCTGGGTCTTGACCATGGGTCCTTGGTGTTTACATGGCTTGTATCCTAGCCACTGAGCCAAAAGAGTACACCAGTAAATAGTACTCTTTTGAGGGTGAGAGAAAATGAGTGGTGGAGCTTGTTTTGAATATGGTAGAAGAACTTCAGATGTTACCAGCATCTTGCCATGAATAGTTATTTATTGTTTTAAACTTAACATTTATTGTACACTCACTGAGGGAGCAGCCCAGTCCTTAAAATACAAAGCTTACCAACACATTCACCTTCAAGGACTGCAGAGATCTATCAACGGTATAAAAACAAGTGTATTGAAATATTTAGTATAAAACAGTAATTTTAGTGAGAAAAATGACACTGGAGGGTTTGGGATAGATATTTCAAGATAAGCAGTTTCAGGGGTATAAAATAATGCACCTGAAAATCTCTGCCTCAACCTGTCTTTTGTCACCATGCCTTGAGCCTATTTTTACCAGTTTCTCTTTCTATTTTTGCCTCTTTTTGCTTATAGCTCTTTCACCTCTCTTGCCTCAAGTTCATTCATCTTTCTGCTCACAATGACTTAACTAGCAAAGTTACTTCAAAGCATGAGAAGTCCAACTGACCCTGTAGTTTGACTCTTAGGAACTTTTATGCCAAGGAAACAGGGATACTTTCAAAACCTTAAGCTATTTAAGTGTTGTTTTTATTAGTATAAAATTTTTAAGTGAAATGCTTAAAAATAGAGAACTTTTGGATAAATACATTCATTAGAAGAAATGATTAAACCACTAACATTTAAATTTTCTTTGGTTCAAAGGAATGTTCCCTATTAGAATTATTAAATTACCTGGGAGAAATGGGCCATCTATACTAAGTCATTTATATCTTATCTATCTTAACAGTTCAAACCCAAATAATTAAGTTTGAGCATATAAGTGTGTGTGATGTTTTATCCAGATGTGTTAATTTTTTTTTTTTGGCACAAATTTTTAATTGTTCTTGAGTCATATCTTAAACATGAGTTTGCTGTAAGAAGAATCCAAAGAAGAATTTTAGTATTTAAATTTTCTAGACCGTTTGGTAGATACATGTTTTGATATTTCTATGAGAGCTGTACTTGTATGTTACAACTTGCTTTTCATTCTGAAGTGACACATTAGTATTAAGTTAAAGCAATGAAATTTCATACTTTTCATTTTGGCTCAATCAAATATTTTCAGAAAGATGTAAATACCATGTTGAGTCTCATGTCAGAATCTTCAAGTTCTTTTGGACAGGAAGATCCAGATGAGTGTAAGATTAAGTTTGTATTTATGCGAAGAGCTAGTTTCTTATTATAAAGGAGTTAATGACTGGATTTAGTGGTTTGAGTTTCTAAGAGAGAGCATTTTTAAAATCAGAAATAGCCTGACAGAACAATGCACATTATTAGATGGCAATTGCTGCGTAAATGGTCTTTTTGTTCTGGAGAGTGCAGTTTATAGTAATTGAAGAAATTCCCACACGCCATTTTCATTGTTTGCTCCATTTGTTTGCTTTCTGTGTAGTTGAATGTCACAGAAAGGAGAGAGTGAAAACTATTTTCAGGTGCATCATTGTATTTTCTCTTTAATTTCTTTGTAGCTTAACACTTGCTAAGTATTCTTCAGGGAGTGGGCGAGTGGGGAGGGGGTGACACGGTGGCGTGGTGGGGGAGAGAGAGAGACAGAGAGAGAGAGAGAAGAGAATGGTAGATACAAGATTCAAAGGACAATGCCATTTCTTTTGAAACCAATCTCTGATTTGATTGAATGCTACCTTTTTTTAAACAACAAAAATTGGTTTTCAATGGCATTTTATGTTTATTTCTAACCATTTGCCAACACAAGCCTTATTAAATTAAGAGACATAATCATATATCACATTCTTCAGAACTGTGTTTTCAAAGCCACATAAACACAAATAAGTAGTACTCTGCCACGTGGACATTATAAAAAACAATATAGAAATATAATGCGCAATCATGCTGTGTCTTCCCATGTCTTTTTGTCAGTGTTTGGGTGCTTATACCTGAGTAAAGTAAATTTGGGGAAAAGTCAGTATGTCCTCATTTTAAAGCAACAAATCTTTGTTATTATTTCACTGTCTGAATGTTGCATGAAATTAGGATGTGGGACAAAGTGGGAAACGATAAGCTTTAGATAAAGTAACATTCAAGGAATTTAGTGGAAAGACAATAAAAATATTTTGCACAAAGTTCATCTATAAACTCATGAATATGGGGACCAAAAAGTTTTGCCTTTATGCTTAATTGTTGTTTTTTGTTTGTTTGTTTTTAAGGAAGGATGAAGGGAAAGAGAGGAGGAAGAAGCACTTATTCCATTTAGTTGTTCATCTTGGTGGTTCTCGTGACCCTAGGGTACAAACCTGGTTCCTTAGAATGTATGTGGACTGCACTGACAAAAGGCTGCTGACTTAACTGCTAAGCTACCAGGGCATGCCCTTAATTGGTTGTTTTAATTTTTGTAAGTTGGGGCTTGTTACCTAGAATCACAGCAGACAAAAGCAATACTTGAAAGGACTTTTCTGAACATAGACTTCTGAATTTCATATTATCAAAAAGTGGTTCTGTAAGATTCAATCATGTGAGCTGTTGGGAAGAAGGAACTAGTGCAGTTGTATAAACAAGGACAGTATTGATGAATGAGAGTGAAAGAAAATAGTATTCCTTAGGGAAAAATTGAGTTTTATACCTTATTTACAGACTCATCCATTAAAAATTGTGATATAATTGATCTATAAGTTTGTATTAGATCTAGGTATGCAACATAATGTTTTGATATATATATATATTACAAAATGTTTACTACAATAAAGTTAGTTAACATTTATCACCACACATAGTTACATGTTTCTCTTAAGATGTACTTTCAGCAACTTTTGGACATATAATACAATATTATTAACGATAGTCACCATGCTGTACACTAATCATCAGGACTTAATTATCTTATAGCTGGAAGTCTCTTGAACGCCTTCACCTATTTTACCCACCCCTAGTCCCTGCCTCTGGCAAACACTAATCTACCATTCAATTCCATTTTAATATGAATATACTATGCACACAGTTTGATCTGAATGCAGTTAAACATCATTATTTTACTCGTTGGACACATGTGTACCATCTCATAATTTGGGTCTATGATAAAGGAACAAATATGTATAGTGTTCTTGTTTCCAAAGTATTATGATTGTAAAACACAAGACTAGTTCCCATTCAAATAGAGGCAGCATCAGGGAGTAGCTGAAACTTTTGAATTCTTATAAGAGTGCTAGTCCTGAGAAAGAAAATTCCTTTTCCTTTCAATTTATCTCTCATAATAGATAATGATCAAATAGGAATTCAATATCATCCAATCTAGACTTCAAGATCTAGACTTTATAAAAGCCTTATAGCCATTTATTAATTTTGTTCTTGAATATTAATTATATTCAATCGCCTTCTTGGTGTAGTGCCTACATTGTACATTTAGACCATATTAACTTTGGTTTCTTAGATCCGTTTCCACATTACATTTTCTATTGTGTAATTTTATTACTAGAGTTTTCTTAGGCATTAGGATCTGTAGAAAATGCACAGTTGAGTTTTCTGAAAAGGAATAATTCAAGATCCTGATAGAAAATGTATTGGCACTACCACATTTATAAAAATTTATGAATCTATTAGCAAGAAAGAGTATTCAAGATTGATACTTTTCTAACAAGCAGAATGGTCCATGTTCGGAGACAATTTTCAATGACTCAAATGCTGCATGTCTTTGAGCAGAGGCACTGACTGGTTTCTTCTAGACTGGCTTTTCAAGGATTATTAATATAGCGAGCAGTCTTAGAAAATAGAGGAACTACCTCCTTCTCCAGTAAAGGGACAGGTTTATTTTCTGTCCATTATAAAATATTTGGGGTTCTTCTAAAATGCAAACCACTACATGTGCAGATGCCAGCTGGCCCCTGTCATGTCACCCTGTGGGGACTGGGACTCTGGGAACCAGTACAAGAAAGTGCTGATACTCTGGCTACTGGTATTGATGTGAATAATAAAGTCCTTTGTGTCTGATCCAGGAATATCATGTCTTCTCCCAGCATTCATAAACTGGCAGGCTAACTTACTAATTTGCAAGTAGGGTAAAATCTCAACCTTCACAGTCCTTTACTGTCACTACCAAAATTCATAGACAAAATTTTTCTTCATGAGTGTCTATCATTGTTATGAACTTACTAGATGTATAAGTGAAAAAAAAATGAAGTGACTGCTAGCATTATAAAATATTACTTAAGATTCCTAATGCTTCTTCCTTACCCACATTATCCCTCCATTTAAATAGTTAGCTAGAGGCCAACGTTCAATTTAAGAATGAAGAAATCAATTGAATCATTTACCCCTCTGAATTCCTTGGTTGATAGAAGTTTAGACATGATGGGGGTGGGCAGGGTTGGGAGAGAGAGAGACGGGGAGAGGGGAGAGAGAGGAGAGATAGGAGAGAGAGGCGAGAGAGGAGAAAGCCAAGGTTGGGATTGGCTAATATCTGTAGATAGAATAAGTAGGGAACCTGATTTATAATGGAAAATTCCTTTTAGTTCTGATCTCTTCCAGGATACTTGTTAATGATGACTAGTATCATGTTATCTTTTCTTACTTGGAATTATTGTACTTTCTTCTTAACATTTAGAAAAGATAAAATAAGGTCTAGAATGGTAGTGTGGCACACTGGTTCCTCACTTTTAAAATGCAATTTAGAACAATACTCCTTTATCACAAAGAATGACTGACAGATAAATGAGACAGTGCAGTGCCTGTGCAAGGCACCTATTGAGATCTCGTCTAATGCTAGTTATTATTAGATATTTGTTAAACTTATGCCTGACAACTAGCATGTGACAGAAGACTGCCCAACAAAACACATTATTTTTAAAATGGAGATAATTGCAGATTGCTAGTCAGAATTTCTGCAGTTAGTGTAGTTTTCATGGTCCTTAGCTTTTCTGTTTTCATTTTCAGCTCTTGCTTGGAGTTAATTCAAGGCCTTGCTCTTCTGCAAATGATTTGGCCTTTAGATACTTAGGAATTTCATTTTCACTTCAACACTTTATAGGAACTCTTCTGTCAGAATGAAAGTGAGGATGTCAGATTTTCTGGTCAAAGAATAGATTTTTAGCTTCACTTTTATTTTCTCCCAGAGCCACATAAAAGAATGCTTCTTCTTTTCTTCGCAGCTTGCAAAGCCAGTAAGCTGACCTTATGATCCTATTATCTTTTGTTCATATAGCTCACAAAACTACTGTCCAAATTATTTGATTAATATTTAAAGTTACAGGCTTAGCTGTTAATTAGTAAGAAATAGAAATGTTTTGGGATTTGGAAAATATGACTGTCCAGTCATTCTCAAACACAGTGAACAAATAACATTTTTGATGCTCCAAGGCAAAAGGAGAAATGTACGTACAATATAGAAAATTTGTCTTAAAGCTGAATTAAAATGGTTACTTTATTCTGACATTATATTCTCCCTAAGTGTTAGAATTATTAAGATATGTTGTTTTCTATGAAATATTGCTTATATGCTATGTTTTTAAACATGTTTTGATTTGCAAAAGTTTTTCAAAAGACAAACATTGATTCTCTTCTTTAAAAAAAAGTTGGGTTTTCAAGTCTAAAAGTCTAAGAACCAGGAATACTTACAATGGTAAATATTTATGTTAGGGTAACTATGAGCCAGACCCTCCATTAATAATTTTAATTCGTTTAATTTTTATAGCAACTCCATAAGGTAAATTATTGTACCCAATCTATAGGTAAGAAAACAGAGACAAAATTATGTAACTTGCCCAAAATCACCTTTGTGGAAGGTGGTTAAGTTAGAGCTCAGATCCAGGATTCTGAATCTACGCTACCTTTTCCTCTTAGAAACTTCTAGTGAGTATGGCATCTCAACCTGGCATTGAATATCTGGAGGGCATTTTGGAAATATCTACTTAAAACTTCCAAAATGTGTCGGTGTTTTGACCCATCATTTCTAGAAATTTATCTAAGGAAGTAATCAAAGAAGTATGCCAAAATACTTATACCAGGGTTTAATTGCAACTTGATTTACGTTGGAGAAAAGTAGGAACTAACCAAATCCCCCCATAAAGGGGATTGTTTAAATGATATGACAGTATTATAAAGTAGCAATAATTAATAATTTTTGACTAACCTGGGGTTTTAAATTATATTTCTCAAAGTCATGGGGCTTATCTGACATGCGTCAGGATTCTGTGGATTTTAAATCTGAATTTTGTAGATGCTCATGGAGATTGATATTTTGTTGTCTCTAATCACTCCTTATTGTACCTTTTTGTATTTGTAAAACATGTTCTCATTGGTTTATATTAAGATGAATAAATGCTCTACATGTAATGTTAGTCCATCACTTTGGGTCAACAGAGTTTTGGGTCTGAAGCTTTGTAGACTTAGTTTATTTTCAACACCAGCTCTCTAGTATGGTGTAATATTGAATGTCCTTATAAGATTTTCTGGCTGACCAACCTTATCATCCTTTCTCCAGTATATTTCTTCTACTGAACACAGTCAAACTTTGCCTTACTGAAGTAGCCTGTGATTTGCAGAGTACCCAAGAGGGAGGTTCTTCTCCATTATATTTTACTCTACTTTATGTATCAACAACCATGTAAAAAGCTCTTGAGGCTAATCAACTATCAACTAGTATTCTTCCTTGAATCTACTTCCTGGAAGACATAAGTGATTACTATCTAATATAAACCATGCAAGTGACTTTTTTTTTTTTTTTTTTGCAGTTAAATACTCTTGAAAATTTGGCTGCATCATGGTCCAAGGGAAAAGGCACTTATTTAAACAGACAGTTGTACATTAGCTGCTCACTAACTTTCAGACATGGGCAACTTATTTTCTGAGTATTTGATTTTTTTGTTTGTAAAATAAAAATTATTAGAAATGATGAGGATTGTATGATATACCTTTAGGTGCTCAACAAATGTTGACAGAAAGGGAATACAGTTAATTTAATAAGGAAGTCAGGGAAGGTTCCATCAATTACTTTCTGTACCCATCACCCCAAATACTCAAGATCTTTTCAAACATATCAGGTTAATATAGTGATAGGAATGTATTGGACTCTTAACTTTAAAAGTGTATCTTTTTTTTTTACCTTTAGAAAATCTTTAACATTTCTGTTTATAATTTCACAACTTTTATTAAAGATAAGATTATATCAGCTTTTGTTGTGTAAATCTTGCAAAGTTCTCTAGCCTAAAGCAATATATTTCACGCTGGCAAAACTAAAGGCTATTCAAATAATGTGGATATAAAATATTGTACAGTTTTTCAACTTGTGGTCCATTTATACACAAGCTCATTGCCATAGAAGAGACAGCTCAGTAATTTTTGTGGTGGCAACAGTTTTTATAGAATTCTATTTTTTTGTCTCTTCCTTTTCCTCTCCCAAGTTTTTCATGGCCTTTTATATCTGAGTTCAATGTCCTTATAGTTTTCAAATTTTACAGGTAATCTTGGATGCATTGTTCTGTTCATATATTTGGGTCTTCCCTAACAGATTGTGAATTTGCAATGGGAAAGATTTTGAAGTGTTCTTCCTCACTTTCCTATTCCCAATATCCAAAGCTATGCCAGTGCTATTGACTGTGAGGTCCTGAGTCAGTCACATTCTTCCCTGTCTCTCCCCTGGTCTCACAGGTATTCTCTCACCTTTTGGGCTCTTGATACCCAGGGGACTTCATATATCCCTTTTTTATGACCCCATGTCTCACCCTTTCCTAACTCTGAGAGTCCTGTATGGTGACCTCACAGCCTTCCCTCTGTAACACATCTCTGAATATTCTTTTTATCTTCTTGCTATTGAAGGAGACCTAGTTTTTCCAAGGATACTGGTTTCCTTTCAGTTGGTCATCGTGTTCTTTCCCACACTCATATCCTGGGCCTGCAAGTGGAATGAGTATCATAAGCTAAGTGTTTGAATTCCCCCCAAATCATGAATGAGATTACTGCCCTTGTAAAGGGACCCCAGAGAGCTCCCTGCCCCTTTTACTGTGTGAAGGCACAGTGAGAAAATCTCCCATATATGAACCAGGAAAGAAACTCACCAGACACTGATTCTGAAAGTGCCTTGATCTTGGACTTCCAGTCTCCAGAATTATGAGAAGTTTTTGTTTAAGAGCCACACAGCTATGAAAAATTGACATCTGTGAAGCCATTTTTAAAATAGGAGATCATTACAAAGAAATTGTATTGTCTGTTTCCTCTGAATTAGAGCAAAGACTTTTGAACTTGGTAAATTGTTTTTAAGAAATATCAAGCAAAATCTTGAGAATTAATGACGTGGTTTTTAGTGGGAGGATTGACTCAGTCAGTTCCCTTTTAGAGAATCAGTAACCATTTCTGTGTAGCCAACATTAATTTAAGCCTTGTTAACACTAAACAGCTCTTTAATTTGCTTCATCGTCTTCTTTTGCTTCTATAAAATTTTTGACTTTGTCCCTCTTGGGGGGGGCACATTTTAGATTTTCTACCTGAATCTGTGCACCCCAAACTGTAATTTTTTGATTCTCAAATAAATACACTTTATTTTTTAAATTGACTCTTGAATTTTTACTTTGACATGGTCTGTGGTATTTTCATTATAGTAGCCTGAATTGACTAAGGTAGGTATTCTCATTACTGTTTCCAGACAGTCTTCCTTCCTCTTCTCGCCTACCCCCTCCAACTCCACCTCTTATCATCTGACTATACCCTACTGTGTTGTACTCTTCTACTGCCTTCTTCTTCCAACACACACTCATTCATTAAGATTTTAGCTCCAGATTCCTCTTTCCTACACGACTTATGTCCAACTTCTTTTTTAACAAAGGAAAGGTGAAAACAGGGATGAAGGCAAGCAACCAAAGAGGAAGAGAGAGGAGGCAGAATCGCGTCATGTATTTTGCTGAGCTGTTCTTCTTGTCCCCCAGCCCTGGATCAAGTACTGGGTCCTCGGGGTGTGTGTGAACTGTGTCACTGCAGACTTGACTGCTGGATCACCAGGGTGCACCTATGTCAGACTTACTGTTTTATCCTGGTAGATTAGTTTTTCAATATCTGCTTTTGTTTTCCTTTGGCTTCCCTTCTTCCAGTGACTTTGCCTGACCCTACCTTACGCCATTCACTTTTGTAGTCCCCAAATGAAAGTGACCTAATAAAGTCACCCCAACATGGGTGACCCTGGTTGAACCCGGCATTGACTTGAGGGTGTCATTAGGACAGCAGCAAGGGCAGCTCAGGGTCAAGAGGACTTAGAGTTTAACCTAATGTGGTGGAGCACATATTCACAGAGAAGAAAGTTAGTTCTCAATATATGGAAATTGTGGCTGAAAGTCCACTCTGTCCAATTGGTGGCCCATTGTGCAAATTAGGCTAAAAGTCAGTAGGTGTTGCTAAGTACAGTAATACACAAATCAGGCGAAAAGTTAGTTGAGCAATGATTGGTCAGACTGGTGGTTGGTCTCTGACTGGCTGGCTTTGTTACAGCTCCTGTGTCTGAGCATGTCCTGATGTGCCTGGGGCCTGATACTTAACTGCTTTATCGGACTCAAAAGACTTAAATTTTTTTATTTCTTGTTGGTCCATAGACTTGGTCATTGCTAATAACTTTAACCTGTCCCCACTCTCAATCTCAGTTGCTCTCTGTTGTTATTAGTATTGTTTTGTATTATGTGTTTGTTGAATTGGGCTGTTTATGAGTTGGATTCCCACAAACAAATGTATTGCATTCTTTTAACTCCTTTTGCTCTCTTGAGGGACTGTCGAAAGGGTGGTTTGAGACCAGATATTGTTGACAGGATACTGGGGAAGGGAAACAAGAGTTGCTGAACAATGTAGGAATTAGGATATTGAATAAATCATGGAGAAAGAGGAGAAATTGGGGCAGGGAGAGAAGTTTAGAACAATATTCTCTTCTGGAGAAAAGGGAAGGCAGATCTGCCTCTCAAAAGGTGGAGTGTTGACTGAGGAACAGTAAATGGATTATAAACTAGAGACTGGAAAGATCAGCAAAATTGGAATAGAGAGATTAAAGGCACCCTGGGGATCCTGGGAGAAGAAAATGTACCAGAGTACACAGTAGGGGCTGAATAAATATTTGTTGAATAAATGAATATATTACGTGACTCTAGGTGTAGGGTTTTATTTTCTCAGCCTGCTTTGAACCAAGAAGTACTAGGGTGTCACACTTTAGGCAGGTATAGGGGTAGAGAAGGGCAAGGCTGCTGCTGGCATATTTCTTGTGCAAATTAGAAACATTTCCAGGTCTGGGCAGATGGATTAGAAAAAGGCTTCTACTTTTTCAGGTTCTAAGTCAGCATATGTGCTCTGGATTTCAGCACCTCCATCTTTGTGCCTATGTTGAGAGCAGGCGGGTAATAGTTACATGCTAAGGTTCTGTTCTTAAACCCATCCCTCTCTCTCCAGTAGTCTTTATACTGTTTCGACCTGGACTCCTACAATCTCTGAAGTCAAGTATTCTCTTCAATGTTCTACCATGTCCTCCTTATTACTATACTAGTGGAGACCAAGGTCTGATGTGAAATGAAGAGTGGTGATGAGGCGGTGTGGGTGAGGATTCTCTCTCTCCCTTTTTGCTGGAGGAATTAAAAAAGGAAAGCAAGATTTGTTTATGCTGAAAGTCCTCATTGTTTTCTGTGTCAGGCATCGTTATAGACACCTTATTTGCAAACCATGCAACAATCTTTCCAGGCACATATTAATTAGCATTATTATTATTGAGATTCAGAGAGATCTAAGAATTTGGTCAGGCATGAGTTGAGGAATAGAGTTGAGATTCATATTCAAGGTATTCCACTGTGCCATGTAGGGGAGCAAAAATCTGTCACCCCCAAATATGTCTTTTTGGCAAAAAATAGTATTATTACGTAGAAGAGACTCTAAGTCCTGAGTGGAGGCTGCCATTTTATAAGACATTTACAAGTGTAAAGAAAGATCTATGGGTGTTTCCCTCACCAAAGACCTCATGTCTTGAACTCATCAGGGGAGAAAGCAGAACTTTAATCTGCATAAAGGCCATACATTCATTTATTGTGCCTTTCCACATGGCTGTCCACCCCCACCTCATGTGCTTTGACTCTGTAGGTACCTAGAGTGAAACTAATACCACTTGGCAAGTTACTGTCTGAGTGCCCCATGAATGCAGGAGGTTTACTTGCCATTATTGAAATTCTTTTTTTTTTTTCTCTTGTCAGTCTGTATGAGGTTTATTTGATTGTCAGTCTAGAAGAACTCAGAAAGGCAGGGAAGATTTTCCCTTGCGTCTAGGTGGTCACATGCTGTGTTTTCTTCTGGTGAAATACACTGTTAGGAGTAAACTCCCTGGAGTTAAAACATTATTTTATTTTTTCACATCTGTATCTTTTCCAGAGCTTAGCCTCATCTCTGACGTTAAGAAAACGTGAAATAAAGATTAGGGGGTGGAGTCGAATGTGATGGCTCAGGGCTACTGATGGCCCTCTTTCAGCCTCTCATTTTCTTACTGCGCCCGAGTTATCAAAAGGATTGCTTCGTCTTCATCTCTCCGCCTTCCTCTTCTAAGGAAATACTTGCCCCAGTGGCTGTGATCATTTGGTCCCAAGGGAGATCTGAGTGAATAGTTTCCCTTATCGTCTCTACTCACTCTTCTTTGGTTCTTGTATCCAAGAATTCTTAAGAAAGGTACTTTTTCAACCTTTCTTCAGTACAACACTATAGATTGTGGGTGTTTAATTATATTTCATTCAACAATTTTGAAGTATTTAATAAATATTTTTTGTTTTAAAATTCAAGTCGACATGGTGCGACTCAACAAACTTTTAAAATCTCTTCCCTGATGTTAGCTTTATTTGGGTCTTCAAACTTGCCCCAAACCGTAGAATTAATGCATCTTATACTGGGACTTGGAAGCCTTTTAGAGTTTGTAACTTTGCTGCTTTCAAGCCAGGTCAGTTTTTTCACATCTATAGTAGAAATCACTGGTACGACCTGCTGGAGCAGCAGTTGGGTCAGTCACCTCCAAATAAGCACAGGCCACATACCCTGGGTTCAAGTCCTGGAACCAGCGGGGAAACAACCAGTGTGAACAACTAAATGAAAAAAAAAAAAAAAAAAAAAGGTGCTTTTCCCTCCTCTCTCTTCATGCCTGTCTGTCTGCTAGCCTTCATTCCTTCCTGCGCCTTTCCTTAAAAAAATAAAATCACATTTTTTGAGTACCTACAAGATTCCAGGCATGAACTTTTCTCATTTGTAACTTGGGATAATTATATCTACTTAGTTCATAAGTGTTGTCTTGACAGTAACAAGCAGACATGTGTGCAGCATCCTTTGGATGAGCGCGGGAGTGCTCAATAATTCTCAGTCGCTGTGATTGTCTTTAGTTGTGATCTTATCTGCAAGAAGCATGAGCAGCCACAAACGTGCTGCTGTTCTTACTGTTTTCAGTTAAAGCAGTACTGTTCTGAAGGACACTTTTAAAAATGTCACAAGCACCCTATTTTCTAAAAAAAAATGACCTTTTCATTTTAGAATACGTTTAGATTTATAGAAAAGTTGCGTGATAGCACAGACTTCCTCTTCATCCCTTACCTGTGTCTTGAATTACTATGGTATATTTATCAGGACTAAGAAGCCAAGACTGGCACATTACTATTAATTAAACCCCAGACTTTTTTCAGATTCCACTAATGTCCTTTTCTGTTCCAGGATCCAGTATAGGATGACACGTTGCGTTTGACAAATGTTCCCTTCTGCACCAAGGGTCACGTGTCGGATTCATCTCGGCTCTGCAGGAGATGCTACAGATAAACTGCTTGCAGGTTCTAACTCTGGCATTTGCAGCTTGATGCCCTTTTTTTTTCCTGACCAGCTGCTTTCTTACATTTTGACAGACCCTAGGACTGGTGGTCAGTCATGGTGTTACTTACTTAGTCGTAGGACCTAACTCTAGGAATCCCCCATTTTCTCATCTGTAAATGGAGTAGTAAAAGTTGCTACAGGGCTCAACATGTAGTAACTCCTTCTCAAAATACCTTTTTTTTTGAGAAAAAATGTATTTGGTTACATTACCATGTTTTCCTCTTCAGATTATAAACCATTCTAGCTCCTCATTCTGTCCTCCTTTTTCATCTTCTCATATTATCTGAAATGTTGCACAGCTTATTAGGTGCATTTGCTGACTCTGAGTCTGCTTAATTGCCAGCGAAGTTTGAAGACTTCATTTTAAATGCTCTGCTACTTTCTTTCCCTTGTAGAAAAATTGAAGAAGCATGTAGTTCAACAAGAGAGTCTGAAATACCAGATTCCCAAGCTTTCTTCCAAATCCTTTCCTACCCCTGCTGTCTTATTCCTAGAACTCCTACAATACTGTGTGCAGAGAGGGGAAAGCCCACCCACCCATCTGCTGCCAACAGGAGGGAACTGAACGGCCAGCTGTAGTCTTAGATAAGCAATTTGGAGGTTTCCAATCATTTTTCAGTGGGAGGTGCTTGGGTCATGTGGTCTAATCAGGAAATCTCATGCAATCTGACATTTCCCATTTGAGTTGCTAAGGAACCTAAGGCGGGCTCTGTCTGAACAGGAGAGCAAAAATTAGGCAGTCTGGGTCCAACCATCTGCTTTAAGTAAATTAAGAGCATAATCCATATGGGATTATCTAAAATAGATATTCTCATTTTTTTTTCACCCTCTTCTCATTTTCATTCCTTTTTATCTGGGCTCTTCAAAAATTTAACATTGCACAAAAGATCCAACCTGTCTTATTCTGTGCTTTATGACTCACCCCCTCCTCTCCTCATTTAGTCAGTCAGCCTCAGTCTCCTCTAGCCTACTAAGGTGGTCTTTGCTGACAGCTGATGGTCTGAACTTTGTATTTTGAGGAGTGCCTGATTGGAGGCCAGTGCATTTTGACTTGGTATTCATTAGCTATGCCTCTGCACTTGGCTCTCTCACCCTTAGTCTTTCTTTCATCATCATCTTCTAGTCCCTCTCCATCTCAGTTGAATTGACCTCTCCAATCAGAGTTCTCCCTTATCTGTCCTATCATCACTGCTTTACATTTTTACTCTGCCCACTAGTAATCTTTATAAACCATTTTCATCATGCCACTCTCTTGCTCAAAAATCTGTACAGCACACAGCATGAGCCAAATGGTTCTGCTTGAGATTCCTCCATCAAGTTCCATCCTGCCTGTAAACTCATCTTCTTCCCAGCTTTTACCCTCACTTCACCCCTTCCAGAGCACACCTACTTTGTATTTTGTACACCTTATACATTTTGTATTTCAAAGTTATGCTCTGCTTTGCATCTTGAGTTAACTGTTTTATATTTCTAATTCAATTGTGAGCTCCTGGAAAACAGACAAATCTTTTTTTTGTAGTCCCTCATCCTAGGCTTATGAAAAATCTAGACAGCTAGAGGTGTTTGTTAAATATGGAGTGGATGAATGAATGGATGAATGGATAGATGAACTGCTTTGACATTGTCAGTTGGAAGAGAACATTTTCCCTTACACTTTTGGGTTCTTCTTAGACTGCTCAATTACTCAAGTTAATTTAATTATGAATGTGTGGAGAATCTATATAGACATGAGGATTTCTAAGACAAAGTGAGGCAAAACAGGGGTATATATCCTGAGCTAAAGAATGGGAAGGGCCTGGGGCTTTAAGGGAAGAGGAAGGGGACTCACATGACCAGCAGAGGATAATTTTCATGATGGTCTATAAGTACATGTTTGTCTGTCCTGCTTTAGATAGGTTT
The DNA here is from genome assembly GCA_004363575.1 of Solenodon paradoxus. NCBI lineage: Eukaryota > Metazoa > Chordata > Mammalia > Eulipotyphla > Solenodontidae > Solenodon > Solenodon paradoxus. The sequence continues at coordinate 249,064 of RJWH01000861.1, forward strand.
CTCTGATAGAAAGGTTATTTCTGGCAATAACACCAATTCTGGATAATATCTCCAGTTCTCATTCTTCTAGGTGGTTAAGAGAATGGGAAAAGTTTCTGGTGAGTCTTCAGGGCCTCGGTTAACCTCAGATGGAAATAATCCACATGCCAAAGTAGCATGTGGGGAGGCCTATTCTGAATATCTTGTAGCGGTCTATCTATCATCAGGGTTATCTTTCTGGTGGGTTGTGACAAATAGGAGAAATAAGTAAGACACATAGTAAGTGAGATGTTGATACATGCTTTGAAAAGAATTAAGTGGAAGAGGATGCAGAATACAATTCAGATGATATTTTTAATACTCATTATATTGTGCTAAATGAGGGAAAAGCCACCCGTTTAAATTCCCTTCTCACACTGGGTATGCAGTGGAAAAAAGAAAGAAAACCAGAAATAGTTTTGTGACACAGAGTTTGTTTAGAGTAGGTATGGTTAAAGAATGTAGGGAAACATTAAAGATAATGCTTGAGTGCAAATTAAATGGACTGCAATACCAAAGATTAGATCTCACCCTCCAGCCTTGGGGAGGAACAGAGCAGCTGAGCTAGAACGAAATGAGTTCAGCCCATTGGAACAGTCCAGAGATGCTGGAAAGAGAGGTTATCCAGAGTCTGATGGGATTATGGGGTCAAAGCCCATCAAAGAGGGTCAGTTGGTGGATGGGAAGCAGCTGACTGTAGACTGCCAGAGAACTCTCAGGGGCCAGCTTGGGTTTCCATGTGAAGAGTCACTTCAACTTGGAAAATTCATCAACCTTGTATGCACCAGGAAATTTAGAAAAGCTTTTCTCTTTCACCTATTGAATTTCAAACCTAGGAAGCTAGCCTAAGGAAATCTTCAGCGAAGCAAACATAGGGCCCCTAAAGTGGATGTGCGGTCAGGTCTGCATTTTTCCACACAGTAGCATTTGTGCATTTCTAAAAATATGCTTCAAGTGTTGTATGCAGATGTTGATTTGTGATGACACATGCCTTAAAACGATATATTATGATGCAATGTTCCTATAAAATGAAACTTACATTTTATAGCCTTAAGCATTCTTTTTAAATGGAATAGAGAAATGCAGCTCATATAGTGAGCAAAATTTTAAAAGGTAAAATTTCATACTGCCTATAAGTATCACTATAAATATGTATATATAAAATTCTATTTGTTCATTATCCACCATTTATTAGCACAAAGATGTTTTAAAAGCCGTGATAGGCTTGAATAGAATCACTTACACGCATTTGTGTGTGTTCATAGAAAAAAAGACCAGAAGGAAACTCTACCAGATATTAACAGTTGTTCTAAATGATTGATTTGTTGTAATTTTATTCTTTGTATTTCCTCTAATTTGCACATTTTTCTGCAGGATGTGTATATTTCTTTTAGATTAGAACGAGTCAACGTGATTATAAATACTGGGGTGTGTCTGAATTTGGGGCTTCCAAGTAAATCAAACTAATTATACCACTTTTCCTCTTTGTGAATCACAAGGCACAAAGCAACCTTAGGTGGTGTTTTTCTGTAGATTCTTCACGAAAGACAGCGAAGAACTTCCCTCCCTCGCCAATGTCTAAATGTTTCTCTTTCTGCAAGAAGTGAGCAGAAACCAGAAGAGCAGGTTTGTGGCCATGAGGGAAGTGTGTGCAGGGAAAAGCAGGTTTGAATCTGGGATTAACACACTTGTAGCTCAAAGAGACCGATGCACTTGCGTGGACTCTCATCTGTCCTGAGGAAGGGCTACCCTTCCCAGTCAGAGGAGGACTCGGAATCTGACACCTTAGGGTGGAAGCAAAGTGGAAGAAAAAAAAAAGGCTTTCCTGCTAAACAGGGTTTCTAGGCAACTCATTTAACTCCTTCCATGTCTTTAATCATTCAGCTTGGCTGACCTTTAGAACTCGCCTGAAGAACCGATCAGATTCGAGCAGTGAAAGAACTAACGGACGCAGGCACATCAGCGTTTGGCATCCGCAGAACCATCACACTGACTTGGTGTCTAGACTTTCCTGGTTCCAGCTTCTGCCTGTGCTGCTCCTTTGCCTGGAATGCCTCTTCTGGACCTGGAAGCCAATTCCAGATTCAGTTTAAATTTCTCTTCCTTTGAATCCCTTTTCTTGCATCACTATCCTCATCCCTGTCTCCCCAACCTCCAGTTAAGCCCCGGACCCCACATGTAAACCTTTATGAGAGGGTCATCGATTCTTTAGAAGTTTGTATGTGAGTTCCCTGGGTGTGGAGATACCATCTCCTCCATCTTTATCCTCCTGTCTAGCGTGTGTCTGGCACATGGTAGGTCTGGAGTGGGGGGTGCACTTTATGTGAATGCATATTTGGATTAATGAATTTCAGCAAAGGATACACATGGTTTCTGAAGAGCCCAAAATGAATATTGAGTTCCATCCATCCATCCTACAACCCTTATCAAATACCTACTATTAGCCAGTATTAAAACAGACAGGACCACGGTCATCATGGAGGTTATAACCTGAAGGGAAGACAGATGTTTAATCAATAATTTTAACTTTATTTTTCCCCTTGTGCCTATCATGACCTGAGATTCAGTTTTATGCATTTTTATTTGTTTGCCTCTGATATTAGACTACATTAAGCGCTAGGAGGGACTTTATCTTGTTTGCCCCTATGGCAGAAATCGTGTCTGCTGTTTTGCAGGTACTTGATTAATGTTTAGAAACTGAATAGAGCTGTATATAGTCCCTCGTAAAGAAACTAAGGATGTGGGTTTCTCGTGTTGGACCGTGGAGAAAATTCTTCCATCTCTCTGAGGTGCTTCACTGGTTGGATAAATAAATACAAAGATTTCTCATTCTTTGTTTCTCTTTGAATTTTATAGAGGGAGAGAGATCAGGAGTCTGAAGTTATGAAAATCTTTACCTTGCTGGACAGAAGCCCCGACTCCCCTCCTCTGCAGCCCTTTATGGAAATGGGCAGCGTCTAATCTCTGGATAAGGTTTGTGGCTGGCTTGCCAAATTGTGGGACACAGGGAAATTCTTCCCATGCTCCTCTAGGTTCTTCTAGACTGATGAATAATCAAATAAACTTTAGGCTGATAAGGAAAAAGCCAGAAAGAAGTTTCATAATATCATATATATATATATATCTTCTGCATAAAAGGGGAAAACCCATTTAAATTGCATAATCTGACACATGGCATCATTCTCCACCCTAAATAACCTTCAGACAGACACAAGGAGGGTATCATGTGGGGGAGATAGCAAGGGCAGAGTAAACAGAGATAGGACTTTTAAGGCTCTCCTTTCTCTGCTGTTGAGTTAAACAGATTAGGTTTTCCTGGTTTGGTTAAGGTAACACCTTTACAGAGAGAGATTTTTCCTTTACACTGTAAACGTCTTTACAAAATGACAGTCCCATCCAGTTCTCAGAGCCCTTTTTGTGAAATACTTTTTTTTTTTTTTTTGCCAAAAATACATATTTTTGGTGTGACACAGTTTTGCTTTCCTACTCTGGTTCATTTAAAGATGCATTAAAATCACCCTCCCTTCAGGCATCTTTCAAATGATAACTGGTTAAGTAGTAACACCCAACATGATGTGGTGACAATGATTTATGCCTTACTCCTGACTTTAGCTAGAATATCTGAGTATTGGGTTAAAAGATGACACCAAACAATTTTGAGACAGAACCTTGATGAGTGCTTGCAGTTTTAACATTAATACTGTGTTTCTCTTGATATTTTCAGGGAAAGACTTTTTTAGAGCCGGACTATGTGATGATAATAGAGGACACAAAGTAGATTATTAGGTCACCAGGAATAGCTATGACAACAGAAAGGTACGTCTATATTACTAATTTGGTGTCTCAGTTCTAGAAGCTAGAAGTATGAAATCAAGGTGTTGGCAGAGTTGGTTCCTTTGGAGCGTTGTGGGTTATAGGACAAGGTCCCCCCCAAAAGGCATGGGTGATGCCATTTTTTGTGTGGCATTTGGTTGAGAATCTCCATTGGCTTTTTGCCTCAGTGTTTCCTGGTGGTTGGGGAGGCAGGTCTTAGGCACTTTTCTCAGTCTCTTCTGATAAGGAACTTCACTGTTTTCACTAATGTCAGTACTGACATCTTAATGAATTTCCACACAGACTCGGACTCTGCGTGAATGGTAGCAGTGCCATCCCTGGGAATCCTGCCTCTAAGATGCAACTGCCCGCACCTCCTTGTAAATAGCTAGAGTCCTTGTCCCAGTAATGGCTTACTCCTAAAGTCTTTTGGATATTCGAAGCATTTCTCCTGGTCACTCCTTCCTTCCATGTTTCTGAATCAACCTTCAAATCCCCCAAATCTTTGAGGGAACCTAACAGTAAGAGAATCTTTCTTCAGGTGTTCCTTGACTTGAAGTTGTCATTGTCTCCGTGTCTTCATATTGTCTTCTCTTAATGAAAGGATCCTATTACCCTATTTCCAAATAATGTCACATTCCTAGAACTTCAGTATGTTTTTGAAGGACGGATTCAATAAAAGGGATATGGGGCCAGGTGGGGTGGTGGGTGGGGAGAGAAGAAAAGAAAGTGAGGGTGGAGGGTAGCTAGGAGAATTCTTCAGTGGTTGGAATAGCACAGCACAGCAGAAGGGCTTTTTATAGGCATCCTCAGTCAACTTTGATGGCGGGCAGCAGAGCTTCTCAGCTTGGACACACACTCACCATGAAACCCAAAACAACCCTTTTGAAGTGGCTGGAGCTTTTTGGAATAAAATCACAATACATGGCTACAATACTGCTCGATTAATGAAAAACAAATAGGATATGAAATCTGGGCTAGATCACCAGAGGGAATTTGGTGGTCTTAAAAAACATAATTTGACGTAGTAAATTTGGATGGCAGGCTTGTGCTCTCTTACACCATTAATGCTCAACCCTGCAGTGTGGATCATATAACTACTAGCAGGCCATTGAGTACAGTGAGCAGTTTCATCTGTGGATGCCCGTATGCTTTTCAATACTGACTGCCCCTCCAAACATTCCTCTGTACCACCCATGTGCCCTAGCCAGGAGGGAAGCTCTGCAATTCTCACAGCAACATCAGACATAATTGGACCTTGGAGTTGCAGGCTGGTGGCTTGCTCATGTGACAGGCAGTTTCAGGCTAATCTTGAAAAACACATGAGTTTGAATGAGATCCCTCAGTTTATTACAGTTGCTACTGCCTCTGCTCTAACTCCTAAAGACTCTGGAGGCTTGAATCACCAAAGATAGGATGGCAAGGATGTGTGATTTATGTCAATTTAGTGCAATTCATTGCTACAAGCATCAAGATAGAAAACACCATGTCTGTGAAGGAGAGGAAATTTCTCTCTTCTCCTGTGGGTTCATCTCTGGCTTGTGGAGCGATTAAATTAACATCAGACAAGGTAATAGGAGACACAAAAATGTAATCACATCCATGTGGGGCCCTAGATATGGGCCTTAAGACAGTGAGGCAGAATGGAGGTATATATCCTAAGCTATGGAAGGGGGCCTGGATTTCAAGGAAAATGGAGAGGGATGCACACAGCCGGGAGAGTGATTCATATGTCAAAGAACAGATGCACTGTAGTTAGATGTTTGCTTTACCACTTTCCCCCACAAGTCATCAAGTCCAATCATGGATTTTTAGCAAGTTGGAAGCTCTTATAAATCAGAGGTTTGGGGCTCTGGTGAGCATTCTAAGAAATGTTCCAATGGCTAATGTGTTAGAGAACCTCAGCCCTAGTTCTCAGACACCAGACAGTCACATGCAGCTGTCAGCACGCTGACTTTATGGTCTAGGTGTTGTTGGCTTTCTCTTCTGCAAGACAGACGTGCAGAAACCTATAGGTAGGTTTCCCTGATAGGAAGATTTTTTCTGATAAAAATTCTTCATTCTTGGTAGAAACCTCAGTTTCCTTTCTTTGAGGTAATGAAGGGAGTAGTCAAAGTTTCTTATAAACCTGCAAGGTCTTGATGGACCTTATCTCAAAATAATCCACCTGTCAGAGACCTTGGGGAGGCCTGTCCTTCACTCTCTTCTGTGTAGCTTTGACCCAGTATTCTTAAAAGATAAACAGGAGTAGTGGAAAGTTTAGGGTCTCCCCTACATAGCAAGTTAGGGACAGAAATACTCTCTTTCTTGAGTCATCTTTCAGCAAGTCAGATTGTGAGTCTCAGAAAAAGAAATACCATCCCTTTTCTGAAGTTGGACATCTTCACATATTTGCCATTTCTTCTTAAGAATGTTCCTTGCTTTCCCTCCCCAGAAAGCATCCTTTTCCAAGTTCTCCTTACCGTATGTACTCTTGGAAATCCTCACGTCACACCCAAGCAGAAGTACAGTTCTAATATGCTACTCATGTCTCCCATATAACCCAGCCCTGCCCAGCAGAAGGGTCACATTCCATTTCAAAAATAACATGAAAGAGATGTCAATTTGGGGCTTGAGAGCAGTAGTGTAACTTGAAATTGGGGACCTCCAAGCAGTGACTAATACAGAAGACAGGCGTCTCTTTGTCAATTGTTAACTGATATTGAATAGGTCTCCAGTGACTATTACTACCTCTAGAGAAAGAAAGAGGCCGTGGGCAGACAAAGTTTCAGCCTGACTCTGCCTTCAGTTGTTACCTTTTTATTTTCCAATTTTATTGAGATACAATTGGCAAATAAAATTGTAAGACATTTAGAGTGTTCAGTGTGATGATTTGATATATGTATATATTATGAAAGGATTCCTACCATCTTATTAACATGCCCATCACCTCCCATATTTATCTTTGTGTGTGTAAGAGAACATTTTGGGTTATTGCCTTTGGTACTTTTCCCCACAAGTCACCAAATCCAATCATGAATTTTTAAGTTGGCATCTCTTATAGATCAGAGGTTTTGGTTCTGCTGAGTGTTCTAAGAAATGTCCCAATGGTCTGTGAGTTAGAGGACCTTAAGTCTACTTCTCAGATATTAGACAGCCACGTGTAACTGTGGCATGCTGATTTTATGGGCTAGGTTTTGGTTTCCTCATCTGCAAGATAATGGTGGTGAACCCATATCAGGTCACCAAATCAAAGTCCCTGGCCATGTACTGCTTGAAAATGTGTTTATTTATTTATTTATTTTTTATAATGATTTAAAAGCATTTTTTTTGAATTACTCACTTAAAATGGAGTCAATAACAAAACAAACAACTGATTTATAAAATGGGCAGAATAGACATTTTTCTTTCTTATTTTTTTAAAGAAAAGGTGCAGGCAAGAATGAAGGTGAGTAAGCAGGCAGGCAGGAAGAGAGAGGAGGCAGAAACATCTTTAATTTAAAAAATTTTTAATTTAGTTCACACAGGTTGCCTCCCCCAACTCCACCTCCCAGCTCCTGCCCCAGGCCTCAAATCCAGGACCATGTGGCTTGCTCCTTTGGAGAAGATTGACCTAAATACTGTTCTACCACGGTGTGCCAAACTAGACATTTTCCTAAAGAAGACATACGGATGGTCAATAAGCCTGTGTGGAGGTGTTCAATCACTAATCATTAGAGAAACAAAAATCAAAACCACTATGAGATATCACCTCATACCCACTGGGATTGCTACTATCAAAGAACAAAAGATAACAAGTATCAGCAAGGATGTGGAGAAATTGGAACCTTTGTGCACTCTTGGTGGGAGCGTAAAATGATGCGGCTGCTATGGAAAATGGTGGCTCCTCAAAAAATTAAAAATAGAATTACCATGTGATCTAGAAATTCCACTTCTGGGTATAAACTCTAAAATGTTTAGTGTGGGGACTTGAAGAGATATTTTGTACATCTACATTTATTGCGGCATTATTCACAATAGTCAAAAGGTGGAAGCAACCCAAGTTCTTACTGACAGATGCACGGATAAAAAAATGTGGTATATGCTTATGTGCTATATTATTCAGCCTTGAAGAAAGAAGGAAAATTTTGATACATGATAAACTTGGATAAGCCTGGAGGACATTCTGCTAAGTGAAAAAGCCAGTTGCAAAATGAAACACTGATGCGACGTATGTGAGAAATCTAGAGTAGTCAAATTCATAGAAAGAAAGAGTGCTGGTGCCAGGGGCTGGGGAATGAGTTGTGTTCTGGCTTGTTTAATGGATATAGAATTTTGGATACTTTTTTTATACAATAACATGAATGTTATACTTGTTACTGTACTGTACACTTAAAATAGGAAGCTGCATTTTTATTATGTGTATTTTACTGCTATTGAGAAATGAGATACAGCTCATGAAAATCACGGGGAGGGAACCAGATCAGGAACATTTGGCCAATTAGCAGCAGCCAGACTGAGCTGAGTGTAGATGAGCATACTCTCTGCTCTTTCCCCAGGTCCTGCCTCCCTATCTCCTTTCACTGAAATAACCTGTCTGGCCACTATAGGCTTTTGAGTTTGCAGTCCCGGATTAAACCATCTCTGTGCTTCTTTCTAGCATTAATTATCTCTGATTCTAGAATCTCAGTCATTGTGAACGCTCTGTAAGTACACAAGGTGAATGCGGATGTAGACAGAGTGACCTTTGGGTTACCTTCTTGGTGTCTCTTCTCTCAGGTCTCTGGGAGGGTTGACACCTGTGTCTGTACCGGGCAGTGACGACAACTGGCTAGAATTAGTTTGGTTACTCTCTGACTTTTCTATAACCCAAATCTGTGACCAGGGTTTATGTTCAGGCCCTATACGTTTATCTTTACCCAGGTCGTTGTGATTTCCATCTACCCTGATCCACATTATAGTCACTCAAGATAGACAAAATCATGAAATCCTTAAATATTACAAAATGGATGACCCTAGTGGCATGAGGAAATGAGGAGAGAAATGACCTAGACGATTGGAATCTTTGTTCCCAGAAAAAGATGATTTACAATTGTCTAAAGAAAACAGGGAAAAATATTGATCTGTTTCTTAAACAGCCCTCATAGTTCAATATCAATATGCTATGTATGCTATGTGACACTAATAGATAACTCTACTTTTGGGAGTGATCCACTTGGGAAAGAACCACTTGATTATGAAAGTCTGGGTTAAGGTGATTTTGAAATCTCTCTACTTTTTGTAGAGAAGAATGAGATTAGCTCAAAAAAGCTATCAGATAGTGTGTGCCCCTGGTGTATTCATGGTAAAATCTACCAAGTGTAGTTCACATACATCACAAGGACCCAGGTTCACTACCTGGGGCCTGGGGTGGGGGATGCAACCAGGATGCGCAACTAAATAAAATAAATAAAGTATTTCTTCCTTTCCTCTCTTCCTGCCTGCCTGTCTCTGCCTGCCTTCATTCCTGCGTGTAACTTTCCTTAAAAAACAACAACAAAAAAAACATTCAGATAACCTCACTTTATGAAGATTGTCACTGTCTTGGTCTCTTATTCATTCATTCATTCATTCACTCACTCACCCACTTACTCACTCACTTTTATTTAGCCATCCATTTATTCAGTATTTACCACCTGTTAGTACTAGTCCCTGACTAATAAACAAGACAGTTAAGACTCCTGCCCTCATGAAATTTAGGTAGTACAGAATGACAGACAACTAAAAAATAGCCTGCCAGTGTCTGATCTGTAGTTTCCTAGAGGATATCATTTGGTGCCTTTTTCCCACTCAGTATATTCAAGGCACTTTCCTAGTTGCTCTGGGGTCAGGTTAGTGGACAAGACAGGCATTGAACAAGAATGATAATATAATGTTTTGCAGTTTTTATTAGTTCTGATTACAAGGGACCTGGGAAGTGGCTACAGAAGTGGTATTTGTGTCTGGCCTTGAAGGATGTTTATGTCCCTAGTAGGCAGAGGCTGGAGAAGATTTATTCCGGGCTGAAGGCAGAATATGGCCAGATGCAGGGAGTATGGAATGGAAAGAATGTTTGTGGTGAGCAGGACCTTCTGTGGAGCTGGTGAAGCGATATTTCTTCCGGTAACTCTGCATGTTGTACTGAGATCTAATTATAGAGATGGCCATTCCTTGGGGGAGCAGTTCACTGTTAGCACTGCTTCTGTAAGAGAAACATTTTATATGTATTTTGGGAAGTCCATTTAGAATTGGGGTGAGTAAGTGTGGTGGGCAGGATGATAGAATTGAAACTTCTACATATTTGCTTACACCTGTTCATGGGCTGCACTTTACACTGGAAATTAAGCCTTTGAATTTGTTGAGTAAATTGATGAGAAATACTTTATCAATTCATGAAAACTCATTTATAAATAGAAATCTTACAACTTGCCCCAAATATCTGGTGACCTTAACCTAGAGAGATTATTTTTAAAAGCCAGGAATCTTATACTTGGCAGAAATATAACATGCATTACTCAAACAAGATGAAGGGTACTGATTACTCTTTTGGGCAACTAATAGAAGAAAGTTTTGGAGCACCCTGGTGGAAGAGTGGTTAGGTCCACTGCCTCTGGCTGAGCACAGTCCACATACATCCCAAGGACCTGGGTGATGTCCCGGGGCCAGGGGTAATAACCAGGATAAACAACTAAATAAAAATAAATCAAAATGTTTAAAAAATGTAAAAAAAAGAGAGTTTTGTGACCACGTCATGCAACACACTTTACATATGTGTACAGTAATTTATTGAATTCTTACTCTGTGCTAAACACCCTTTTAAATAATTTACATGTATTAGATGACTGTATTATAACTCAGAGAACACTAGCATTGTCTGCATTTTATGACTGAAGAAGTACCAAGGACTCAGGTAAAACTTGCCCAAGGAAATAAAAGATGGTTAGTAAAAGATGAGCCTGGGATTTGAACCCACAGCCAGCATGCCACGGCTGTGATTTGGTCAGCCTCCTCTGGCCAAGCCCAGTCCATATATATCCCAAGGACCAGGGTTTGCATCCTGGGTTTGCGGGAACAACCAAGATGAACAACTAAATAAAATAAAAATGTTTCTTCCTCCTTTTCTTCTGCCTGTTTGCCTGCTTGCCTTCATTCCTGCCTGTACCTTGCTTTAAAAAAAAAAAAAACCCCAAAAACCCAACGACATACAAAATATACAGCCCAATTTTTAAGTATCAGACTCAACCAATACAAAATTATTCTGTCACATTTCTGTACTTTTTCGAGGTTACTTTTAATCTCTTTTATTTCTGTTTATCTCTTTATGGAGCACGACTGTCTGCCAACTGGCAGCAGTCTAAGGCCCACACTTGGGGTGGCTGCCTGATGCTCCATTGTTGCCAACTATTTGGATGGTTACTGCCTATCATATCCTGTGATGTGAAAACTAAAGATGGATTGGACTGACACTACAATAGAATGTTTTCTGTACAGGGCCGGCTAGTAAATATTTTAGGCTCTGTGAGAAAGATGATCTCAACGACTCAACTCTACTGTTGTAGCATAGACGATACATAAATTAAGGAGTATGACTATGTTCCAATAAAACCTTATTTTAAAGGAAAAGTACAGGCAGGAATGAAGATGAGTAGGCTGGAAGGCAGGAAGAGAGCGGGAAAAAAAGCATTATGTTTTATTTTTATTTAGTTTTTCGATTGGTTATTCCCCCTGGACCCAGGATTCAGACTCAGGATTTGAACCCGGGTCCTTGGGATGTATGTGGTCTGCACTCGTCTGGATGTGGCTGGCCTAACTGCTACTCCACTAGGGCATGTCCCAATAAAACCTTTTTTTTTAGAGTAGGCAATGAAATTTGGATTTTGTTTGATTTCGTGTGTCACAAAGCGTTATTCTTCTTTTGATTTTAGCCAACCAAATAATATAAATATAAATAAATATAAATATATAAATAAATATAGAAGACATTTTTTAGCATGTGGTCTTGCAAAAACCAGTGTTTGGCTAGATCTGGCTGATAGGCTGTGGTTTTCTGACCCCTGCAATAAATCAAGTCTGGGCAACATCCTGAGGTACTAGAGATTAGGACTTCAACATGTGAATTTTTGGGAGGCACAATTCAGCTCATAATATTTGTTTGCTTAATAGTGTAAGCTTATACTTTATGACTTCACAGGCTCACAGAATATTAATAATTGAAAACCTCAGATGTCAGCTAGTGTAGTTCATACCTTCTCTCTTTCAGAAAGAGGAACAACTGCAGCATCACACTAAATATATTCCTTGACTTTGAACGTTCTATCCCTAGGACTGGAGAAAGGTCTGTATTCAAGATGGAAATGATTTCTTTTGACATTTGTTATTGGGGGTGAGGTCTCGTGCCGTGACTAAGGGAGTGCTTATTAGGAATGAGGAAAAGCTCCTTTGCGTAGTTTAGCGATGATGAAGGACTTAGGAAAATATACAGAGAAACAGACAGCCTGTATGTAACCCTAAAGCTGGGCCACACTTAGACTTTGTTTTAAAAATGCTCCAGGATTAAAGTTTGCCTTACAGCAGAATCAGGATTCTTACTTTTTGGTTTTAGTTACGTTAAAAAAATATCCCATGTGCCTTATGGAGACAGATATTTGGGCTCATAGAAATGGGGGAAACAAAGCTTCAGAGGTCACTAGTGCTTTGTCCCTGCAGTCTCTTTCCTTAGCTAGCACAGTCTAGGGGCTCCTGCAATTGCTTGGGGGAGAAGATGTCATCAGGGCACAAAATCTTAGAAATTCTTTTGAGAATGTTTTAAATCTATCATGTAAAAAGTGAGTGATACAATTAATTCATTTATTTTTAAAATTTCTCTTTCCATCAAATGTATATATGTCAGACACTGTGCTCAGTGATGCCTATTTCGTTGTGATCACATGGAGGCCACAATGAGAAGAAAGGCTAGTCACACACTTTTATAGGTTCTGTGATTGAAAAAAATCAGTGGATTGTAGGAACATGCAGGGAGAAGGGCATTCAACTCAGGCTGCATGGTCAGGAGAAAATGTGGGCAAAGTTGAGATCTGACAATGAACAGAAGTCAGTTAGGTGATGACAGGAATAAGAAGAGGGCTCCAGGTGGAGGAAATGCCATGTTCATCTGGCCTGCAGTCAGGAGATGTCAGTGGAATTAAGACGCACTCAGTTCGAGTACAGAATCCATACGGCAAGAGTAGAGAGGTAAGACTAAAAGGGTAGATGAGACTGGGGTGACCAATGGGGTTGAGTACGCAGGTTCTGAAGCACCTTGTAAGATGATGAAAGAGAAGAGTCTTCTGAGAATTCCCTTGTTTACTTCTGATTTGCTCCTATGTTCTAGGTGTTCTAGGAGCTGTCTTGTGTCCTACCTACACTCTGGGCTTTAGAGCCAGACTGTGATTTTGAAGGACCACTGATCTGCATCCTAGCCACATTACCTAACCTCTGTGTTTCTGTACTCTCCCTCATCTGTAAAATGTGGCTAAGATAGTACTTACCTCAAAGGACTAGGTGAGAATGAAATAAGATAGTACACATGAACTGTAGAAGAATGCCTGCAACCTAATAAATTCTCACAAAATTGTAGCTCACTAACAAATCCGAAGTGGGAAAGCTCACTGTGCCATACGTAAGTGGTCGTTTTGTTCTAGAATGAAATATCTTGCCTTTCACACTTTGAATCCTGGATTTTGAAATAATGCTAGGATTTTTTTCTGTTTTATGATGCATGCTTGAAGTTATGGACTTGTTATTATGTTACAGATGCGTTGAGTCACGAACCTGGGGCTTTTAGGAATATGTGAGTCATGGAGCAGTATGCAACTCCATACTGCTAAAGGGAACTTCCTGTTGGTCAGGGACTAAAGAAAATATGATGGTGACTGGTAGCCATTTTCCTGGCCATCCATCTTCTGTCTAAGAAAAATTAAGAAAGCCAGACCAGCCTTTGTGTCCTATTAATTAAGGGGCAAAGTTTCAATTCAACTTCAGGATTGTGGCCTGTCAATGAGAAGTTGGGTTAATAACTTCTTTGTGCTCTTTTTTAAATTTTCAGCCTGGGGAGCTAACAATAGTTCTCTGATTGTTGTAAAGACTAGGCTTATGTAATATTGCCCTAACTATAAAAACAGTTAATGACTTTACTTGGTCCTTAATTTGACAAGTGTTGACTGATTCTGTATTAAGAATAGGATACAAAAATGGCTGGTACATGGTCTTTACCCAAGAGAGGTGAGGTCTATATGGCTACTAAATAATGAAAGCAATACAGTCATTGCTAAAATAGAGTCTTATTTGAGATGCTATAGGATCACAAAAGGAAAAACTTTAATCTTGGTCATGGTGATCATGGTTGTGTTGGTTAGTTTTATATGTCAGCTTGGAAGGGCCATGGTGCTAAAATATGTGGTCAAACATCATTCTGCATGTTTCTGTGATACCTGGGTATTTTGGGATGAGATTAACAGTGGACTTTGGGTAAAGCAGATTGCCCTCCAAAACGTGAGTTGAAGGCCTGACTGAAGAGCAAAAGACTGACCTTCCCCCAAGTGAAAGGGAATTCTATAGCAGACAACCTCCAGATTTGACCTGCAACATAGCTTTCCAGCTTGCTGACCCACCAGGGAGATTTTGGTCTTGCCACTTTCCACAGTTGTTCTCAAACAAATTGCTTGAAATAAAATATATTTCCCTTATGTACATATATACAACCTGTTGATTCTGTGTCTCTGGGGAACTCTGAATAATGGCATGGTGATCAGGGAAAGCTTTACAGAACATTGTGTTTGAACTGATTCTTGAAAAGTGAATCAGAGGGGTCCATATAGGGTTAGGTAAATGTCTTCTAAGCAGAGGGAACTGCAAGCACAAAGGTGTAGAGATTTCCAACAGCATGGGTTTTTGGGGAACTGTAGCTCAGTTTTTTTGAACCCAGGGTTTGGTAGGTCTGGAGTGAGATAAAGATGGAAAAGTGGAATATATGTGTCTTCTAGTGAATATGCAAGCAATCACTCAGATTATATGGAGCGGAGAGGAATTTTTAGGAAGAATTGGAGGTAGAGTGGAACTTACATGGTGGCAAAATGACAAGGGCTAAATGAAGAAGTAGTGGTGTAGAGAAATGAGCAGAAAGATGCATTGAGGATTATTTGAAAGATAGAATTGAAGGGACTTCATTGATTGGCGCAGGGATAGGGGTACTGAGAGAGAGGGTGGAGTAAAGGAGGACATGTAGTTTCTGGCTGAGGCCTACTGCTTTCGTTGGGTGGTGGCGGTGTGACTCATGTATTACAGACCTTAGAAGGTGAGGCTGGATTGTTCTGGACTGCTTCCAAGAGTGTTTAAGTCATCAAGCGCTGAGAAGGAACTACACCACCACAACACAAATAACAGGCTAGTGAGCTTCCAGAAATGAGGAAAGTAGAACATACCTTATAGATCCATAACTCTCTTCATCAGTTTCACCCTAAACTGAAGATAGATTAATTCCCTACTCAAGGTAGAGCCTATGAATTCCAAGTGGGGAAACTAGAGCCTAAAGTAAAGACATTCTGATGTCAGTTTCTAAATTCATGTATCTAAATGTCCTTGCCTGTACAGTGAGTATCATATGGATTTACAAAACGTCCTAGAAATAAATGTTGTTCCACTGGGATAATATAAAAATTCCTGCCATGCCCCCTCTTCCCTGTTCATTTCACCTAAGACATTCCTGTGCATGACTCAAGACCCGGCTTATAACCTGCCTTCAGTAACCTGTCCCGTATGATGTCAGCCTACATTTAGCTCAATTGTCCAATGTTTTTTTGCAACAATTTGGTGTTTAGTCTTGACTGTCTTTAATATGTCGCTTTTGGATGATGTAAGTGCCCAGATCTCATCTTATTTACCTGCTGTTTTTTGTCTATTTTTAAAGTTTCAAGTGTCTAGTCTTTATTTTTATATGCTGGTGACCTGCACTCTTGGAGGAGGCAGCCTGCAGTATAGGCTCTTGCCCTGATAACTGACATGTGCCGTTTCATTCATCTACCAGATGTTTGCTGAGTGTTTATTATGTGCCCATCATGTCTTCCAGTCCCTGCCTATGTCCTTGACTTCCTTTTCCCTTCCCTTACTCTCTTCCCATCTTGCCATCTTTCCACCTGCTTTGCCAGCTACCTGGAGCGCTCCTCCCCTAGACTTTCCCAATATTTGGGTTTTCTTTTCTTTTTTATATGATTAATTAGTCTTTTTCTCTAGGAATAATTTTTTTATATTTTTTTCTGTGGAGAAGGAATTTAGAGAAGGAGCATTGAATTATATAGGTTTAAGGTGTATATCATTGCTAAGCCAACAAGTCAGCATCTGTATTTAGTATGTTTACCACCAACCATCCAGTTGTACCCTTCATCATATAATCAGTCCCTTTAACCCAGAATGTCCCCTTTCCCTTTTCATAACTACTCATTGTTCCTTTAGACTGAAAGTCTATTTTTGTTAGATTTGGTTCATTTGTTTGGTTTCTCTATATGCCACAAATGAGTGAGATCATGTAATATTTGACTTCCTACTTCTGATTTATCTCACTAAGCATAATTCCCTCTGGGTTCACCCATCTTGTTCCAAATGGTGGGATTTAATATATATATATATATATTTAATAATGCTGTAGTATTCCACTATGTATATGATTCATATCCTCTTTATCTATTATCTCTTTATCTATCTATCTGGGCACTTAGGTTGCCTCTAGCTCTTGGCTGTTGTAAATAATGCTGCAATAAACATAAAGGTGCATATATTTCTTCAACTTAGTGTTTTGGGTTGAATACCCCATACTGGGTCGTAAGGGTTTCCGTCTCTCAATTTTATTGACTAGCCATACTACTTTCCATAAGTGTTGCACCAATTTACACTCCCACCAACAGTGCATAAGTTTCCTTTTCTCTGCATCCTCCTCAGTGTCACTTCTTGCTTCCAGTCTTTTGGAGAATAGCCATTCTCACAGGTGTGAGGTGATAGCTCATTGTTGTTTTGCTTCTAACTATTTTAAATTGAAAGCAAGTTAATTTGAAGTTCATTCTAACCATTGACATTTTTGCTCTCCTCCACCCATTTTGTGGTTGTGGTGTCTTGTGCTTGGAGGGATGTCATTCATTTTATAGAAATCCTACTTACTATTTCTTGCAAGGCTGATTTAGTCATGAATTCCTTTAACTTTCGATTTTCTGGAAAGCTTTTCACTCCTTCGACTCTTAAGTGATAACCCAGCAGAATATAGAGTATTCTTGATTAGAAGTCTTTTTCTTTCTGCACTTTAGCTTTATCATGTCATTCCTTTCTGGTCTGTAAAGTTTCTGTTGATAAATCTACAATCTGCTCCTTTGTATGTGACTTCTTTTTCCTTTAGCTGCTTTCAAGAGTCTCTCTTTATCTTGATTTTTTTTTCCATTTTAATTGCAATGTGTCTTTGTGTGTGTCTGTTTGGGTTTATTTTGTTTGGACTGTCTTTCTTGGAGTTTCCTGGATCTGGATGTCTGTTTGCTTCTATGGTGGGTAAATCCTCCACTATTATTTCTTCTGTTAAAGTTTCCGCCCTTTTTTTTTTCCCCTCTCTTCTTTTTCTGGAACCCTTTTGATGCAAATGTTCCTCTTGCTATTATCCCATAATTCTCTAATGCTATCTTCATTTATTTTAATTCTTTTTTTTTCCTCTTTTCTGGTCAACTTGGGTCTTTTCCACTGTCCTATCTTCTAGCTTACTGACTTGAATGGAAGTTTCTTTTAATCTATGGGACATTCTATTGTGTTTTTCAGCTATTGTGTTCTTTAGTTCATCTACTGTGGTTTTTAGTTCATCTGTTGTGTTCTTTAACTCTGTGAGTTCGCTTTGGAACATTCTCATGTTTTCTCTGTCTTTGTTGTATATCTTATTTGGTTCCTCCATTGCTTTCTTAATTTCAGTAAGAATCATCAAGACTGTTGCTTTAAAATCTTCAAGTGGTTTTCTTAATTCTCTTGCATTGGTATTTTTCTCTGGGGTTTTGTTTTGCTCCATCATTTGGGATACATTTCTCTTTGTTTATTTTGGTACCCTGTGTTTATTTAGGCTAAAAGGCATTCTTTCCTTGTCTTGATGTAATAATCTTGTACAGAGTATAGACCTGGGGCAGGAGCTTTAGCTGTCATGTCCTGGGGGCTTTATGTTGCTGGCAAGCAGGGTGGTCAGCATTAGCTCCAGGCAGGGGAGGCACAGCTGTGTCTCACACTGCTAGAGTCTCTCTTGTGATCCTCTCTGAGACAGCTGCTGCAGCAGAGTTGGAAGCTGCATACACTGAGCTTTGCAGGAAAGCACGCAGTTGCCTATGCTGGACTTGTAGGCTTTGGTTGCTTGCTGCTATCCCAGGTGGTTGCCGCCCTAATTGACATGAGTACTGTAACCAGGAGACTAAACTGTACCGCTGTTGGCAGTAAGCACTGCTGATGGTGGAGGGAGTAGCTATTTTGACCTCTGACCCTGTTCCAATATGGTGTCCCCCAGTGCAGACATTGACTCCAATATGATGTCCACCAGTGCCAGCACCATAAAGACAAAAGAGAGTCTAGAACACACAGCAGCATCTCTGTTCAATGGAAGGCTATCCTTCTTTCTTATTCCTCCCACTGAAATTTTTGGTTTAACAAATGAAATTCCCTCAAATATGTCTATGCATATTTCATCTGTTGGTTCTCCCTGTTCCGTGTCCTGAGACCTCTGTCTTCAGAGTCCTATTGTTCCCCAAAGGAAAGCCCTTTATTTTCCACACCAGATGTATGTGCTCTCCTCTAGGGTCCAGTTCCTAGATGCCGGGGCACCGGATGTGGAGCGAGCCCTTCATCACTGGGAAGAGGCTGTGTATCACTAATGTCCCTCTCGTCTCCACAGCAAGCTTAGGAACTGTGTGTCTCTACTTTTCCTACCCTTTCTGATGCTTTCTGTCATTTTTCCTTGGGGAGATACTGGCTTCTCAATTCTCAGTTCTTTTTTAGAAAGCTGTAGTCTGTGTCTAGGTATGGTTTTGTTGTGTCTGTAGAGAGGATTTCATCTTGCTAGTTCGCCATCTTGGATATCTCACCAAAATGGGCTCTGGGAGTTTCTAACAGAGAAACAAATAGCTAAAAGGTCGATCCAGAGTCATACAGGAATTTGGTGCTCCGTTTATTGGATAAATTTGACAGGTAACATTGTGTAAATTTAAGGTATTCAGTATAAAACTTTAATGTATTCATATGTTGTAATATGGTTTCTATTACTACATACTTAGAGTATAATATTATCTAGTCTATGTTCAATATACTTTAAATTTCTGTGGCTATTATAGTATTTGTTACAAGTTTATATCCTTAGTAACCTAGTAACCACTGCTTCTCTCTCTTTCTCATTACTACTGTATTTTTATATTCCACATGTAAGTGACATCATACACTGTCTGACTTACTTTACTTAACACAATGTGCTCAAGGACCATTAATCTTGTCACAAATGACACCTTTCTCATGGCTGAATAATATTCTGATGTGCATATAATAACACATCTTTTTTTAGCCAGTCATCTGTTAGTGGGTATTTGGGCTGTTTCCATATCTGGCTATTGTGAATAATTCTGTAATAAAGATGGGCAGATATATATCTTTTTAAACTCCTGTTTCCATTGCCTTTGAGTACACAGTATTTAAATTTTCTCAATCTCAGAGAGACTTTCTCTGACCACTTTCTTATACATTGGCTTTTTTTCTCATTGTCCTTTACTCTGTGTAAGAGCATATACATTCTCTAAAATCAACTTGTTTATTCACTTGTTTGTGGTCAATTTCTTTGTATCTGAATGTGAAGTACACGAAGGTAGCATTATCTGTTCTCTGCTGCAGTCTCTGTACCTAACACAATGTCTGGTTCTCAATAGTGCTCCATAGGTAAATCCCTACTGTGAGGCAAGGTACCTGTCCTGCTAGAGTCTTCATGTGCACATATATGTAATGACATAGAACATAAAATGTGCATCTAGAGCTAGGTAACTGTTAACAGGGGGAGTCGATTTAGACTTGGGTTTAAGGCGAGGCCTCCCTGAACCCAGTTAATTTTAAGTGGAGATTTGAAGTATTTCATAACTCCTTTCACCCATGACTGAATTGGTCTCAGTTTTCTTGTGCTTTAGGCTCCCTAGCGGTTCCTTCAGCTTTGACTCCTAAGATAAGACCTTTGATTATTGATGGGGTAAGGAGGTAATGGAACTTTCTAGCTATTTTAAGGCACTCAGTACTTTAAAGATATATCACAAACAGTCCATTTTAGTACATAATATATAATAATGCTCTACTCCAGTTCATTTCACTGTCATAGTTATTAATGGAATTCAGCATTACAGCTGTTCATGCATTCATTTTACTACCACAGACATTAAGCTGATGACACCATGTGCTTGATAAATCTCCTTACTCTGTCTCTTCTTTTATGCAGAGGTAGTTACCCTTCATGCTGACCATGGTTGTTTATCCCACCCCTAAAGCACTGATGTGTTAGGATTTAACTGAAGAGAGTTTTTCCTCCCTTATGTACCATAGCATTGCTAGTGAAACACTCTCTGGTATGCATTTTGGGTAGCTGTACTGATGATCCACTTTTTTAAGGGTCCCTTTGGATTTATTACCTTGATCTTGCCCTTGATATAAAAAATGTCACTGCCACATGGCTGATGGATAAATGCTTCTCTGCTGAAAGCAGGGCCACATAAATGCTTAATCACAGCTTTCCTTTTCTGTTTTATAACCCACCATAACCATAACTATCTCCCTGTATATTTATTTCATTGTTGCAAAAATGATGTTTGTTGATTCAGTGGTGAGCTAGGGCTTATTCTATAGTCACTGAAAAGGTCCTTATTATGGGTGATTTGAATTATAATTTCAGCTGGTTTCTCCATCTCTTCAGCAGAAAAATTGGGTGTGTGATCAGAATATACAATAGATAATTAGACTGGAAGATGGGACTCCAGTATTTCAGAGCTGCAACCAGGATGGAATTGGAGGAGGAATGGTTGCTGTAAGGCATCCTCTGTGTTCGGCCTGCTTTTTCTCACCTGTGAGACTGTGAACAAATTCCACATCTCCATGCTGCAATTTCTTCCCCTTGAAACTGCGAGGTTTGATTGGATTGTGGTCTTTCTTTGGAAGACAACCAGACGATTTATTGACAAGGTTGTGGCAATCTCTTTGTATGAAAGCTTCTGTTTGTTAGGGTTGTTGGGTGGCCTCAGGTTGCCTCTTCTAGCATTTGGCTTCTTTGAAGCCAGCTGGGAGAAAGAGTGAGATAAAGAGAGTAGAAAATTGTGCTTACTGGTGTAAATAGTTATTAACACTATCGATTTCTATCTATTTCCAAATAATGGAGATATGAATCTCATTTTTCAGACTCGTGCATATATAGTGATTCTTGTCTCAGCACATAGCCTCTTAATCACCATGGCAGTCACATAGTGTAATTTTCTCTGTGAACTTAGACACACAAGAAACTATCACCCTAATCACTGCCAGTCGTGGAAAACAGAAGCAGGTCAGAAAAATAGATATTTGAAAAGGAACATGCTGAGGAGTGCACTGTTGCAAGGCAAAGCAGGGAGCCAAACACAATGAGCTCTGACTGACTCTGCAGAACAGCTGACTGGAAACTGAACAACTGCCCTTCAAAGGTGGCAGAGTTTGGAATTGACCCTGAAAGAGCCATCTTGAAATTGAACTAACAGAGTGTGAAGTGAAGGCTCTCTGTGGCTTTGAAGAATGCTGTCAGCTGTGGTCTTCAGCTATGTCTACTCACTTCTACTAAGCCAGAAATATAGACTTCGATGATTTTTGGTGGGGGGTGGGCCTAGGTATGTGCTTCCTAATATGGCAGCTGGCCGCCACCAGGCACATGTAGCTATTGGGACATGAAGTGTGACTACTGCAACTCAGATGAACTGACAGTATAAAATTCATGATGGAGTTCAAGGACATCATATGAGAACAATTAATGTAAGCTAGCTCATTAATAACTATATTTATTGCATGTTGAGATGATGATATTTAGGATACGTTGGGGGTATATAAAATATATTCAACATTTTTTAAAGGAAAGGCACAGGCAGGAATGAAGGTGAGTAGGCAGGCAGGCAGGCAGGAAAGAGAGAGCAGGAAGAAGCACTTTATTTTATTTTTATTTGGTTGTTCACACTGGTTGCTTCCCCCAGACCCGAGGGTATGTGGACTGTGCTTCTTTGGAGGCGATTGACCTAATCGCTGCTTCACCAGGGTGTGCCATCTTATATTATTTTTAATGTGACTATTTAGAAAATATAAAGTTACGTAAGTGACTCACATTTTATCTCTAACACTGACCCATAGAAATCAGATGCTTATTTATTCTAGTTGCTGAGATTCTACCTTGTTTCTCTTGCTCTTGTTAGAAGCTCCAGCTCCATTAAAGATTCTTTGCATTAATATGAAGAAACTGCTTCCTCATTACAATTCAGATGCAGAGTTCTTCCTGCCGCAACTCCCGGTGTGCATGGCTTGGGTAAAACATGTTCCCCGAGTTGCAACGAAGCCGCAAAGACTCCAAGGGCACCGAGATGGACGATGACTCACTGGAGTGTAAACCCAACAGATTTAACCTTTAGATGGAATTTGGTCGTTGTCCTAGAAAAGCTGTGGAGGTGAAAACAGCAGCCTGTCAAGGATGGTGTGTGGTGTGAAGAGAAGCAGGAATCCTGGGCTTAAGCTGGAGGACATGGATTCAGATCCCATCAGCTACTAACTAGCTCTGCTTGATTGAAACGAATAATTGTATTTGGGGCTCAGTTTATCTCTCTGTCAGATACCTTTAAGATGAACTCAGTAATGTACAATTAGGGGATTGCTGAAATACCAAATAAAATAATGTATAAGAAGCTATTTATATAAATACCTAAACCCCAAAGCTTGGCTTATGGTGGCAAGTCTATGACCAGAAGGGCAGATCCTGTGGGCAGATTGTTGTTTGACTAGAAGAATGTGTTTTGTTGGCTGAATTGAAGTGCCTGGCAGATACTCTCCAGTTTGCCACAGACTCCCCACTCGTGTTATCTTAATTCAGCTGGTTTGTGTCACCTGCCTGGCTGCTGAAGGATATGTCTGTGTATCTTGAAAGAAGGGAGGGACAACACTTAGTAACACAAGCCTGCCTGATGCTGGCTGATGCAGCTTCAGTCCCCGGCAGCTCAGAGTAAGCATGTGGTTTACAACATAACCAAGTGTAGAAGAAGCAGTGTTTACCAAGCACTGATCCCCACTTCAGAGTCCAGGGATAAAAATCAAGAGCCACAAAAACAACCGTAGACACAACAAAAGGCAGGCAACTCACTCTCATGGGGAGAGACATTTTTTAAGAGGAAGAAAAATTAATGTTTTTGAGCCAAAACCCGGCCACACATAAGATCAGGTTCTGGTCATGCACTGTTTTATCAAGTCTTCATAACAGCTCTTGGGGCTTGATATTGTTATCTTCAGGGACAGTGGCTCTTGGAAGTTGACCAAGGTCACCTACAGTGGACAGGTCCTCCTGAGGGGACTCAAGGTCATGTGTGGCTACTGCTTTCTCTGGGGATTAATGAAAGCATGATTTATAACAATTGTTTTATTTCTGTGTGCTTATCTAGCCTGCCTTTGAAGAGTTGCTTTTTAACCCTCAAACTCATTTATTTATTGAAGTTTCAACAAAATGCTTTTTTAAATGCATACAAAATTGCAAAATGCTTTTTTCCTCAAATTTACCAGACAGAGCAGATGACAGGATAAAAGATATGTCTAATGACCTTTGTTCTGTTCTGAAGTCATCATGAAATCCATTGTCTTAAAGGAAATGTACCAGTGGAGTGCTCTTCCACTGGGGTGAATGTTATTTTTCCTTATTTTTGTTTCATTTGATGTATGTTTAATTGGTCTCATGGGAGAGTCTTTACTGCTTTGTCTAGAATCCAAGTAACTTGGAGTTCACCAAGCATGGCTCAAATGCTTCTAAAAGGGAATCAACACAAATGTCAAAAAGGAGGCATAAAAATGGCAGCTGCTAAATTCATCTTCATGTTTGTTCAGCCCCTATGGAGCCTCACACAGGAAGGGCCCTGCATCCTGTCCTGTCTCTCCTCCATCCTGCTGGTAAGGCTAATGGACATGTGAGGCTGGTTCTGGGGGATCTGACCAGCAGTGTACCAGCCTGCAGTGTGCTCTGATCCCAGCAGTGATCAAGGCTGTTTGATTATAGGAGGCTGAGAGCTCAGGCTCTTGACTAGAGTAGCTGTTAGCATTGATTCCTAAGTGATGAACAAACTTGCCCCATCCCCCACCAACAGGGCGAACAGGTCTGACCCCTTTGGCTGCTTTCCTAGCCTAAAAGGCTTTGTCCCACCCTGTAACCCAGGCTGCCTTGAGACTGGCTTGTCTAGCAGACAAAGGTCGAGACCTAGAATTGCATCTGAGCATGCCTGGGACGGGCTCAGTTGTGGGTTTACTGTTCGCCCAGAGGCAACTGCCTTCTACGGCCTGTGTTTGATTTTCCTTTGCTCCCTGCTGATAAAGGTCACCATGGGCTCCTTTAGAGCTCAGACTTTGGAGTGTGACACACCTAGGTTTGAATCGTTACCCAGCCATATTCTTGTGGTGACCGCCCCACATGATCACCTGAGGTACTTGGACTTTATCATCCAAATTCCATCTCCTCTGATGGAAAAATGTATAATAACAACAAGGCTGTTGTAAGATTTTAATAATAACACTAAGCACTTTTATTGCTCTTACTAAGTGCTAGATATTGAGTGTTTTAGATATATGAACTCAATTATACCTTCCATGCCGCCATGAGGTAGAATTATCCCCAGTTTACATATGAGGAAACTAAGCCATGGAGAGGTTAAGAAACTTTCTCAGTGTCCTACAATAGTAAATACAGATCTTGACATCAAGGCAAAGTGAGTTGAGAGTCTATTCTTAAGCATCAGACTATGCATATATATTAGACACATGCGAATCTGGGACACAATGTTCAATATATTTTATTAACCCAAATGATTAATATTTTTAATGGTCCCACTTTTCATGACTTCCGTGAGTCACTTTGCAAATAGAGAGAGATTCGAAGCACTTTATGTGAGATTATGACTTTAGTTTTCATATTTTTGAGCTCAGGTGAAGTTATTGTGTCCAAATGTATTTCTTCTTTTAGCTCTAACTTTTTAAGCTTTAATATATCACACATTTTGCAATTTGTATTTTATTTTGTACTTAATGATGGACACTAACATCTTCACATAGGCTTCTTAAACTCTAAAGTGAGTTAATACGTGTAAAGTGTTTGGCACTGAGTATGTGCTATATAAAGGAAGGCTGTTTGGAGGGGCCTGAGGTATAAATATGATTTTTCCTGAGATTCCACTTTGATCTTTCCTTGTGGGGATGCATCAATTCCCAGGGCATCGAGGACCAATTAAAGCAGTATGTAATTGTCGTGTACTGTATGGCTATCCAGCAGGCTTAGAGCCCTTTGATTCATTCCTTACAGGCCAGCGTCTACCAGAGGTGATTCAGCAGTTAAGCCAGCATCACCTTATGCAAATGATCAGACACGGCAAATATGTAACATTACATGGAAAACAGGGAAGCTGGGCCTTTTGCTCATAGAGTTTTTGTAACTATGAAGAGTCTTTGTACACAATTGCTTTGTGTGCTTCTGTATTTACATGTTATATATAACATTTATTGAGATTCAACTATGTGCCAGGCACTGTTTTAAAAACCTGGTGCACATTATTAACTCATTTAATTCTCATGAGAGCCCCCATTTTAGGGACAAGGACACTGTGGTTCAGAGAGGTTAGGTAGGCAACGCAAACACAAGTGGTTGTGGTAGGATTTGAACCCAGGATTCTAACTTTGGTATCTTACACATCATACTTAATAGCTGATTCCTTCTTTTGAGCAAGTCCCTTTAATTTTGAATGTGTAGTTAATGTATAAAGCACTATGTTAGTTAAATAAACATACTGAAGAGATTTCAGAAGGGGCCACAACTCATAGAAAACTCCCAGAGGGCTATCTCTCCTGGGTGGTTAACAGCTATGTTACCCACTGTGAACTTCTTTAATGGCCAAAGGCTAGAAGAACTGTGACTTTCTGGGAGAAAGTAGACAAACTCTGCTGCATTAATTAAGTGGCCTTTGCTCTACCATTGGCATCCTTTCAAATGATCTACCAGAGACATCTTCTTTCATCTGCCATTCCCACCCATATCTACCCCAAGGATCTGCCCTGGGATGTGAATTGTCTACAAGCCTGTTATCTGCTAGTCCCTTATCTTAACTTAGGCTGCCCTTAACAAAATATCTTAGACTGAGTAGTTTAAACAACATTCATTTCTTACAGTTCTAGAGGCTGGGAAGTTCAAGGCCAGGGTGCCAGCAGATTCAGTTCTTGGTGAGGGCTCCTCTCCTGGCTGGCTGATGGCCACCTTCTCACTCTGTGCTCACAAGTCCTTCTCTCTGTGTCCTTGAAAGAGACACCCTAGTCTCCCTCCTTTTCTTTGACTAATGTCATGATGAAGGTCCATCCCCTGACCTCATCTAAATCTAATTCCCTCCCAAAGGCCCCATCATCAAAACCATCACATTGGGATTAGGGCTTCCACATATGAATTTTGGGGGCACACAGCTATTCAGTCCATAGCACTACTTCCTTTCCCCACACCATGGGCCTCAGAGCTGTTGATCCCAGTGCAGAGTGAGGCATGAAGTTAATGTTCAATAAATGTTTATTGAGATTAAAAGAGTTGAATCATCCTTAGGTGTTATAAAGTCTCTGAGGAGTTGGGCTCTTGGTGTCATGTGATCTGGGAAGATCAGATAACCCCCTCCTTGCTCTTTAGGGAAGGGGCGAGGATACCGATCTCATGGAAGTGCTGGGAGAATATAGTGGAACAGCATATATCACCAATAGCACAGCCACTGGCTCAGAGGAGGGGCCAATAGAGATGGACTCTTCTTAAATTAACCCTAACGAAGCTTTTAGTAGGATGTGGAAATCAAGAGAGCAGATCTGGAAGTGCGCTGTGGAAAAAGATCACACACTCAGAGACTCATAAGTTGGTTGATGATCTAAAAGGGATATGTCATGAGAACCAAACAACGTGTTTACCTGGAAGGGTGACATTACCTATTAACCTAACCATGATCTCTAGGGGAGGGAAACGAAATGAGAGAAAACTTTGCAGTAAAGGACTAAAATGTAGTTTCCACAGCCAGCCCTCAAAACCCGCGTCCTTCAGAAACTTTAAAGGGTTTAGGATTGTCAGTAAAGGAAAACAACTTGTAGAAAGACAGACTGAACGCTCTAACGCCAGGATCAGGGAAGTTATACTAAGTGATCATCCAGAAACAAGAGAGAGTTAATTCACTAAAATTGGAGCAAAACTTACCCACCTGGTTAGATTTGTGACAGTAAGTTGCAAGGCCTTCTGTGCCCCTGGCCGTCTCATACATCACTTATGTGGGAGGTCCATCTTCTCTGCCACCAGCTTACTTTCCTTGTTCACCCCCTTCCTTGTCACTAAGCTCAGCTTTTGACCCAGGCTGCTGGAAGCCCTGGGGCCATGGTTTTAGATACAGCTGCTTCAAATGGCTGAGAACATATGCTCCAGAATCTGACTTATCTGTGATTAGGTTCCATTGTTTATTGGTTGTGTGACATTTGATATGTTTCTTAGCCTCCTTGATTCTCATTTCCTCATCTGTAAAATGGGTATAACAATAGTACCTACTTCACATGTTTGACTGAATTAAGTTACACAACACAAGGAAAACACAAAAGTGCCTAGAAAATAATGAACACTTAGCAGAACAAGAGCTCTTATCATACTTAGTAGTGCTATTTTTACAGACTGGGAAACCCCAGTTGTTTTTTATTCTGTTACC
Organism: Solenodon paradoxus; assembly: GCA_004363575.1. Lineage (NCBI taxonomy): Eukaryota > Metazoa > Chordata > Mammalia > Eulipotyphla > Solenodontidae > Solenodon > Solenodon paradoxus. The sequence continues at coordinate 276,888 of RJWH01000861.1, forward strand.
TCTTTGATCCCTATGGTGGTGGCTTGGAGGAGAGAATAAGACCGATAGATGGTCCCACCACTAACTGCAACCTTGAGCAAGCCTGAGAGTGTGCTGAGTCAGACTTCACCTCCTCTCCAGAATGATACCTTTCCTTGTGCTGGGAGCCACACAGGGACTATGCCATCAAAGTGCTTACAGGGAAGGGGGAGCTAAGATGAACTCACTCGTGAGTACACTGCAGTCCCTAAGATGAACTCACTCGTGAGTACACTGCAGTCCCATCATGGTATTCCAAATATAGTCCATGTCTACCCCTGTTAGAAAATCAAGTTCTCAGGTCTCACTCTGGACCTAGTAAACCGTAAGCTCTGGGGCTGGGGCTGATGAATTGTGTTTAGCACTCCGGGATTCTACTCTACCCGCCAGTTGGGAAGCCATTGTGTTAGAGTGGTTATCTGGAGAAGGGAGGAGATGAGAAGCCTACAAGAAAGTAACTTTTTGCTGAGTAATTCTTAACTTTAGAAAATGTTTAGAAAGGGTGAAATTATTTGTATACCCCCTTCTTATGCAGAAGAATATTGAAATATATTTTTCATGTAGTTGGTGTGATGGGCTGAATCGCATCCCATAAAATTCATATGTTGACAGTCTTAGTTCCTCAGGATGTGACTTATTTAAAGAGATAATTAAGGTAAAATGAGGTCATATTGGTGGGTCCTAATGTAATATAACTGATGGCCTTGTAAGAAGAGGACATTAGGACATAGACATGTACAGAGAGAGGACCATGTGAAGACATGAGGAAGAGTTGACCATCTACAAGACAAGAAGTGAGGCCTTAGAAGAACTACACCTTGCTCTTGTATGTCTAATTTACAGATTGTGAGAGAATAAATTTCTGTTTCTTAAGCCACCCAATCTGTGCTAATTATTATGACAGCCTTGGCAGACTAAAACATTCATGGGGGAGCCCTAAGCAAAGAGTGAGCTTTGCAGTCTACTCAGGGAAGCTGCAGACAAGGAGGTGAGTGTGGGTTTGAGATCTTCTGACCCCCTTCAGGATTGCCAGGGAAAGCTATTTTTAGAAGCTTTAATTAGATGAAAACAGAAGTCGGTAGAGTTTTAAAAAGAATTCCCTTATGATGCATCGGATAGACAGACAAATGTATATACAGAACTTGCTTTCACTGAAGTTACTAACCTAGGGTTGACATTTGACAGCTCAACATGTTATCTGTTCACTTTTCAAACTGCTTATGAGAATTCTTTTCTTTGCATTTCTCTACCCTCCAACTTTATACTATACATTTGAACATGTTATGGTAAATGATCTTACCATAACTGGACATAAGTTTGAATTTTATTTCCTTGTTCCTGGTTGAGTTTCCAATGAAAAGTCACGTTTTTTTATTTATTATGAAATACAAAAGCTCTTTCAGGTCCTAATGATTTCTTTCTTCCGTTGGAAAATACTTCTAGGGAGTCTCCAGCATGCACCAAGCATGAAGATGGCATGGTCAGAACAACCATTTGACCTTTGAACTCCATTGCAAGGTCATATACAATGTTGGATTATTTGTCTGTTATGAAGGTTTCCTCATAAAACTTTTCTCTGTCCATTCTGCCCATGGCATTCATGAAAAAGGAACATGCGGGCGTTTTATGGAGTAAATCTAGTAGGCTCTCTGATATGGAATGCATTTCTCTTTGTAGTCATTTGGTATTTGGGAAAGTTCTGTCAATCCTGCGTAAGGGGCAGAGAGAAGAATGGAAAACTGTCATGAGATTCACTACTGGGTCAGAGAAGCTGGAATCAGTCTTGTGTGGAGTATAAGATGCTGCATTGTCTTGGCAGTGACATGAAATCTTACCCCTGGTAAAACGTTCTAGAGCTTATCATTATTTTTTCTTTCTTTGCGATAGCTGACTCTCTAGGAAGTATCCTTTGCTGTTTGTTGGGTCTACACAGACATTCCCTGGTGAGAGTGGAAGAGTGAGCATGTGATTCTCACGTGCAGTCTGTACTACGACGTACAGTTCAGAGCCCCCACTTCAGGACTGCAGCAGGGTCAGTGACTGGCTGACAGCTCACAGCTGCACCCTCCTGCTCCATTCCTCCAACCTGATGAATAAGCCACTCTATTCAAGGTCATGCCCTTTTGGTAGTTGGAGCCAGAATCCAATGATTGGCTGATGTGGCTGTGGAAAGATCCAGCCTCTTTGCCTTATTTCGCAGTCTCTCTGCAGGACTGTCCCCCAGGGCATCAGCTGGGACCTTGCTGTGGCTGCACTAGAGGCCTGCTCTGCTGGAGTGGGCAGCTTTAGTTTATGCATAGGTGTTGCCATCAGGATCATTCCACAGGAAACCTGCCTGCAATTCTCCATCTCTGCATCTTTTTCCCTGGGAACCTGACCTGTAGCAATACTTTTCCTTAAACACAACTGTTGTTTTGTTTCTCATATGGATTATTGTGAAGGGACAGATACATATTTTCAACAAAAAATTGATAAGCACTGCTTTTCAGAGACTATTTGTATGAAAGTTTTCTGTGCGTGCAAAGGCTATATAAGAGATTGAAAATGTTTTGAATGTCATTGGAACAGAATATCATTGAAACTGCTCAGTTGTTTAACTCTGAAGATTTTGGTCCCTGTGTTTAAACGACTGCTGACTACACAGAGCAGCCATATGGTGGAAGTGAAGGCTGAGGCCTTGGACCCTGTTGAAAAAGGTCAAGGATTCGATCTCCTTATTGTTTGGTCTGTTTTCTGTTGTTTCCTGGTCTCCCCCTGTACTGTAACCTGGTGAGTTACAGAGTGTTCTCTTGACCTGCTCTTAGAGCAGGTGAGAGTGTGGGTAAACTGTAAATTTGTCACCGCAGGTTAGAAACAATCCACAGTGCCTGCCCCGCCGTGTCTGGGGAGCAGAACATTTATCACTGTGATCAACCCAGGAGAAGCCAGTTTGGAATTTTTCCCCAAAGGGGAAGAATAGGTTTCTACAATTTGTCTGTTTTTCACATTTAAAATAAATGCACAGTTTCTATATTAAATAACTTATTTTACCAATAAGGAGGACGAATTAATTAGGTACATGGAAAATTGTCTTTGGCCTAAATATTTTGTAGGTTGAGCTCATGACTGCAAATTTATCAGAAGCTGTGCAGTTTTTGAAAATGAGTGGGGCAGAGAGGAATACTCAGAATTTGTGAAGAGCCAATGTAAGTATTGAAAAGTAATGAAAACCGGTATCAGATTCATTTATGTATGTATGTCTAGTATGTGTGCATACATGTGACATATGTGTGTATGAACGCACGTGCATATATGTTATATATGTAATGTGTGCCTACTAATTTTGAAAAAATGATTGGCTAAAATTAAGAGTAGTGCAATTTGAGTTATTAGAAAAATTTTTACCAGTGCTTTTTGTGCTATAATACATTAGTGTTTAAAATAAATATCACAGGGCATGCATGCCCTGTAGAGTAGCGGTTGGGTCAGTCGCCTCCAAAGGAGGGCAGGCCACATACCCCTCAGTTTGAGTCCCGAGTCCACAGGAACTACCATTGTGAACAACTAAATATAAAAGAAATAACGTACTTCTAAAAAAATAAATATTACAGAAAGAATGAAACAGAAATTAATAGAATAAAAATGGAAAGTGATAAAGCAAGCCGAAGTTGACATTTGAAATGACCCTTTCCAGAGAAGGACTCAGGTATGAATTGATGACACATTCTATCACTGTGTCTAATCTTATGTCTGAGTTGGGCCTTAGCTGGACTGAGATGCTTTGGACACATTTAAGGAGCTGGTAACCTGTTCGCCTTGTTTGGGTTGGAGGGGTCTGCTCGAGGGAAGAAGATGGTAAAAGAATGGCCTGGTGCTGGTTTCAGATGGTTCCTGTTTGGTTCTGGGGACTCCTGGACTAGAAGGGATGTTTTCACAAGTGGTGGAATATGTGCATGAGTGTGGGGTGTGGGGTGCGTTGGGGACCAGCCAAGGAGGAGGGGAAGCACAGTGGGTGCCATGAGGGTTATGACAAATGGACTGAATTCTGAACACATGTGAACTCCCCCTCCCCTGATGCCCTCCTGACCCCAGGGAGAGGTGCAGAAATATTCAAGGAGGATTTGACTGGGGCTAGGAAATCTGTCAGAGCAGATATAAGTAAGACCCAGCGGAATTTGAACAACTGCTATTGCCACTTGACATTTACTGAGCATCTACTGTGACCAGTTTAACTGTGCTAAACAACTGATGGTCATTCACTCTCTAATCCTCTAACAGCTCCCTACGGAGAGCACTTTTACCTCTTTCTACAAGTGAGGAAACTGAGGCTTGAAAAGGCTAAACAACCTGCCCCAGAAATAGTTGAGAAAAAGGTAGCACTGTTTCACAGTGTGATCACAATGTTACCGTGACAATGACCTGACTCAGAAGTTAGCTCAGATTATGTACTAAATCACAAAGTTTTACAATTATAAAAGAGCATGAACTTTGATATGTTGAGGTATTAGCTCTTGCCTCATTATTCAGGTTTACTTTCTGTAGTTGCTTTGTGAAGGTTTTAAAGTACTTAAAGCAGAGTTGCTTAGTCAGAATTTCCCAGTTGTTCCTTGTGTTTTACATAATGCTTTAGAGGCTTGGTCAGGCCTCGTCAAAGAAGGCTGTATGCTAAAGACATATGGTTGGTAGTGAAGAAGAAGGAGACATAGGGTGCATGCATATATATATATATATGTATATATATATATATATATATATACATATATATATGCGCAAACTTTGAGGGTCAGGATTGAAGTTGTGTTAAATATGCAAAAAAGGAAAAAAAACCTAGATAAGTCAAATTACAGACTAGTGGTAATTTGTTCAGGGATATGAAGAGGAAAATAAATCCTTAGAGTGAAAGTTATTGTTTTCTTTATGGTCAACTATGTGCTAGATTGGAAATATTTTGCTATCTTCTAAAAATTAAACCAACAAACAGAAAAACTGTGTGTGTATGCGTGTGTGCGCATGCACGCGGATGTGCGCTCATTTTAACGGTAGGTTTAGGATTCGAGAGTGATTAACTTACCCAATACCATGCAGTTAGTACATAGCAAGCTGCATGCAGTTAGTACATAGCAAGCTGGAATTCACACCTCTGACTTCCTGACTGCAGACCCCAGTCCTTTATGCCTAGTAGGTCTATAATTTGTAATTCTTCCCCTGCCAGGAAACTCCTGGGCCAGGAATGCAAGGAAAGAAGCTGATGTGTTATAGAATTTTCTATCCACTAATAGGCTTCAGGATATGCTACCCCTAAATCTGGTACATTGATATATTGAATATCTTAAACTGAAGAAGTTTGAGAAAGTGGTGGAAACAGAAAGGTCACTCTGACCTCCCCACCCAAATACCATGAAAGCAGAAGATAAATCTTCCATGTTAAATGTGCCCTCCCTATACCACGAGGAAGGAAGACATTTTTATTGCCAGACACAGGGAATTTAAGACTGAGAAATCTGCACAAACAAATCCTGTTAAACTAAGCCTTGTCTTCCTAGTTATTTCTCTATTACTTATGACCCATAGTCCCAACCCCATTGTCTTATCAATTGTTCACAAATTTATATATTTTTCTAAAACATATGAGAACCTCCCATTCTGGTCATTTCTCTTATAAAGTCTTCCATGTACATGTACAGATTTACTAAAATGTACATGTCTTTTCCATGTTTAAAAGAAATAGTTGAGCTGCAAATTGTTTCTCAATTCTGGGAAATTCTGTCAGCTTCGTTTTCTCAGTGGGAAGCTTGTATTATTGGTAAAATCTTGAATTTTGAAGACAAATTTAGATTCCTGTCATGGCTTTGTCAATCCCTGGTATATGATCTTGGATTCATTAACCAACCTCTCTTGATTCTGATAGAGTTGTCTAGAAGGATTCAAGATAAGAGATACAAAGAAAAATATTCTGCTCATAGTAATTATTATTATTACATGTTATTTAAGATGAAAGCCTAACTAGGAATTATGAATTCATTGATGAATTTTCTGCTTTACAGAGAAAAGATAAAAGTAAACTTTGATTATAGGCTGTGATACTTGGTAGATTAAGTGTGTAAGCAAATCTCCACCCCACCCCTCCCACATATCCATTAATTGTTGACTCAATGAGATAGTTAATTTTATATGTCAACTTGACTGGGCCACAGGATGTCCAGATGTTTGGTCAAACATTCTGGGTGTTTCTGTGAGAGTGATTTTGAATGAGATAAACATTTCAGTTGATTGGCCTAGTAAAGCAAATTTGCCTTCCTAATATGGGTAGATCTCTCCCAATCTGTTGAAGGTCTGAATAGAACATAAACATCTGACTCTCCTCCAAGTAAGAGAGAAGTCCTCCTCCTTGAGTGTCTTCAGAATGGGGCATTGACCTCTTCCTGCCTTCAGGCTGGAACTGCTCCATAAACTTTTCCTGAATCTGGAGTCTGCTGGTCTTCAGATTTAGACTGGAAACCCACCATCAACTCTTCTGGGTCTTCATCTTGCCAACTCACTCACTGCAGATCTTGGGATTTGTCCATCTCTATAGTTACCTGAGCCAGTTTGTTACAATAAATCTTTCCCTGTATATCTGTACACATCCTATTGGTTCTGTTTCCCTATGGGATGGGACCTTGAATATGCATTCACTCAACTGATCTCATGACGTCTAGATCCCAGGCCCTGGGCTCCAAGCCAAAAACAGAGAGTGAATAAGGCAGTCTGATTTCCTGCCCTCCTGTGGTTTAGACTGAGAGGTAGACTGTAGGCATATTATTCCAGATAACAAACTAAAATTGTAGGAAATGTCACAGAGGAAATGTGCAAGGGGTTGTAAGTGCATAAGGCAGGGCCCTCCCCTAATTTGTGTTTCCCTAAGGAAGTGAGAGGGAGCAGATCTGGTGAAAGGACATGATTAGGAGCGTGGGTTCACACTTCTCCTGATTAAATATGTTGCCTGGTATGTTCCAGAACGAAAGAGGACAGCTGTTGTGGAACAGAGAGGCTGAATTAAGCTAATAACCTATTATTCTCTCCACTTCTATTTTTGAGAAGAGATTGTATAGAATTGGTATTAATTCTTTCAATGTTTGGTAAAATTCTCCAACTGAACTATCTGGACCTGGAGATTTCTCTTCAGGAATATAAAAGTTATATATATATATAATTTTCTCAATTGGGTAATTAAGTTATATAATTTCCTCAGTAGGGTTAATTAAGTTATAGATTTAATATTTCTTGAATTGTGGTTTGTGCTTTTTGTGGAATTTTGGAAAATGAGTTTACTTCTTCTGTTCACTAGATAGAGTCATGTGTTGCTTAGCAATGTTTTGGTCAACTCTGGACCCCATGTATGATGGTGGTCCGAGTAGGCTCTACTGTATAGCCTAGGTGTGCAGTAGGATATACCATGTAAGTCTGTGTAATTATACTCCTATGATGTTCAGCAATGAAATCATCTAAGGATGCATTTTTCAGAGTACTTCTCCATTGTTAAGTGGCACATGATTGTACCAGTCAATACATAGGCAATTAATGTTTATTTTGATGTACTCTTTTGCTAACCATCTGGATAATTGTTAGAGAATAATGATGGCAACAATAATAAAAGTGAACATTTACAAAATATTTTACTATGAGATAGCTCTGTGATAAGCCTTTTATTCAGTCTCATGTAAAATTCACTGCAGGCCTTTTCAGAAGATAGTAAGATTTCTACTCTTTATAAATTAGTAAACAGGCTTAAAGAGATCAAGTAGGAAGCTTAGATCATGTAGCCAACAAGTGAGGGACACTGGTTCTCTCTGACACCATCACCCTGCTATAGTCTAGCACCATCTAATAGAGATAATGTGAGTCACATATCTAATTTAAAATGTTCCAGTACTGACAATTAAAAGGTAAAAAAAGAAATGGGAAATTAATTTTATAAATATTTGGTATTCAATATTGCCAAAATATTATTTCAACATGTAATCAATATAAAAATGATTAATGAGACTTTTTACATTCTTTTTTTTTAATTAAGTCTTCAAAATCTGGTGTGTTGACCACTTACAGCACATATCAGTTTGGAGACTGCATTTTCCTTGGAAATACTTGATGTGCATGTAGATTTCAGAAAACTTACAGTTCCAAAGGTAGACTCATATAGTCGAGTTGTTCTAGATATACTCAGGAGTTCATCTGTCACTGGATTTTAAAGTTAAAACAAATGAAAATAAAATACAATCGAACATTTTGTTTCTTCTCCCCAGTAGCCATGTTTCAAGCGCTCCATGGTCACGGTGACTGTGCAGATAGATGCCCTGCCTGACTTCAGCTTTCCGTTGAGGTCTGACTCTCCAGGAGAACAAAACCTATGTCATAGCCAGAAAGAGGGAGAAAATTCATGGAAGTGAAGAAAGGGTCAGCCAAGGGTCAAGAGAAAATATCTTCCTTTTGGCCTACGTTGAAGTTACAGTAAGTTCTAGAGTTCTAGGTCACCAGGGAAGGAAGTCAAAAAAGCTTCTTTTCCATTTCTGAGAATGTATCCTGTGTTCTTTCTGTTCATCCTGGCTTTTCAAAGAGGATCATATCTTGATCTATGAAGGATTCAAGTCAAATGAAAACAGCACTGAATTTCACCCAGGGTAGCTCATCTGCTGAGCACAGCCGTGAAGTCATGAGTGTGTCCCTGAGATGGTTAGTCACACAGTAAAGAATCCTAGTCAAAGTCAAACCCTCCACCACAAACCTTGGAATGGAAAGTACTCAGATTTTTTCTTATTGTATTTCTTCATGGAGTTCTCTGGATTATAAACTATGTCCGGAAGTGGCAGAGATTAGTGCCTAGAAATAGTTCCTGACCTTTTAAGTAGTTTTAAGTTAAAAATCAATTAAAGGTAAACATATAGTTAGAGACTGTATTGAAATACAGTATGTTAGTATGTTATGTAATCCTGTTTTAACATAGTAAAGATTAATTTTATTTTTTTTCTAACAAAGGGCAGCTACTATTTAATGTACTCTAAATACATGATATTAAAAAGCATAACTTGACAAATGAATATAAAAATAACATTATACTTATTTATTTTGGAGACCAGCTATATATTAAAATGTAGACTGAGACTTAACAGTGTTGTAAATCATTAGCAATAACGGCATTCATGATCTGATGGTTAAAGTTCTTCTATTTTCTGTGTCTAAAAATTAAATCATCACTTTAATTAGATTACTTTCAGGCTTCTGAAGAGATGGGGTGAAGACTCTGGGCTCTCACTAATTGGCGAATACATATCCTTTTGAATAGAGGTTGCATGAGTAGGATTTGGAGCCAGATGATCGGATTTGAGTCTGGCTTTGCCTTTTACTAACTTGGGAATTTTGGGAAGTTACTTTGACCTTGTTTTCTTTTTCTGAAATGACCTACTTCATGGAGACTTTGTGAAGATTAAACTAATTCATACCTGTGGGCTGGTTTAGAACACGTCTTGGTCCATGGGAAGGGCTCAGTAAATGTTTATCTAATTTTTATTGTTTACTATTTTAATGTCAGTTGATTCAAATGACTTATTTCTCCCCAGAGGTCCTGTTCAACATGCCCAAAGTCAAATTTGTCTGTTTCCCTTCTACACTTGTCATGCACATTCTCTATAAATTGGTTTTACCAGAAGCACTTTATGACCCCAAAAGCCTATGATCTAGTTTTTATTCTACTTAAATCCCTTATCTAATCACTTGCCAAGTGCTGTAGTTTTAGCTCAGATTTCTCCAAATCACTCACTCTTTTCTCTCTCTAGAACTACTGTTTTTTTTTTAAATGGTCTTTCTGTGTCATTTCTTGTCCTCCTAAATTATTTTTCTATACCTAAGAGCAATCTAAATCGGAGTTTCCATCTAAATCTTAGTAAAGTTCCATCAAGATTGTCCATTGCCGATGAGAGAAATTCAAGTTTCTTAGTATAGCATGCATGTATGCTCCTCAGTGATCTATTTCTGCCTACTCATTTACTCATTCAACAGAAATTTACTGAGCACTTCCTACAAGTTAGCCTAAAATCCTGCCATCACTGCCTGCCTCTTTTACTGTACACCAAGCTGAACTCATGCTGTTTCTTGTCTCTCTGGGATGGCTCACACGTTACTCTCTGTGTGGAAGGCCCTTTCCCAAAGTCACTGGGTGTCTGGACTCTGACTTGTATTTCTTGGCTTTTCACCCAGCCTTCTCTGTCTGCCACACCACTGTTCAAGACAAAATACCTGTCCCACATCAACATAATCATGATCTGATGGCTGAAATTCTTCTTGTGTAGTATCCTTTCAATAAGTGCTCCCTGAAATGATGAGTGTTCTTTACAATAGTCATTAGACTAATTCTGGGGGCATATTTACTAATTTTTATGGAAATTACATATCACATATTTCCCTTTCTTTTCTTTAATGAGTTTTAGCTTCTTTAATCTTAGAAAACCTTGGGAGGTTATGTGATCTTTGAAAAACAAAGGAGGTATAATCCATGGATCTGGACAAAGTGGCTCTAAGATACCAGGATGTGTCCTCTATCCATTCACCCATGAGAAATAAGAATAAGCTTCTGTGTGGTCCATTCCTTGCCTTCTCTCTTTTGAGCTTCCTGTGGTCCCTCTAACTAGGCAAACGTTAATATATCTATTGATTCAATCAGCAAACCATTCAATGTTCATTTTAAAACAAACATTCTCCAGAACTATCTCATATGACCCTGCAGGCCTCTGATTTACAGTCCTTTTTTCGGTCCCCTCAAAATTTTACTTATAGTTGTACATTTGTTGTTTCTTTCTTTTAGGTCTCGTCTTTGTCTGACACTGAAATTGGGCCCCCTCTCCCTGTTATATCCCCATTCTCCTGCCTTCCCATCCTTCAGACTGAATTGCAGGTCGAAAGAAGCTTCTGAACTCCTTTCTCTCCTGCCCCTTCCTGAGGTAAAGATAGAACTTTCCAGGAGCTCTCTCCTGAAAGCCCAGGCATGGATGGTCTGCATTGCATTTAGGGTGTGTGTGTGTGTGTGTGTGTGTGTGTGTGTGTGTGTGTGTGTGTGTGTGTGTGATGATGGTAAGAATATCGGAGTAGAATTTAGAGGTTTTATTTAGAAATTTGACCAAATCTTAAGCTAGAACGTGCTGTGACCATTAAGAGAAACAGGAGAGAAACACGGCATAGAAAAATCCCATCAGCACTGAAAAAGTCTGTGCGAGAGGGGCTGGCTGGAGCTCCAAACACGAGCATGTCAGGAGGTTGAAGGCATTTAATGCTGTGATCCTGGATGAGGGGACAGTTAGGTCCAGGAACAGAGCTGGAACACAGGAAAATAACTGTGGAAGAGTAGCCAGTAGGATGGGATTACCCCAGAGATGGAAACCAAAAGGAAAGATGTGTTTCAAAGAGGAGGCACATCAGTTGTGCTGAAAGGTGAGGGAACAATGCACACTCAGAGCTGACCATTGAGTCGGCCCTGGGAACTGCATGTGACATTATCTAGGGCAACTTTGGTGAAGGGATGGTGGGCAGCCTGCTGGAAGAGAGGGTCGGAGATGGCACTTGTAGAGTCAGTATCTCCAGCAGTTTTGCTCTATCAGGAAGCAGAGAAATGGGTGATAGCTGGAGGGCTGTGGGAGGGATCAGGAAGGGATTTTTTGAAGATGAGAGAAATGACTCTGTTTTTATGCTAATAGTCGCATGCTAACAGTAGAGGGGAAAACAGGCAAAGCAATCTTTACGCTAAATCGTGCTGTGTTCTAGATGGAGCGCGAGTCATTTTGTTTTCTCTTTGTGCTTTCCCCTGTTTTCTAGAGTATCTAACATGAATGTTTATTAATTATGTAATCAGAAAAAAAGCCATTAAAATCCACAAAGCTCATTGCTCAAGTGAAAAAAAAATCCCCTAAGGATTAGTTTAGATAACAGGGTGGGGAAAAATAAAAGCCAGTCCTGGTTTATAAGAATATATCTTCTGTGCTTTTTAGTTGCTTTGCAAAGATTTTGCTTAGGAAACACAATGTTTGCTGTGAGAGGCAGTGAATTTAAATTTGCGAAGCAGCATTGTCTTTTTCTAGAACAGTAGAGCTGTTGTGTCTTGCCTCGTTGCCACCTGTGACAGTGCTGGGTGAAATCTAAAGTACAAGAGGATTCATTAGTTCTTTTGTTTCTGAAAACAATCTCTGTACGACTGGATTTTCCCTTGTTCATAGAAGAACACGAGGTCTAAGAAAAGCTATAAGCTGTTAAGGTTTTCTCCAAAGAACTTCCCTCGCTAGAGTGGAAAGACAATGGCGCTGGTGCCAGGACTCCAGTGAGAGACTTTCCAGCTGTCACTTGCTCCGGCTCCCTTTCTGTATATCTCCCCACTTCTCTCCTCCATCCCCCTGTTCCTTCCCCATTTATGTTCCATCTCCCTCCTGGGCCTACGCTTCCCCAGATGTCTTGAAGTCACTTGAATAGGAAGTCACAGTGACATGGGCGTAGATACTCTTTAGGCTAAGGTTACCAGAACCCCGGTCTGAATCCTCTTGCTTCCCTGGACCACCTTCCTGATGTGTTGGGGCCTGAGCACTTCGCGGCTTGAGCTAGCTTCAGTCATTTTCAAGTGTTCTTTACAATTTTGGTATATTCAAAATTGTCCATACTGAGTTATTTCATCATTTTAACTTGACTCACTTAAACTTACATAAAAAGGAAATTTAGGCAGATCCCTGTGGCTGATTTCTAAAAAAAAAAAAAAAAAAAAAATTAACCTTATTGAGCTATGTTTTACATCCAATAACATTCAGTCATTTAAATATATATTTTGATAAATTTTGACTAATTTATGTTTTTGCATAACTACCAATACAACTTAGATTTTATCCCTAAGAAGTTAAGTGAGTGAGTGAATGAAGTGACCCTTAGATCTGCTGGTGCCCCCCATCAAATGCTGCTGGAAGGTAAGACAGTTGCTTATCATAATTTTGGAGGATTTGTTTTGTGCTAGATCAGGTAATTATCTTATTGTTGGTATTTAGGAGAAATAGTGATTCATCTACTCTTTGCCTTGAATTGTTGAAAGCAGACTGCCTTCTAAGAAGGAGCTAAATTATGAAAGAAAAAGGAATCCAATCATAGAGGCAAATTACCTGAGGGATGGAATGACTTGCAGGTTCCCCCAGTCTTGGCTATAAGAGCTGGAAGTTATTCACAGAGATAAAGGAAGAATGACTCCTTCAGAAAGGGGGTTAATTAGCCTCAGAGTCAGGGTAAACTAAGCCAAATCTGGGAGAGGCTTTGGCCAGAAAAGGACTCCACCTAACTCAACTGGCCCTTATGCAAGCTCTTCAATTCTAATTGCTCTGAGATGGCAGAATCTGCCTTCTAACTAGTTTTACCTTCGCCAAGTAGCCTTATAATTATAATCTGATTTCCCATGCAGATTGATCCACAGGGAATATACCCACATCGACTAATCTACTCTCCGTGTGAGTGGTGTTTTTATCTCCTTGCAATTAGTCATTGAGCACTCTGATTTCACAGGAGTCTGGGTGATGAGCTTGGCTGCGGGGAGTCTGTCCCTGAGAGATGACTATATTCTCTGCTCAGTGCCAAACTCTGAGATGTCCACCCAGTAGACTAGAACCTCAGCAGTGAAAATTCATCCTGAAAGTGCCCTGCTCTGGGGACCAGTCTGGATTGCACCTTTTATGGATCAGTAACTTGATTCTTATTGGAAAGGTACTTTCATATAACAGCCTTTGCAAAATGTAGATTTGTATTCCCTCTGCATAACTGATTCATCTGCTCTGGTTTTATGATCTGGAATGCAAGAGGAAGGGGAAGTTGATAATTGGCAGCGACAAACGTTTTAAATAAGAAATCTACACTTGATCTTTGTGTTCAGTACTCAGAGTTTCGAATGCCAAAAGGGAGGATTGTTTTCATAGTTATCTCTTTGTTTATTACAGAATGAAAAAAAAAAGCCCCATCCTGTATGAAATATTTGCAAAGTGCCAGATGTTATAGGTTCATTAGCTAGATATTAATTGCTGCAGCTTTAGCAAACCAAATTTCTGTGTCTCAGTTTCCTAAAGATATGAATAGCAAGCATTGAGCATCTATTTTGTGCCAAATAAACACTGTTCTAAATGCTTATCCTTAGTTTTAGATTGTTAATTCTCATAAACAACCTGGAAGTAGATGCCATTATAAGATATACAGAACTGGCGTCTGCCCAGGATCATATAGCTAGTAAATAGGAGAGAGAGTTTTTGAAACCAAGCAATGGAACCCCAAAACGGATCCATCTAAACACTTCACTGCCTCATGGAATTTAGTAAGTTAATACGCCTCAAATGCTCTGAGAACAGTGTTGGACTCACCTTAAACTTCAGTAACTGTTTGCTGTTATTATTATCCATTTGTTTTTATTACCCACATTTCTCTGTTAACAAATGGAATTGTGATTGAAGCATTCTCTCTTCAAGCCCTCCAGTCCTTTCTATTGGCCTTTGCTGCTGTGCCTTTTTCCTGGGGAGAGCCAGAGTCAAAAAAACACCTCAGCTTGAATTACTCAATTTGAAACTGCCTGCAAAACAAAACCATGCATTTTAAAACTGAACGTTTTTTTCATCATGATTCCGCCTTACTTCTCTTATTCTGGGTCTTCATTACTCCTAGAATTGCTTCTTCACTTTTCACTTTATGAAAAATCATCTGACCATAGGAACCGGGTATTTTGAAGCTTATGACAGCTTTCCCCAAATCTTAAGGACATTTCACACATAGTACTTTCACACATAATACTTCTAATATCTAAGAAAATGGAAAAGTTAAATCTGTTGGGGAAAGGCAAGATTTATAAGACTCTTTACAGTCCTGGGAATCATATTCACTCTTTGAAATTCAGAAGGTTATAAGATCAAGGTAAGTGATTTTATTATTTCCTTTGGCTCCATAAGCCAAAGAGAGGAGTAAGGTTCTTTAGCTTACTGCTGACACCTAGAATGGTTTGTGTCTATAATAACAAGTTAGCTAGAAAATTAAATTTCAGGCTAAGGAATGATCAGCCTGAGCTCTTTAAAGTGTAAACTAATTTTCCTGGAAAATAGGATTAGGGTTTGAAAGTAGATTGGAGACTGACTTCCAATTTTGTTGACCAGAAATGAAAGAACTTTCTGTGTATGATCAAATGATTTTCAGAGTATTGTTATTAATGAAAGTACATTGGACCAAAAACCTGTTTTTTCTCTCTTTTTTAAAAATTAATTAAAATTTTTTTTTGCATATTAAAATAAACTCATATGTATAGGTTCTCCATTTCTCATAGACTATTTTCCAATAATGATTTTTTGTCCCTTCATCAGTTAATTGGTTGATCATTTAGAAACATCAGCCATTTAGATTGTTTCAGCTTGGGTACAAAATATCATTCTTTTCATAGAAGATTATGTTTTTTCAAGAAAAGATTAAATTATTTTTAAATTGTTCTAAAGAGGTATTTCTGTGGGATATTAATCTTACTATATACATGAGGGTCCCTTGAATTTTGGGGGCATTTTGATGGGCTTTTAGAGTTTCTAACAAGCCATAATGAAAAAATATTGGCTTTGGAATAGACTTGAGTACTTAGAAACTCACTGCTAAAAACCATTAATGAGAATAAAACATTCATTAAGAAGCCAGTAATTATAATAAAGCTCTTCCTTTTCTTCCCTCTGCTAATTGCTTTTGCTTTTTATATTTAAAAATCAATGTCTTCTCTTCTAAAGATGCTGACTTCAGTCTATAGAAGAATAGAGAAATGTTCTCAATACTGAAAATGAGGGAAATACCCCCTTATGCTTTTGCCTACAAACACTTTGTGGCTTCCTTCACTTACTTTCATTATTCCAGTCTCTAGATTCCAAAGCAAACAGGTTTTTCAGACTGAGCGCCAGGCGTGAAAACCAGGTAATGGTTTAAAACTTTCCATGGACAATACAGCCCTTCATGAAGTCTCCATTTGTTTGTTTTTAAACGTATAGGAAGAACAGTTATTGCCGATTCCTGGTAAAAGAATGAAAATATCAACGAATGATGATTCAGGGGTTTGTGTGTGTGTGCTGGGAGAGGGAAAAATGCGGACTTGGGTTTGAATCCTGGTGACATCACTCATTAGTTGTGTTGACAAGTGATTTCATTTCTCTTAGGTAAATACCAGTTTTCAGTCAGCAACATCCGAGGATCTTGGTTGCTTCATATCTTCATCAACACTTGTTATTTTCAGTCTTTTAAGTTTAGTCTCTGTGGAAACAGAAATCTTTGCCATTTGATTTAGGTAAAGCAATTTGTCTTAACCTGAGTGTCTTGACTCAATATTGGATCTGGATATGACAGAACATTTGTTAAAAAACTGTAATAGTAGTAGTTAAGCACCTAAGCTTATACAGCTTTGTTTAAACGTTGAAGAGAACTCAAGGTCATCTACAAAATAGCATGACTTTGAAATAATGTGCATCACATATCTATAGGTCTATCTATCTATCTATCTATATCTATCTATCTATCTATCTATCTATCTATCTATCTATCTATCTATCTATCTATCTATTGTTGTTATTGTTTTGGGGGAGTTTAAAAGGATAAAAGAGATATAGTTAGTGCTACAGAAATTAAATGTTACATTTCCCTATTGGTAACCTCAGCTCTATTGCAAGTGTCCAAGGATTGGTTTTGTTTTTTAGGTTCCTTCGCTTTGTCAGTTCACATTCTACCTGTAAGTGAGATCATCTGGTATCTGTCTTTTTTCTTTTGACTTATTTCATTTAGCATAATCCCCTCTAGATCCATCCGTGTTGACTCAAAGGACAGGAATTTATCTCTTCTAAGGGTGGTGTAGTTTTCCATTGTGTATATATACCATATCTTCTTTATCCATTCATCTGGCACTTAGGCAGTTTCCAGCTCTTAGCTATTGTGAATAGGGCTGCAGTAAACATGAGGGTGCATAGATCTCTGTGAATTAGTATTTTTGTATCTTTTTGGGCACATATCCAGAAGTGGGATGGTGAAATCATATGGAATTTCCATATTGAACTTTTTGGGGAATCTCCATACAGTTTTTCCATAGGGGTTACACCAATTTGCATTCCCAAATGCAGTGTAAAAGTTTTCCCTTTTCTCCACATCCTCACCAGCATTTGTTGCTTCCAGACTTTTGGATAATAGCCAGTCTTTCAAGTATAAGGTGCTATCTCATTGTTGTTTTGATTTGCATGTCCCTGGTAGCTAGCCAGGAGGAACATCTTTTCATGTGCCTGTTGACCATCTCTATTTCTCTTCGGAAAAAAATGTCTCTTCAATTACTCTTCCCATTTTTTGATTGGATTGTCGGTCTCTTTTTCTGTTACTGAGTTTTATGAGTTCTTTGTATATTTTGGAAATTAAGCCCCTTGTCATAAGTATGGAATACAAATATCTTCTCCCAGTGAGTATGTTGTCTTTTTGCTTTGGTGATATTTTCTTTTGCTGTGAAGAAGCCTTTTAGTTTGATGTAGTCCCAGCTGTTTAGTTTTGTTTTTGTTTTCCTTGATGCTAGAGCTGAGTTTCCAAAGGCCTCTTTCAGACTGATATCATGGCATGTCTTTCCTGTGTTGTCTTCCAAAAATTTTATGGTTTCCGGTCTTATGTCCAAGTCACTAGTCCATTTTGAGTTAATTTTTGTGAATGGTGTTAGAGAGTTCTCTAGCTTCATTCCTTTTCATGTAACTGTCCAGTTATCCCAACACCATTTATTAAAGAGACCTTTCCTTTCTCTGTTTTATGCTTTTGACTCCTTTGTCACATACATAGACTGTATGTGAGTGAGTTGGTTTCTGGTGATTCAGATCTATTCCACTGATCTGTGCCTCTGTTATAATTCTAGGACCACAGTTTTTTGATCACTATTGCTTTGTAGTGTAGCTCAGTGTCTGGGAGCTCTGGATTCATTCTTTTTTTGCATAATTGCTTTGTGGCTATTCAGGGTCTTTTGTTGTTCCATACACATTTTAATATTTTTTGTTCTATTTCCTTGAAATAAACTTGTGGGATTTTAATGAGGATTGCATTAAATCTGTATATTGCTTTAGATAAGATGACCATTTTGGTCTGTCTCTGGGAGAACCCTGGATACTGGTTTGACTCTAACCTACAACATATTCTTTGCCAGTTTTCTCTGCACTCATGCTCTATCTGGAGTGTCACCTTAACCTCAGCCTGTGTAATTGCAGCTGGGATAATCTGAGTCTCTTTTGAGTCCCTCTTGTCTCAGATCCTAGAATCTGTTCTTCCCGTCCCTCTGAAGAACTAGAAACCAGGCTTATGGCTGCAGAAATAAGTATCGGTCCCAGGACAGATGGGACCAGGGTTCTGAATATGTCGCTATTAGCCAAGAAGCTGCGCTGATGCATATGCATGCAGACATCAGCAATGACTCTGAATATAAAACAAAGTTTTAGACATGCCTAGCTGGAGACTTTGCATGTATTATCTTATGGAATCTTCATTTTTTCCCATTCCGAAGAGGAGACAGATGTTGCTAATGAATCTTAGCTTTGGGCTTAGGTCTATGAGACTAGTTTCAATGCTTTTTTGGGACTGGGACATGGGCCATCACTCTTGCCCTCTGGAACTGAGTAGATCCCAGGAAAGACCACATGTCTAGTAAGTAGGCTGTCCGTCACAATGATGTGAGGAACATGAGCCCTTTGGACTCTGATAAGGAAGAGGACTTTTAAGGTAACCTAAGATCCCTAGACTCTTCTTTGTTGCTGGTCTTCTGAACTCTACTGTAAGACATTCCATCAGATTAGGTCTCCTTTCTGTTTTGTTGTTGACCTGAATTCTTGTGACAATAAGCAGAAGTACACAAACTCTTGTTTTTACTCTAAAGTGAAACAACATTCACTAAACTGTAAGCTACAGGAGAATGGACCCCAGGACCAAATCTGATAGCTGTGTTAAAAACAAAATTCTAAATGGATGTCAATATCTAATTCACTTTATTCAGCCATTCATGAATCAGGCAGCATCCTGTCTAGCAAGTTGAAAGATATTCTGAGGAGTTGGACAAAATGGAAAGTTTTATAGTCAGAAAGAGGGTAGAACAAGGTTATTATCAAAAGAAAAGAAAAATAATTTTAGGTAAAGTCATTTTCCCTTAGGTAGGGTATTCTGAGCATGCAAATGCTCACTAGGACTGCCTAGGAAATTCTAGATTGATTGATTTAAAACTCCATTTTGGGAAGAGGGCAAAAACTGCAGTTAGGTTAGTTATTAATTCTTGGTGAGTCTTGGCCTAACTGACTCCACTGGGACTTCCTTCTTTTCTTTCTTTCTTTTTTTTTTTTTTTTTTTTAACAGTTGGTAGCGTGTAAGTCTCTTGGGATACCTTAGTTTACTGGAAACAATCTTTATGGAGTTGATTTTCCGGTAATAGTGGAGGCAGGACCCCAAATGAAGACTTCCTGAGCAGAGGAGGAAAAGCAAAGTGATAGACAAGTGGGTTGAGGGGCCCTCTCCTAGGCTCACACTGTTATGGCAGAGCCTCCAGACAGTGAGAAGACTGACAGCGGGCACTCAAAGGTAGAGAAAAGGCACTTTTTTGCAGGTACCAGTGCTGGCTGAGGGGTATTGTTACCCAAAGCTGAGCAACCAGGGGTCTAGGGGAGCTCCTTTTATACTCTCAGGTAAAGTTTCATCTCCTTGGCTGTGCTATGCGTGGTTTCTACAGGCAACACTTACCAGTTATGTACAGCTGCAGAGTAGGGAGGCAATGCTTGCTCATCCTTGGTCACGATAACAGGATGTAGCTACAGTCTCTGTAGTACCGTGGAAAATTCCTGGCAGACTAGCGTTTGCTTTGGGGTCAGGGAAAAGGTCTTCTACCACAATACTGCAGAACCTCCTATATATGGGGTTGTGTGTGTACCTGTGCATGCGCGCTAAGCTTCTCAGAATCAAGGACGGCTGTCACCTTAATCTTTGTATCTGTTTTACCTAGACAGCTCCTGCTTTAGAGCAGTTGTCATGGATGTTTGATGGATTAATGAATGCATGAATGGATAAATGGAAAGCATGGAAGGGTGATAAACCAAATGATGGGTCTAGAGACTATATAAAATATTTTGGGGCTCAACTAGGGAGGCAGCTCTGATGAGAGAGGGCCCTGAAATAAGACTGCTCAGGTTTCCATCACAGCCCCTCCCATCATTACTAACCTTGGACAAAGTGCTGCACCTTGCCAGTCTCCTTTTTCTCCCTGTAAAATGCTGATAAGGTGCCATATGATGATCTTAATTTTATAGGGTTATTACAGGGTTTAATGAGTTATAGTGTCCTGGGTTGGGCAGGGCATTGAACTCCTGTGATAGGCAATCTAGATTTTTAAAATAAAAAATGTGAAGGGTGTAATGAGCTAGAGATCTTAAAGAGTTTTGATATATGAGAAGAAATCTAGAAAAGTTCAAGGTTCTTAAGAATATTGGGTTTGGGAAAGGCTGAAAGTGTCTAGGAAAGGCTGAACAGAAGAAATAATTCCAGTTATTGCCACTAGAATTGACAGGGGAAAATGAGAGTGTTGAGTATTTAGGCAGCTTGTCTTCTGAGTATATGAAGTTCCCTGAAATGGATGGTTGGACTTTGTCATCAGGTGGCTCTGGGCTATTGACTCCGTATTGTTTACTTACTCCAGTTTTTTGTCCTTAGAGAAAGCAGATCTCATCTTTAGGCTTTCAGGAAATTGGTTAACCAATAGGTAAATTTGAATTCTATTTAAAAATTGAAATTTATTCTGTATCACTTTTATTTCTTTCTCATGAATTTTCCTGCAGTGTACCAGAGAGGTGCATGACTTTTACAACTCTACCTTCTACCTGTTACTTAAGATGACATACTTTTTTACATGGTGAGAGGGAGACTGGACTGTTGATGGTAAACTGAGTGTGTTGTTACAGATCTGGATTCATGATGATGCTCATGTATCACATATCATGTTTTATGGTACAGTGTTCTCTTCAAGACAATTAAAAAACAAAACAAAGGAAATGCAAATATGAATAACTGCCAAAAAAGATTCTATACTTCAAAATTAGTTGCTTTTTTTATTAGGCAGTATATTTACATAATGTAAGAATCAAAATGGTGTAAAAACCATGCTTGAGAAATCTTGCTCTCTCTCCTTCTACCCACTCTGCTCCCTCCTCTCTCCCAGGTAGCATGTTCTTTCATTTCTTAGGGGTCCCCCAGTGTTTCTTAATGCAAATTAAGTAAATGTAAACATAGTCTTTATCTTTCTCATTCTTTCTCAAGCACCACAGTTTATTTTCCCAGTTCTTTAGAGAAGTGCCCTTGAATTGAAGTTATTGTGTCTCTACATTACTCTAGTTTTATATTTGCAGATACATCTATGAGACAGCCTGGAATACTTGCTGGTATCTGGATGAAAGGTTAGCATATTTGTCATGTTGGTAGGAGTTGCCTAGTTGACTTCCTAGGAGTTTTAGAATTTCTCACTCCCATGTGCAGGTGTGTGTCTTCTTGTGTCCCCACAGACTTCCAGCACAATACCTTGTCACATTTTTGCTGGTCTGAGAGAGTAAATGTGTTTTCTGTGTATCTTTAACTTGTATTCCTCTGACTAGACGGGAGTTGACCATCTTCCCAGGTAATTGAGTCGTTCATGTATCTTTCGTTTAGCGAATTTTGCATTTATGTCCTTTGCCTATTTTTCTACTGCTTTAAATGTTTTGTTGTTGGGTTCTAGAATGACCAGGACATTCATTGATAAACTTTTCTGATTAACTGCTGTGCACCCGACTCTATGCAGACTGACTAGATGGGTGAATTGGATGCTGGCCTTGGCCCCAGAAGCTCTTAATTTAATTTAGAGCCATTATATCTGTTAGCACTCTTCTCTCTCTCTCTCTCCACACACGCACACACACACACACACAGACACACACACACTGTATTTTGTATACTGTACTCTCGTGTATAATGTACACCCACTATTTTTGGCTCAAACTTTCAGAAAAAAATCTTTTGTTTCAATGTTTTAATTCAAAATTGTATTTATTTGTATTTAGGTACTTGTTTTTTGTTTTATAAAGGAATTATGGCATTTATTTTTAACATATATTGGTACACTTTTAACTCAGAAGCATAAATAAAAGAATTAAAAGCATTTATATAGATATGGAATTAGTATTGCCCATGAATAAAATGCATTCTTATTTTTCTCTCACAAATTTGGGCAAAAATGTACTCATTATACACAGCATAAGAGGTGTGTGTGTGATCTTTATACTCTATCTGTAGTTATCTATATATCTCAATCTCTACGTGTATTTACATCTGTATATAGATATGTCAGTCTGTCTGTCTGTCTATCTAAGAAGCAATGTGATGCCCAAACATTATGAATGGAAGGGAAGGTGTGATGTAACCACTGAAAGTGGGCGAATACGCCATCCAACCTGGGAAGAGGCTGGAAGTCCAAGCGCACACTTTCCAGACTGACAGGGAGGGAAAAAGCCACCCAGGGTGAAGAGATCATGGGGCTCTTAGTCCCTTGGTGCTGCTCTCCACCCCCCCACCCCCCATACCGGTCACGTTGTGAAGTGCTAAATACGTGTTCCCAGGACGCAGTAACTGAAGAAGAGTCTGACGTAAGAGCCCAGCTGAGGTGTGAGAAGGCAGGGGTGGGGGGGCAAGGTCATCGTCCAGGCTGGACGATGACAGCACCCTGCTCTTGCCCAACCCCTTCTCTTGCTGGCAGGGAATGCCAGAACTTTCTTTGACTCTCCTCGCTTTCAAACAGCTGACCCATCAAACTTGGTTTCATTCTCTCTCCTTTCTCCTTATCCTTTTACTTCAGTCGAACCCGTTTCACTTCCCTTATCACCTCCCTCCCCCGTCTCTCACTCTCTGTCTTCTCCAAACTATTAGTTTCAAGGGCTGCTACTGTAGCAAAGAACCACAAGCTTGATGACTTAAAACAACAGGAATGTATTTTCCCACAGTTCTGGTGGCCAGAAGTAGAAAACAAAGACGTTAGTTGGGCCAGATTTTCTCAGAAACTTTAGGGGAGGGTGCTTCCTTTCATTTTCTAGCTTTTGGAAGTTAGATGCCATAATCCTTGGTATTCTTTTGGCGTGTGGCATCTTAACTGTAAGTTATGCCTCCATCTTCATATGGCCATCGAACCTCTGTGCCTATCTGTATCCAAATTTCCTTCGTCTTCTGAGGACTCTGGCCATGGATTAGGACCTGCAGTAATCTGATCTGTGCTCATTTTTAACTTGATTACATCTGCAGAGACCCTGTTTCCAAATAAGGTCACATTCATAGGAACTAGGGCTTAGGACTAAAACCTCCCATTTTTATAGATGCAATTCGACAGATAACAGATGCCCTATCTTGCTTGGCATTTGTCAAAGTATACTCAGAATCCTGGTGGAAAGTAGCTTTATAATGTCTGCTTAAGATCATACACTTTTGTGCAGATCTGGGTTTAAGTCCTATCTCTGCCCCTTAGGACATGACCTTGGAAAGGTAACTGTAGCTCTTCTATACATGTAAAATGGAGATGGTCATCCCACCTACCACGTTGTGCGCTTGTTAACTATTTGCACAGGATCTGACACATGAGACATCTTCAAAAGATGATAGGCCCAGCTTTCATATCCTGACGGAGAGTGGCACACATGGGTTTGTCCCAGCAAAACACCATGACTCTAGTGTTGCTGAGAGCGATCAACCTGTTTTCTTGACTTCCAGGGGCTTGGCAACAAGTTTTAGGAGCTGAAGGTGTCAGCCTCAATGAGCGAAGAGGAGTTGAGGAATGACTCATATAGAAAGAAGTTGGAGGAGGACACCAGGAACTTTGTCCTTAGAAAAACTGACGAAATGATACATCTCTTGAATACCTTTTGGCTAAAGTATTTCCTGGCTTAGAGTTACCAAACCCCTAGAATTCCGTGAATATTTTATGATGATTAGCACCAGGGTAGGGGTACTTCTAGATAGTTTCACTTGAAAGCTATGTACCATGTGTATAGAAAGGAAGCGTGTTTGTTTGTTTTGATAAAGATAAGCCTAATTGTTATGCAGGTAGACTATTCTGTCATTTCTCCTCCACTTGCACATGGTCAAAGGGACTTGGAGAAGAGGCTGGTACTTGTGAGTCCCTGCTGAATGCCCTCCATACAGTGACCTAGCTGCTGTCAGCACATTAACCCCCGGACTAGAAGATGCCAAGTCCACTCAAGATTTATCCATGGAACATGTTCAACTTCCCTTTTTCTTTTTGTGCCTCTCTGTCCCTGTCTTTTCTGTTTACCAAACATGTTAGGAAAACAAACTGGGGTGTGTGTGTGTGGTGGGAAGACTAAGCTTAGATCACCTCAGTGGGATGCTCTCTGCACCCACCTCCATTCTGTCCTGTGAGCAGGCAAACTCCCCACAGGGGAGTTTCTCCCTCTGCTTTCTGCTGGTTTCATGCTCTTTGATGTTGGTGTGGCTCTGTAGGAGCAAGTGGTAAAGACAAACCACCATTTGTTGTGGGGGGAAAAAAATGGAAAGAAAGGGAAAAAATCCAGTCTTTTATCTTTGTGTCCCTCTTATTTGCCAAAGGTCTTACTGTGGAGAAAGGGAACAAGTGGAGTTTTATCTTCCTGTCGATGCCAGGCAGCCCCATGACCATCAAAGCTCTCAGGCCCTGTGAGGTTGTTGGGTAATGTGAGGAGGGACAAAACCATTCTGGGCTTCAAGTGAAGGAATGCTGGGTGCTCCCCGGGAGCTATGCTCTTTGATGGTGGCATTCAGGGCAGAAAGAGGAGAAATTCAGTTTTAGCATGGAGAGAGGAGGCTCTAATGAGTCTGAAGGCAAACCATTCTTTCTGTGGGGGATTGCGATGCTGTCTTCAGATAAAAAATGCTGGCTGCTCTTGAAGAGACAGGGTAACGTAATAATAGTAATAATCATAATAGCCATAATTTATTTTTGCATGAATAATGTGCCAGCGTCTGTGGCAAGAATTTTAATATACAGTTGACCCTTGAACAAACATGAGTTTGAATTTCTTGGGTCCAATTATATGTGGATTTTCTTGTAAACCTATCAATAAATATGTATAGTATTGTAAATGTATTTTTTCTTATAATTTTGATAACATTTTCGTTTCTCTTGCTATTTTATTATAAGGACACATCATATAGTATATATACAAAATATGTATTAATTGAATTTACGTTATTGGTAAGGCTTCTGGTCAACAATAGTCTATTAGTAGCTAAGTTTTGGGCGATTAAAAGTTATGCTCTTGTTTTTGACTGTGTGCCCCTGAATTGTTCCAGGGTCAACTGCATTTTTCCTTAGTCGCCGTCACAGTATTATATTATATTAATTGTTACCCCCATTCTATATAGGAGGAAACTGAGGCCTAAAGGAATTAAATGATTTGCTTGAGGTCACAGAAAGGCAGGATTTAAATAATTCATCTGACACTAAAGTTTGCTTTTAACCACTATGCTCTATGGTCTCCTAAGATACTTTAAAGGATTAAAAAATAAAGAGAAATTAATCTTTTTGTTAATGGCTAATAATAAAAATAGATGAAATATATGGTAGTGAAAAGAGGGTAGGTCTTGAGTTCTAATTGGATACAACTTTTATCTTATGTGTGACCCTGGATAGGTTACCTTAGATGCAAGTTATAAGCACTCTGAAGCTCAATTTTTCTAGAAAATTAGAATAATGAGATATAGAGAGTATAGGATACTGTTGGATATAAGAAACATTCGTTCAACTTGCTTCCATAAGAAAATTCATTTCACATATAAGAAAGTCCCAAGGAAAACCAGTTTAAGCGTTTGTTA
Source organism: Solenodon paradoxus (assembly GCA_004363575.1). Taxonomy (NCBI): domain Eukaryota; kingdom Metazoa; phylum Chordata; class Mammalia; order Eulipotyphla; family Solenodontidae; genus Solenodon; species Solenodon paradoxus. Next base: position 302,796 of record RJWH01000861.1, read on the forward strand.
GTTCAGTTGCTCAAAATGTTATTTAGAACCCAGGGAATTTTCTTCTTTCTATTTTGCCATGTTTGTTGTGACAAAATGTGTCCTTAGTCAAGCTAACTGTTCTCACGATTCCAGGATGGCTGCCATTGCTACAGGCATCACATGTAGTCTCAAAAAAGGGTGTGATTTTCTCCACATAGCATTTTACGAGCACGAAACCTTTCCTTTTAAAATATCTGCCTCTGCTCTCACCTCCCACGTCTAACAAATCACCGATAGGGGACTAAGACCACTCTGACAGTCTTAGAGCAGTCGGGTTTTACTTTTGAGGAAGCTTGGAATAAGATCCCCTTTCCTGAGACTTAGGGGGTAAGATGAACATTTCCTGGTCCAGCAGTGGCATTCTTTTACTGCTGAAGAAGTGGGGTAACTGTTGATTAGGCATTTAAAAAATATCCTACCAAATGTCAGGTGACCAGCACAAAGCCTGGAAGCTCTGAGGGCTTCTTTCCTTCCTATTTATTCATGCGAATGAGGAGAGGGAGCCCATTTTGATTAGTTAAAGTCATTTTAAAAAAGACATATTGTGATGCACCTTGGTGGAGCAGTGGTGAGGTCAATAACCTCTAAAGGAGCAAGCCACATGCTCCTGGGTTTAAGTCCTGGGCCTGCGGGCGGCCAACCAGTGTGACAACTAAAATATAAAAAATTAAATAAAGATGTTGCTCTTCCTCCTCCTCCTCCCCCCTCCCCCTTCCTCTTTTTCATCTTCTTCTTTGAGAAAAGATATATTGTGATGTCTTTCTGTAACCCAACAGCTCAATGAAAGTCAAAAGTATTCCAGGACAGACCTCAACTGAGAAGTCTTTAGGAATGGAGAGGGACAGCAAAAGAGCCTTTTATCTTATTAAAAGGTTATTTTCAGAAAAAGGTAAACTCATGCCTCTCATACATAAATAAAATGAACATGTGTCAAAGAATTAATTTTATTCATTTGACACAAGGGGTTAGGCAGATGTTCTAACTGGTTAGGTAGTTTGCTAGGGTTGCTGTAGCAAAGTACCACAAATTGGGTGGCTTACACTACACAAATTTCATCTTTCATAGTTTGGGAGGTTAGAAGTTTAACCTCAAGCTATAAGAAGGGTTGCTTTCTCCCGAGGGCTGTTTGCCACTTTGGAAAACTAGAGATCTACCTCTCCTGGTTCCTTTAAGGCCTATCTCTTCCCATTATATCTGCTCCTCCTTCTTACCACCTTCAATATTTCCTTTCATTCCATCGAATCTTTTTATCTGTCTCCCTTCAAGCCCCAACTCCCTCCATGCGTCTGTCCACCCTTCTGGACTTTTCACTTCCCTCAGCAACCTGTAGTCATTTGAATTTGAAATCCTCTGCCTTTCAGCTGGAGCTCTCAAGTGCCTCAGGAATCTTCAAAAGCAGTCTCTCCTACTGAAAATAGGGGGAAAAGCTATTTAGAAATAGAATTGGATGCTTTATCCACTTAAATGTGCATTGCAGACATCCAGACAGCTATTAAATGTCTCCTCAGTCACTCACCTAAAATTTAGCTCACAGCCTCCATAAGCTTTCATATCATGGCAGAAGAAAATCTTAAAGTCTACTCCACGAATATTGGTGCACAGGTACTTTAACTGGTCCTATTTTCTGGAAACACAATTTAGGTACAAATACAGAGTAGAACTAAACTAGAGTTTATGTTACCGTATTTTACTGACTCACGACTAAAATTACAGAATGAAAGCTGTAAGATCTGTTTGCATCTGTCTATGTTTATTATGTATATGTGTATGATGTATATATGTGATGTTTTTTCTCTCTCTAGGTGGTTTTGTAAAATTAATTTATGAACTACTTTTAAGGAATTCTATTCAAATGGCTTAGAGACAAGTGCGCACTCATAAATTAAGCTTTCCTGAAAGCCTCAGAAATATAGACACCAGCCCAAGTATTTTATTTTAGAGTTCATGTGAGATATTCTTTGGTAAATAAAGTGAGTTTAAAATTTGTTGGTAAAATAAAACAGATACCCATTGTTTTTCCTAGCAAGATTTGCTACTCAAATAAGCTTATACCTACTAGATGTTTTAGTTATAAAGCCATAAAGCCACCCTAAGAGCAAAATACAGCAAAGAGGACTGCTTCTGCATGTCAAGTGTGGCAGTAAAAAAGTGAAGAACTGTATGTTTAACCTTTATGTTCTTTGTTTCTGTGATTTTTTTTTGCTAAATCTCCATTTTGTCAAAAAGAAAAATAATTTAAGATGATGTGTAACTTTGTTTAATGTCTCATGAAATTTTCATGAGGAATTTAAGCATAATTATAAGTGAATTAAATAGATGTAAATGGGTTAAGTTCTAAATGAAACTTTCAGCAATAATCATGCTGTAAAGTATGTCTTCTTAAAAATAGTTGCAAAAATCTTTTCAGTCGTTTGAGACCTCAAACCTAGACTAGCTTAAATGATGAATATTCACTTAATATCTAGGTGATTTCCAAATTAGGTTAACAATTGAAACATTAATTGCTGCACATACATTTAAGTTTATTTGCCTTTGGCATCTTGTTTTTACATGGCATAGAGAAGGTAAATAATATATGTGGGTCTGTTAATAAACATGAGAACTTGTTGTATGAAAATAACATGACTTCAGAACATTATAAAATTATTCATTCATAAATTTGCTATAGACAAATATACATAGTATGTGACTGACAATTCACAATTGTTTTTATTTTCTGATTCACTGAAAATTAGTTACTAATGATAAAAAATTCTAATCAATATATGTAAATCAATTTACTAGCTATTACAAGGGTAAAGAAAAAACTGTACATAAGGAAAGTAAGATATAGTTTTGATAAGGAAATGTATGAACTATTATTTGTTGAGGGAAAAAGAGACTGCTTTTGTCCTAAATTGGAATAACTGTCCCAGAATGAGAAAGAATAAAATAGTAGGGCAGCATCTGAATGAATTAAAAAAAAAAAGCCAAAAACCTTTTTTAAAGAACGTTTGTGGAAAAGGAATCTTGGAAAGGAATATTTTCTTGTGTGGTCAGTGTTGGCTTAGATTGGTTGGATTGACTTATATGGGCTTAAAATTTTTTGTTCTTAGTATTAATAGTATACTGATGCAAAACTGTAACTTGATTTCCTCTCCCTTAAAATGACAAAGTTTTCCTAGATTATTGCTCTTTTAAAATAATTTCTAAGTGACTTACTTGAATTTCATAGTTATTAATATATTTTTCATTGCTGGGACAATACTAAGGACATTTCTAGTTAGTTTAATTCTAAAGTAATATGCTATTTGTGTTGTTTTAAAAAGCAGTTCATACAATAGAAAAGCTAATTCACAATCTAAAGATATAATTTTTGCATTGAAAAAATACTTCCAGAGTAAATGCAGTACTACCTGACAGTCTTTTAGATGAGCTTTGAAATTATTTTTACATGATAGAAGACTACTGTTTGTATTTTATTTAAAAATATTGGTGAAAACAGAACTTGTTTATTCTGTTAAGGGGACAAAAACATTATTTCTTGTGGTGGGCCCAGATTGCAATAAATTTCCTTTTTAGTATTGCTTTTACTGTACCCATAAGTTCTGGTAGCATGTGTTTCAATCCTCATTTGCCTGCAAGTACTTTCTAAATTCTTCTTTGATTTCTTCCTTTACCCAAGAGTCATTTAGAAATATGCTGTCTGGTCTCCAAATATTTTGGAATCTTTCGCTTCTTTTTTGTGTCCCAGCATATGGCCTATCCTTGAGAAAGTTCCATGCATTCTGGAGAAGAATGTGAATTCTGTAGTCGTTGGATGAAGTGTTTGGTAAATGTCTATTAAACCCGACTGCTCAAATTTGGCACTTAAAGCTGTTCTTTCCCTGTTGTTTTATGTCTGGTTGATCTGTCCGTTGCTGTTAAGTGCAGTGTTGAAGTATCTTGCTATTATTGTATTACTGTCGATGTCTCTTTTGAGTTCTGTTAATAATTGCTTTATGTGTTTTCATTTGGTGTGTATACACACACACACATATATACACATATATTATTAAGTGCTAAGTCTTCTTATGGAATTGATCCCTTTGTCATTATATAATGTGCATCCCTGTCTTTTGTTATCCTCTTTACTTGGAAGTCTCTTTTGTCTTACATAATGTGGCTGTCCCTGGTTTTTTGGTTACCATTAAACTGTAGAATTATATCCAGCCTTTGATGTTGAGCCTCTGTTTATCTTGTGAAAGAAAATGAGTCACTTGAATGCAGCAGAAAGTTGGGTTATGTTTTGTGACCCATTTGTCCACTCTTGGCCTTTTGATTGATGAGTTCAGTCTATTAACATTTAGGGTGGTTCATGATATCTAAGTATTTATTGCCATTTTGATAATTGTTTTCTGTGTTGTTTCAACAGTATATGTGTTCTTCTCTTTCTCAGGTGATTTGAAAGCAGTTATGTTGTTACTGCTTTTCTTTTTTTTTTTTTTTTTGGTCTTTTGCTTTTCCCTGGCGATGTGTTTTGAGGCACCCTGGGATTTACATAAATGTTTCTATGCTTCTATCCTGTTTTTACTTGAAAGCAAATGAGTCTTGAACTCCTTCTCCTTGTCCACATTTTCACGCTCCTCTCCTCCCTACTTCCGTAATTTGATTTCTTTCTGCCTTTAAGTGGAGTTTGTTTACATTTTATAGGACTTCTTTTAGTGCTTTTTGTAAAACTGCCTTTCTGGTGATGGATTCCTTTAACTTCTGCTTATCTGACAAGCTTTTCCTCATTCTTTCACTTCTAAGTGTTAACCTAGCTGGCAGGGGAGGGGCGGGGGGCACTAAAACTGCCCCTTTTCTGAATTCCTGCAAAAGGAAGCTGAATGACTGTTATAAACTTAAAGTTATGATCTAAACTGGTCATGTTTGGGCAAATGTCAAAAAGTTCACTGAAACAGCTGATGCCATCAGCGAGACATTCAAACTGAAAACCGGGAAAACTTATCAGATGACCACTGCTGTCCTCAGTCCACCTTCTAAAGGTGCTTTAAGCTTCAGCTTAACATTCACGATGGGTTGTTCTCTGGGCTCAGAAACTAGGTTTCTGATTATTAGTCTTTGTTTTTCCCTTATTTTCATGGAAAATGTCCTCATTAAATGCCTGACTGCTAATAGCATCCAGCAATTGACATTGAATCTGTCCCTCCCTCCCTATCTATCTATTCTCTGTCTGTACAGTTTTTTTTCTTTAACATCATTTATTAAATCCCTGCACAAATGTCAAGTACTTGTGTCTGTGATCAGTGTTATTACGAAGAAAATTGCTTAGATAAAGCCATATACTTGACTAAATGGGTTATTCTTTTGAGCATAAAACAACACTCAACAGGAAAAAGAATCTGAACCCAATGTATTCTTTAATAATAATGGACTTTAGACCTGAGACAATTGTGGATCTCTCTCATGACACTTAGATTATGTCTCTTCTGCCTTCTCACCAAGATGACTCCCTTTCAACATCAGATCTGCATCTGCTGTTCCCTTGGCCAAGGTTTTGCTTCTTCCCACCAAGTCAACTATAATTCATCCTTTAGATCTCAGCAGAAACATTACTTTCTCAAGAAAATTCTTGCTTATTAGGTCATGTTCTCCCAGCATAAGCTCTCAAAGCACCATGGCTACACCAGATTCTTCTAACATAGGCTCTCAAGACACTATGACCACTTCTGAATACTTGTCACAGCTTCAGTTTTTCATATATTTATGTGAGTTTTTGATTGTTGACTGATTCCTCCAGAGGACAGCAGTGTGCCTGCTCTTGCTCACTGGTATCTACAGCACATGGCATCTTATCTGGAGCATGGTGGGCTCCAGTAGTTCGTTGAAGGAATGGACTGGGAACCATCAGTAACTTTAGGCATTTCTTTCTACCCCCACCATACTGAAAGCTAAGTATATAGAATATTATCCTTCTATAGAAACCTATAAATGTAAAAACAGGAAAAGTCAAACAAAAGATGTTAAGTAGTTTCTCCTTTCTTATTACTTGACCGTAATCTCTTTTCCATGTTCTGTACCGACACTATCTTAATGAGGCCTACACATGTATGTGCCTCCTTGGCACGAAGCCCTTACTAAGCATATAGCATTCCTTAGGTCTCACTTGAATTGTGCCAGCAGACTCACACTATGATCAAACTTGGGGAACTGAGCTTGCTGTTCAAGGCTCACAGACTCATGTATCATGCTCAGAAGTTGATGAGTGTGACTTGGTTCATTGAACTAGGACTCCCTACCTCCCCAAGCAAAGATTAATATGACCTATTTTTATTTTACATTGGAGAAAGAGTTTTCCAGATTTTGCAGATAAGATCTTGGCCGTTACAAAGGCCATGAATGTCCCACATAGTCATGGGTCCACCTCACCCCGGAAACTCTTTCTAAATCCTGAAAGACAGCACTTTGGCCTCAGACCAAATGTGGAGTGACTTCTTGGCAGCTCCTCTGTCTCACTGACAACAGCCTAACTTGTGGAGGCATCTGGTATCAGGATTATCTAAAGTTTGGGTCCTGGGAACATTTTTTTCAACTGCTTTTATGGGGAAATAAAACCCTTCTTTAATGACTCTCTCTCTCTCTCTGTGTGTGTGTATGTGTGTGTGTGTGTGTGTTAGTTATATTACATGTCACATATTTTAAAAGAATTTTAAAACTGACCAAAATAGAATTCATTCTAGAAACAGTCCCATCAGTTGTGAGCGGAACTTTTTGTAACTTTTGAACTTGAGAAATAGATTAAATTACATCAAGTATTTTTTATAAGAAGAGTTATTTTGGAGGAATGAGGCTGGGAAAACAGATCATAATTTAAATTGTGTGTTAGGTATTTTCCATGCAGTTCTGTGTGAAGATTTTGGAATCAGGGTCTGGGAGCCTCAACCCAGATAGACTTCATTCTTCCTTCAAGGGGCACACAGAAGAAAAGAATAGTGATAGTAGCAAGAGTGATAGTAAGTGTGTGGGCTTGTTGTGGGTGAAGATTTCAGCTGTATAACTTCCATACAATTACCTCTGTGTGTATTTGCAAGCTGGGAGGAGTAATTCCTATTTTGTAGAACTGTAAGGACTATTTTCAATGATACTTGTAAAGTGTTTAGCACAGTTTTATGCATATATTAAGTGCCCATTAATTGGTGGCTTTTATTGTAAAATTTTTATTCTAATTCCTGTTTCTACAATGTGTCTAAATTAAGCTTGGCACTTTCGGGTAGCTCCTTTCTGATGGCAGGAGGAATCCAGATTGTAGATTATAGGTGCTCTGGAGGGTGCAGGGCGCACCCAAAGCAGGGGTCCCGTTCTGGAGTAACTGCCTTTCATCTCTGTCAGCAGCAGTCACACTTGCACAGCGTTAGTTTTAACATGCTTTATCCTCACTTCTCACCAACACTTTATATTTCTGCTACAAAAAGCACATGTGATAGATAATGGCACCTAGTTATCTGCTTCTTAGATAAGGAAACCAGGCCTAGGGAGTTTCATTACTAGCTCGAAGCTACAAAGTTAATAAGTAACAGAATTGCAAACTAGGACCTCAATTCGGATTTTCTAGTTCCCAGTACAGGGGTTCCTTCTAGTCCACCACAACAGTAAAATTTCAACCACCATCACAATCAGAAAGTTCCATGTATTGTGCTTCTGTAACAAATGTAGATGCTGTCCTTTGTTAACATAACATAACAATTTGAAAATTTTAGATGACCTTGTCCACTTTTTCCTCACAAACCATCTCGAGGACATCTGTTCCTTCAGAAAAGAAGATACAGAGGCTTGAGGGATTCGCTGGGCCAGGTGCGTGGGGGCGCTGGTTATACTGCAAATCAGACTCCCCCTCAGTGATCTATAGGCCCTCTTCAGTGCAGAGGCAAGCCCCACAAACTTGAGCGAACGGTAACAGCAAGAAGGTCACGACTGCATGCATTTTTTAATTTAACCCTGAACACCAGGGTCTAGTGATATCATCACCTGGGGACTATTCTTCTTTAGTTTAACATCTACCCTCCAACACCACACGACTATTTGATAAAACAAGTAACACTTACTGATTCTTAATATGATGCTTTTTTCTGGTACTAACTGCTTTCATCGTGACCCAATAACAATCAAAATTACAAGTCAAGCACAAAACAAACCACGAATCAAAAGATCCTCTGGAAACCCAGTAAAAAGCAAAATCAGAGATTAGCAAGATTTGGGGAGCTCCTTCAAAGCTCTCCTCGTTGTAACTTGAATCAATAGACTGCATGTTCTCCCACCAGGGAGACTTGGAGGTAAATAAAATACTCTTGTTGCTGACGTTAGGTTGGAATATATGACCAGCAGACACTCTATGATCCCAATAAAGTTTTTGTTAAAGAAGAACAGTGAGTTTTAAAAAATAGTATGCTTTTGATTCCTGACCGGAATAAAAAAAAAGCATTCTGGACTTAGTTTTGTTTCTTCCTCTTATCTGTGACCCTCTCTGTTTCCCTCTGTAGTAAAGCCAGTTGCCATAAATTCAAGACTGCCTGGTCCTTCATCCTGAGTCAAAGCTCTTCTAAGCTCCCATCCTGAGCCATCAAAGACTCCTTAACTTCCTATTAGCCTCTCTAAAAGCAACTTATTATTCTGTCTTATACATACACAGAACCTCTTGGTAAAGACTGATTCAGTGGAAAGCTGAGATATTTCAGAGAAGCAGTGAGTGATGAAAAAATTAGTATAGCTACTGAACTGACCCTTAGAGCAAAGAGATGGAAGAAGCTTGGATCCAGAATTGTAAGAATTGTTTCATTGCACAGTGTACCAGCCAGGTGGGCAGCACATCCGCTAACCATATTACTTCAGAAGAATTTCTTCTTGAAGAGGAAGGAGTTACAGGAGGCAAGAAGTGTTATAGATGGGAACAGAAGGAGTTCACAGGCAAAAGGATCAAAATACTGAACTGCCTTGAGGATTTCTTTATCTTAGAAGCCAACAGCAGAGTCAAGGACGGCCAAAGAGAGAACCTGGTCTTCCTCTTGCTCAAACGAGAGCCAAGCCATTCTCTCTCTGCTTCACAAATGCAAAAAGAGAAAACACACTCATGGCTATTGACAGGCCAATGGGCTGTCTCTAGGTTGTCTCTTAATAAGTAAGCTGGTTAGTGGTGGACACCGGTTCTTCAAGCTTCTCAGAACCTTTAGCACTAGACAGAGCAGTCTCCATAACTCTTGAAGCGACCTCAAGCTTCATTCAGTACTGTACAGAAGGAAGCCTAGTGTAGAGTAGTACCTCCCAAATTCTACCTGCCTGAGAACCATCTGGTGGGCTTCTTAAAACAGATTTCTGTGCCCCAGATCACAGTTTCAGAGCCAGTAAGTCTGGGATGAGGCCACAGAGTCTGCACTGCTAGCAAATTCTCATTTGATACCTTGCTGCTTATCTGGGACCATGCTTTGAGAACAGATGGTCTAAAGGAAAAACAAGGACTTGGAAATAGGCAAACATGGATTCTGATTTCAGTTCCTCTTGTGTGCCTTTGAGTGAGCCACTCAACTTTGAGGTTTGATTTTCTCATCCAACAGGACAAATACTGGTGGATGATGTAGAGTTAGAGGTATAAACTGTATTAAATGAATTGTGTCCAGTCTGCCCCTGCTGCTGTCTGTGTGACCTTAGACAAGTAACTTGACCTCCGAACCTTTCGGTTTCTTCACCTATAAAATCGGTTGATGGCAATGTCTGTCACGTAAATCTGCTCTGAGCATGGAGTGACAGAAACGTAGAACCGTCACAACAGTGCCTGACACATGGTAAATAAGACGTAGGCATTTGCTATTATGATTTTTGTTATGATTGTTATGGGAATTACATGAGATAAAGCTTATAAGATGCCCTGTCATGTGAGGAAAATAGAAAATGCACAACAAATGGCAATTTCCTCTCTTCAATCCAAAACAGGGCAGTCAGAGTTGTAAGTAATAGCTAAAGAATGTCCATTAAGTGGAAATTTTATTAGAGGAGCATGGGGAGAGGGAGAGGGGGAGGGGGAGGGGGAGGGGGAGGGAGAATTAGCTGTTACTGTTCCAGATGCTACCTCATTGAAACCCAATGAGCCTATGTCAGCAGGGCCTTCCTCTGAGTAAAGATCAGTATTTGCAATATTTAGCCAATTCACATCTGGCTCTCTCAGTGTGAGAAAGACTTGTAGAACTCCCAGCAGGTTGAATGGCTCACACTCCATTTGGCAGGAGAGCTGGAACCACCTAAGCATGACTCAGGGTGCAGAGATGTCAGCATTTAAGGCTCACATGACTCAAGTTGATCCATTCCCTTCATCCTTGCCTGATGACAGCTCAAGACAGTCTCCAAATTACCATGGAGCTGATTCTGAGTGCTAAGACAGCTATGAACATTTATTTTACTCTCTAGCTGTATTCTCTTGCATTGACCTGTTAATAAAGGACAGTGTAGAAGGTAAGATAAATTCAATAAGAATCTAGTGAACTCCTTTAGGACAAAGCACTTCAACATATTTTGCAAAGGCTGCATATCAGTAACTCCCTTTTGGATATTTTTGATACCTAGTAGTATACTAAAGGCCTGAGAAATTCTTCAGTATAGAAATAATGAATTTCTAAGTTATCCTTAAGGTCACAATTCTCAAATTGTTTGACCATGGAAATACCTTCTTTTTTTTCTTCAACAAGTAACACCTCTGAACATCTGACAAAACTTACTGTGGCAAATGAGTAACCAGGTAGGAATTTAAATATCCACATGTGGAACTATTTAAATATTGAGGGTAGGTGATAGGGATAAACAGATTACAGGTTACATATTACATATTAGTCTCCAGTGTTTTAGTTTATTCCTAGACCCATACTAAGCCCTTATCCAGTGCTGGATTCAAACATCACCAAATATCTATTGAAAAGACAATGCTGGGTTTATTGTCTATTGTGGTAAGGCAGATAACCAACTTGACAGATCTTAGATAATATCTTGAAAGGGAAAGAGCAAGGTCAGATTTTATTGATTGAAGGTTGTCTTTCAAGGAGAAGGCTTTATTGGATACCAATAATCATACAACAATTTAGAACTTGAAATAGCGAGAAAAGAATTTTGAAGTGAGGAATTTGAAATGTCGGCTGATGCTTCCAGTTGAAGAGGTTAAGGGTCTTTCGGAAATTTCCTGTGATGAACAATCAAGTTATTTGGCTGTGTAAGTTACGTGGATTGGTAAAGATACTATAAAGAAGACAATGGAGTAGTTAGTTTCTGCTAATGTATGATAGAAAGTGGGTTATATGTGTGTGTGTGGGGGGGCTGGTACACAAGTTGTATATATGGGGTAGATGGTTTCTCTTAATTCTTAAATGTATTACATTTTGTCTGATTCTACAACTTCATCATTGTTGAGTCGCCATGGTGTGCTAGTTCCAAGATCCCCACCATTTGTCTGTACCTTTGTATCACCTTTGAATGTGTATTATATCAGTACATACACATAAATCTCAGATCAGCCATAACTGAGAAACATCTCTCAAAATGGTCTCATCTGGAGACATGTTGACAAGAAAGGCATCCATTTCTTTCTTGGATTTCAGTATACTTTGGAGCCAGGATAGATGGCAACTTTGAAATGATGAGCTAGACCTTTGTTTCCTGAGACTGGAAACTCCTAGAAGCTGATGACTATGATGGAGAATGGATTGATAATGTTTCTTATTTTATAAATACTAAATAAAATGTGTCCCTGATCACTCCAATTTTTATATTACAGTTTAGGGAAATATGATAAAGTTGGTCTTCATAAGATCAGAGTAGAGAATGGAGTGAACTCTCTTGAATAACAATAAAGTTATATTCTCTGAAATAAAGACCAGTTAAAAAAATGCCACCATCATTTTAATCCCAACTCTCTGTCATGGTGCAATCAACTCAGGCAATATTTTCTAGGACATTTCTTTTAACTTTTCCATTGGTGAACTTCATTTATCTATAGATATGTGATTTTATTTGGGAAAAAGTAAAAGTCTGGGCTACTGGTTCAGCAGCTTTAGAGGTACAGCAATGTTTTTAACCTTATCCTCTTCTATTAAAAGTTGATAGAATTCTCTTGCAAATATCAAAAAGATGTAGCTGAGATCTTGGATGGTACAAATTTTGTATTAACTTTTATAGCTAGTTGAATAAAAGCAGACTTAATTGTTTAAATGACAAGAACTACCTGAATTCATGAACAATATGAAATAGATATTTCAAAGGAAAAAGAGTACATAATAAATGGAGATAGTTCTGTCCAATTAGTTACATATACTTGTGAAAGTCTATACCAATAGCAAGATTATAATAGAGCCTGGGAATCCAAAGCTCAAGGGCAGTCTCATCCCTGACCTTGAGCTCACTGTCTAGAAAGGGAGACTGAGATGAAAGCACGGAAGTCACAATATAGAAGGTGCTACGATAGAGCAGGGTACAAAATGCTGGAAAGCAGGGGGTTTCTAGGAGAGATGTATACTAGTTATGTATTCCAGTGTTCCAGTTACCCCAAATGTAGTGACTTTGAACAATAAACTTTTATTATCTCATACCATTTCTGAGGGTCAAGAAATCTGGAGTGACTTAACTGGGTGGTTGAGGCTCAGCGTCTCTCATGACCTTGCAGCCAAGATGTTTGCCAGGGATGCTGTCATTTAAAAGTTTGACTGGGGGATCATCCACTTTCAAGATAGCTCACTCACATGGCTATTGGTGGGAGACCTCAGTTTTCTGCCATGGGGGTCCCTTATAGGGCTACTCATAACATAGCAGCTAACCTATCCCAGAGTTAGGGATCTAAGAGAGAGAGAAAGGCAAACCCCCCAAAAAACTTAATGTCTTTTATAATCTAGTTTCAGGGGTAGCATTCTGTAACTTCCCTAATATTCTATTGATTATTCAACTCTGATAAATGTGGGAAAAGACTATATAAGGTGTGAATTCCGGGATGCAGGGTTCTTTGGGAGACGTCTTGGAACCCAACTGTCACAGATAACTCCCTTACCCTGGTAAAAGTTCCAAGGGGGAATATGCTTTTAGCTATTTCACTTAATTTTTAGTTAGCTGATAATTTTAACTGGAATATGAATATCTGTATATAAAAGGAAAATAATAATAGTAGTCAGTATTTATTGAATTCTTCCTGAATGGTAGGTATAACCAACATACTTTCCGGGTATCATCTCATTGAAAGAGAATACAGTTTAGTGTTTAAACATCTGGATTCTGGAGCTACATAGCTTAACAACAAAAAAGGAATGCTGAGAAAGATGACTAACCTCTGTGCCTTGGTTTTCTAATCTTTAGGCAAAAGTGGTATTCTGTCCTAAGGATTGTTTTGAGGATAAAGTAAGTCCAGTCACCAAGTTCTTTCCTAATTACCGGGACACTTAGGTTTAGAAACTCAGCCTTTTTTTGTTTTTTACCCATGGGAAGCTGCAGGGCAAGGACACAGCTTTGAACTCACCCAGTGGGAAACAAGGACTCTCAGTTCAGAGTTAGAGATTCTCTACAAAACAGGCTGGGTGACTCCCATGATGCTCGTCTTCTAGGCAGAGTTTCAAGTTACTAGTTCTGTTAGGTTCACGCCTCCAGGTAAAAAAAAAAAAAAAAAAAAGAAAGAAAAAGGCAAAAAGGAAATGATCACCCCATGAGCTATTGGGCAAGTACCTGACTGTTCCTGGGGAGGCAGCGCTGCTTGGTGATTTGGAGCAATCCATACTTTTTCTACAGGACACAAAGCTGTCCAATAGGACACCCCAGGGAGTCCCTCAAGCCACATGCCCTACAAGTGAGGACATTCTTCTCCTTCCTGGCACTTCTTGAAGTCCTGCCTACTAGTCTCAGATGGTTTGATCTGGCTAAACTTGTGGTGGGGGTTCTTGTCATGTGTAACTCTTTGCATTGGTCAAAATGTCCCTGAAGCACCTTTCCCCTGCCTGCAACTATTTCTATCTGCAAGTGCTGGCTCCTTCGCAGCGGGGTCAGCTGCCCAAAGCCAGGTTACTGTGGACACGTGATTGCATTCACATCACACTGTGCTGGCTTGTGAAAATCGTTTTTTTACCAAGGAAACAAACTAAAGCCCCAGACAAGTGTATCCACATTGTTAAGGTCTCTGGGGAATGTTTTAGTTCTGTTTCTCATGCACAATTATTTAAAACTGAATGATAAGGACTTGTCATGACAACAAGGAGGAAACTGTGCTCAGAATGATGCTCCTCACCTCGTATCCCCTCTCATATTTGGAAACCACACTATTGAGACCCTTTAAAATATAAATGGGAAACAGCAGCTACTCAGCAGGGATTAATGGTTAAATGAGAAGAGTAGGAACTGCATTAGTAAAGGAAACAAAATTCTTATTAGCTGGTGGCTGTCTATTGGGTTCCTCTATTTACCTTTCCATGATAAATGACAAGACTTAGTATTACAAAGTAAAAGGACTCCCAGAGTTGGAGCAGCCTCCACTTTTCCCAGGGCATTTGTCACCTGGGTTGCAGGTCCTGCCTCACTGCTGCACGATATCTGCAGAGATGCTGTCCACATGGCTATTGGATGGGCTTGAGAAGACATTCAAAAACTTCCATGCCACATCTGCTAGACCCCCTCCTTCCCTTTGCTGAAAGTTTTTCTCAAACTCCATCTCCTTAGAGGAATCTGCTTAAAGTCACTGACTGGGTGGCCCCTTTCCCTTTCCTGAGGTCACCCATCCAGCCAGTCTCACTACTCCTTATGGATTGTTTTGTAGAAGATATCCTTATGGATTTCATAAAAAAAAAAATCCTTATCTACAAAAAGACAAGACACAAGATTACATGGGATTGTTGATTGTATTGTCTTAGGAACCAAATAGATTGAGGAAAGATCTTGTTCTGAAATATCATGCTGATCTGGTTAGAGTTGTGCTTCAGATGGTGGCTTTGAAATGAGACACCTCTGTTCCAGTTCTGTCACTTGGCGGACCTGCTGTTCAACCACCCCAAGTCTTATTTTCTTCATCAGTCAAATGTAAAGAATGATAATATTCACAGCATACAGAATTTACTGTGAAGATTCTGGGACCACCTAAAGACTTTAGGAGGCATCTGGTAAATGTACACATGTCATATTCTACCTCTTATAATTATTAGTATGAAATATTTGTCTGCATTCAAGGGTTCTTCCTGAGGACTTCTGGGAAGGTTTGACAGCAGATTATCTCATAGCTAATAATGCAGCCACAATTTTTGTCTATTATTATTATTATTATTATTATTATTTCACTTTTTATTCATCTATTTTTAAAACTTTATTGAAGTGCATTGCATAATAAATAGGTTTTAGGCATGTATCATTGAAAAATCAACATCTGCCTAAACCACATTAAATTTGTCACCAGCACTTGTTAACTCACATATTAGATATGAAAACTGAGCAGAAGGAAATCAAGTGGCTTACCCTCAGTTGTCTCATGTCAAAGTTGGGATTCAAACTGACTTCCCCATACTCCCATTGAGCATCAAGCTCAAGGTTCAACATTAATTATAATTATCTTCAGTACGGCAGCTGGATATGGAAAAAAACAAACAATGAAATAATCATAGAATGTAATGAGCACTCTAACAGAGATACGTGTATGCTGTATTAGTAACAGATCACAGAGTACTTCATCTGAGGTGAGGGCAGGGTGGAGGTGAGCATAGGGTAAAGTTAGGGAGACTCTAAAGAATAATTATTGTTAAGTCTTATCTTGGGGACTTCTGGAAGAAGAGGTCATAACCTGGGCTTCCCACAGACACATTTTATTTATTCTTCAAAGTGATTTTAAATTAGTTGCCAACATTTAAAAATAGGAAATTTCACATAAAAATAAGAATTCTGGCTCTTCTTGGAAAAACAGAAGAACTATTAACACATGTTGATTTTGTAGTTTCACATCATGTCAACTGGCTGGCCACTTCAGCCTGGGCTAACCTCCAATAATGTCCTTACTGGGCCTCTCCTAACCCTAGTGAAGAGTTAAGAAATTGAGATGATAAGATTTGTATTGATATATCAATATTTAAAGTACTAGAGGAATTTTAAAATCTTTGTATACTTAAGTAGGTGAAAATATTCAAAAAATCTCTGTTGACTAAACACACCTTTTCTACTTAGATTTTAGCTATATTTCAGTCTAGTGTATGTATGTGATTATCATAAAGGAAAGAGAGTTGGAAAAAAATCTTGAGGAGATAGTGGGAGATTGGAGCTAATTCAGAAAGAAATATACTTTGAAAAGGACAGTAATAAAGTATGAACTCTAGGGGTCAATTATATGATGAATGATAGAATTGAATTATTGGTGGTAAAGTTTATACAGATGTTAATTTATGATGATATAAATCTCAAATCTATGTAATATTATAATGCAATGTTTCTTCAATAAAAAAATAAAATAGGAACTCTAAGGACTTGCACTCCATCATGTTTTCTGATAACTATTAGAAAATTAGTTCACTAATTTATATTGGATTATACAAATGATAGAATATCATTTATTATATATTTTTTCAACTCCTCATAGCTGGACATATGATCTAATGCAGAGGCTTACAAACACTTTTTTTTTTTTTTTACTCTAATCCACAGTATGAAATACATTTTTATCACATAAACACGCAGATGCATTCATCTGAGGGTAGGTACTTGGGTTGTTTCTACTTTTGGCTCTTATGAATAGTGCTGCCCTGAATGTGGATATACGAATATCTCTGTAAGTCCCTGCTTTCACTTTTTTAAGTATGGACAGATCATATGGTCATTGTATTTTTAATTTTTTGGAGAGGACACTGATTTTTATAAAGATAAATTTTAGATTATAGCCACTTTGAAATAATGCATCAAAATGTTCATCTGGTTACCATTAATTTCCAGCAACCTGCCAAGTTTGCAAATGAGAATTCTCCCTGAACTTTTGTTATCATGGGTGTGAGGATTCTTTGTAGACGTTCAAGTAGAACATCTCTCTGGGGTACTTAATGATGTTTGGTCAACAACAAACCACATGCAGAACTGTGGTCCCAATAGGCTACACTCGAGCTAGATGTGTACTATCTAGTTTTGTGTGATTATACTACAAGGCATTGCCAAAATGACAAAATTTCTTAGTGAGCCATTTTTGAACATATATGTAGCATATCCCTATCATTAAGTGACATGCGAGATATGTAGTAAGAGAAGAGATTCATATATGTACATGGGAGTTTATAGAAAGGCGTAACTCAAAGTAGTGGCTAGAATTTGGGGCTTTTACATCATTAATAGGGAAAGGGGGTGGAAGAAAAGGCTCTTATGGGAAAACATACCTTTTAGGAAAGAGTACGAAGGGGAGGTAGATGACTATTCTGTTTAGGTGATTCCTTATCCTGGCGCTGATCTCCAGTGATAGGAGTCAGTCTTTCCTGGTTTCCTGAGAGCAGGTGTTTATGGCAGTTGAATTTTTTTTGGAGCTCTGCTTATGGTAGATAAGTGGAGTTCAGAAAGGAAAGCTTCTGAGCTGTATATTCTAAATTCTTTTCCTATGTTTCCCATTACTCAAGTTAATTGCAGTTTCTGTAACCTCTACCATAGGGTATTGGACCACCCACAGCCTCTGCCAGCAAGTTGGGCTTCCCTCCTCTCCTGCTCCAGCCCTACCAGCCACTAGCTAATTGAAAGAAGATGAGATATCTGACCACAGAAAACTGTGTATTTTAAGTGGGGTCTGGTGCAAAATCTTTGCTCACAGAGAAGAACTAGACCACTCATGATCACATTCTTATATTTATGCTGAGAGAATTAGGAAGTCAAACTGTTCACAGTGGATTTCAGCTTAAAGATGCTTGAAGGAGAGCCAGTTGAGAGAGTAGTTGCCTTGAAAGGTTATCAAGATGTCAGTTGACTTGTGAAGGAGTAAGAAGGATGAGTAAAATAACCTACAAGTTTGAAAAAATTGTGTAGAATGAAGAGTCCTGTTTCAGGGTAAAGATGTAGAAGTCAGATTAGGATTTGATTTTTTATACTTCTACTTAAATGGCATGTGATTTACACTAATTAATCTACTGAGTTGTGGTTTCCTTACTAGTAACACATGAAGGGAGAATAGGTAAGATTCTTTGCATAGTCTCTGACACACAGAAGTACTAAATCAATGTAGTCATGTCTTCTCAACTGTATTTTATATTTGATATTCTTCCTGTATTATATTTTGAATCTCTGGCATCTAATATATAAATGTATGAATATGTAGTTAATGGTTGTATATTATGTTTCAGGAAGTTCTTATACTGAGGTCTGGATTTTTTATTGACTAAAGTTCTAAAATAACTGAATTAATTTTCTAATCTACATTTAAGGATAAAAGAAGACTCTTCCAAGACTGTGTGTTGAATTTGGGGCTTTTAAAACTAGAATTTCCTTTCCCATAGTCCCCTAAAGTCTTGAACTCACACAATAAAATCGAGTATTAGCAAAGAAACACCAGGGACACCTGGGTAGATTGCACTCACAGGATTTGAGGTTTATTATATTTTTCTCTGACAAAGGAAGTTCCTAGAATTTTCTTTTTTGCCAGAATAGTGCAAAGAGGGTTGGGTGAATTCAAGTTTTAGTCATGTCAACTTTCGACCTTTTTTCATCCCCTCTCTACTGGATAATTAAGAACCATGTGGCATGTATAAATAGCTTCGGCTGAGAACATCCTCATATCTTTGCCCCTCTCATCACTGAGCAAGGCCTATAACTGATGTTGCAATTAGAGTACTGATTTAGCTCTGAGAGACACATTGCAAATGACCCTCTGAGAAGGATGGTATTTATATCAGTACTGACTGATGAATACTTTGTCAACTGTATCTTTGGCAGATCATTCAATGGCATGCCCCTGGTTAATCTACTTCTCATTATAACCGATGATCCATGACGATGTATTTTCAGAACCGCTCATCTTACACAGGATGCCTCATTGTGGATAAGATGTCCATAAATACTAACAAATAAGAAAATATTCAGTCTAAAATATAAGGATCATTTGAAGAACTGTAGAGGTTAAGACATTTGTACTGTCTGAGCCAATAGGAGTTCACACTTCTATATTGCAGGTTTAACGGTCCATTTTACTTAAGAGAAAGGAAATGAAATATATTGACTATTTTATGTTTACCATAGAAAGGTCATGCAAATTGAATTTGTCTTTTTTAATTTCTTAGATGCCATGAGAGAACTTCAAGACGGTAACACATTCTTAGGTCAAGTTAATACCAAAGGAATCAGAAACTCTACGATTGTTTTGATTATTTGATATTAATGTAAATAATCATTGATTCTGTCATCTATCATCTATCTTTATCTTCTCTCTTTCTCTGTCTCTCTCTCTCATCAGTCTTTGTGAAAGATGAGTAGTGGAAACACAGATAGGAAATTGGGCTCTTCTTAAATTTGTTCTTAATGACTGAAAGGCAGTGTGTCCATTCATAGAAAGCTTTATCTTTGCCCCCTTCTTTGATATGGAGAATTGATATTTATAGTCTTTTGTGAAGAACTTTGCAAGCATAGCTTCATACAACTCCTGATCCTCCAGCAATCCCAAATATATTACCACCTCTGAACCTTTCCTACCTAACAAATTTTTGCTGACCAGACATATACCAGGAATCCAGATGATGTTGCAAAATTGAAAGTCATGCCCAGTATACACTGAGTTTGTCCAATGGACTCCAGGGAATGCCTCCCCTTCCTCAGTATTCCTCCTGGATCAGGACCAACTTCTTCCTTTCTGATTCTGGCCCAGATTTCCATCTATTCTGATGCATCCTGTTGAGAGTTGGACATAGGGAAGCAGGGAAGAATCCTTACTCTTAAGAGAAAGGGCAGAATGAAAATGACTCCTGTTGGTCCTGTCTCAAAGTGAAAGATCTACCAAAATAATTCCTCTCTTACTTGTTTTGGATTATTCTTAGAACATTTGTGTGTTATTTTGTCTTTTCCTTCTAATGTAAAACAATACCCTCTGTATTGTTCCAATTTGTATGTATTAGGGGAAAGAGAATGAAAAATTCTTGAGTTGTTGTACAGTCAAGTCCTTTTCTGTCTTCTTCATTAAACATCTGCCTCCCTTGTGCCTAATAGCTGTATGAAAGACCATCTGTACGCCCACCTCAGAAACTTCAGAATTAGCTTCCTGAGGAAGGTCAAAAAAGGAAACAGGAATTCAAGATGTGACTTAGGACTTGTAATCAGAATATATGAAGAAACTCAAAGATAAGAAAAAGAACTCAGTTGAAAATGGACACAAGACTTGGAAAGAAACTTTAAAAATGCACCATGCCCAAAAAGTAAATGAAAAGATGCTCAATGTCATTAGAAAATGCAAATTAAAATCTCACACATTAAAAAGTGGCAAAAAATACAATATAAAACACTGTATACAATACATCACAGCACAACATATACAACACACACAGCATAATGCAACAATGCAACACAACACAATAAAAACAGAAAATACCAACTGTTGATGAGGATGTGGAGTGACTGGATCTCTTCTCCTTTGCTGGTGGGAATGCAAAATGGTATAGCCACTTACAAAAACAGTTTGGCAATTTTTAAAAAATTCACATGTGCTTATCATATGACCCAATCAGTACTTTTAGGTGTTTATCCAAGTGAATTCAAAACTTATATAAAACTCTATACGCAAATATTTATAGCAGTTTTATTCATAAGCACCCCAAACTGCGAACCTCTAATCAGTGGCTTCTGTTCTTCAGTGGGTGTAGAGCAGAAGTCGTTCATGAAGAAATGAACACATTTTTGTCATGCAGACAATGGAATCCCACCGAGAAATAATAAAGGACTGATTTCTGATACAAACTACAATATGTATAAATTTCTAGTGCATTATGTTACAAACCATATGACTCCATTTAGATAATATTTTGGAAAAGGCAAGACTATAGGGACAGAAACATAGTAGGAGCCAGGGGCTGGAGGTAATGGAAAGAACTGATAGCAAAGAATAATTTTGAGATTATTGAAATGCTCTGTATCTTCATGATGGTGATGACATGATTGTATGTACTTGCTAGAACTCATAATATAGGTATATATGCCAAAACTCGTGAATCTTACTGTATATGAACTCCACATCGATAACTACAAAAAAGTGACTATTAATGAAATTGAAGACAAAGGAAAAATGCAAGGTACCAAGAGTGGCAGCTTACTTTTTTTAGAAAACTGAAGTAATTACTGGTGATTTTAAGCAGAGTTCCCAAAAAGAACCAGGCAGATGAATGTAGAACATGTGCTTAATTATCATCATTAGATGATTCTAACCATTATCACTTCCTGTAGTGTGTTCTCCAACCAACACAGTCGATGATCATGCAAATAAACAGACGCTGTCATTGTGGTTGACAGTGACAGCAGCACCGCAAATCCACAGGTTCTAACAGATAGGACCCTTCCTTTCCAGAAACTTCAAAGCAGGGCCTGGTCATAAAACTCAAGTCTGTGTAATTCCAGGTCTGAATGTTCTTGGACTCACGTAACCTCTGCCAGGCATCTCTTCCATGGAGAGGCAGGAGAGAATATTCAGGGAGGGCAACTTGAACTGAGTCGAGGCAGCTGGCAGATGACACTGGGACTTCCCTGCTGCTGTCAGTCACTCACCCTTTACTCACTGGACGTTGCCAACCTCATGTGCCACAGGCGTCAAGATTATAGATGTCTCTAGTGGTTGAGAATCCTCCAACTTGCCTGAGATCAAAGAACAAATAAGATGTGAAGTCAGGGATTGAACTCAGGCCCTTTGACTGACGATAGGACATATGCGATGGGGCCTCTTTAATGGAAAAATGGCATCGGCTGGTATTCAGACAGTGTTATTTCTGTGGGTGCCCACAACTCTAAGCCCCATGAGGGCAAAAATTTTGTCTGTTTTACTCACCACTGTGCTTCCGAATCCTGGCATCAGTCAGAAAACTATGTTTTCCTGGAATGAATGAACATATAGTGCCTTTTGTGCAGAAGCACTTGACTCCCTGCAGTGAGCTCCCTAAAAGAGGAGGTGATGTATGTCAGAGCGAAGGCCTCACCTTTCCTTTTGGGTGCCAGCACTCATTTTTCCTTTTTGCTGAGTTCAGAGAGTCCATCTGAGGTTGGAGAAGTGGTCTGGGGTATATTTCTTCAGTAAAACTTCATTTCATAATCGATTGCTTCATTCTATATTCAAAGACTTATTGTTATTTAAGAAGTGAGTATATTAAAATTTTTTAATATTGTATGCTAAAATCAACATTCCTTTTATTAACTCTTATCTGAATTTTCTGGCAACCCCTACCCCCTACCATTCCCATGATAAAAACAAAACAAAAATAGATTTCATTTTAAAGTTGTTCTATTTGAACAAATACTCCTGCCTTTTTTTTTTTTTTTCCGGTAGAATGGCTTTTATTTTACAGTGATTATTTAGAGCATGAATTTCCTCCAGTGAAACAATGTGAAGGAAATGGTAATACGTATACCTTACATGCTTGAAAAAAAAATCTGGGTCTTATTTCAAGGATTTATGGCTGTTTTGACAAGTACTTATGTCTGCCACTGAAATGTATTTATGAAAATGGACTCATGCATAACTAGGATCTGAAAATTTATTGTCGGTGTCACTAATATTTGTTGTAGTTTGTGGAGTGGAAATGATTACCCTTTATCCAAATATCCAAATTGCTTATTTGCAATTCCAGACTTCTCAATGGTTTGTGGTTAAAAGATATTTTATTTTGGTACATTTTCCTTATTTTAGAAGGACGGCTGTCTTTGTTTGGGTGACCACAATAGAGTACAATAGACGGGGTGACGTATAGCAACAGAAATTTATTTCTCATAGTTCTGGGAAGTCCAACATGAAGGTACCAACAGATTTGGTGTTGGATGAGGCTCCCTTTTCTGGCCACTGACAGCTACTTTCTCTGTCCTCACGTATCAGGAGGGACAAGAGGGCTCCCTGGGTTTCCTCTAATACAGGTACTAATCCCACTCAGAAAGACTTCACCTCATGACCTTCTCTCTCCCCCAACTCCCACCTCCCAATGCTAGCACATTGGGGTCTAGGATTTCATCAGAGGAATTTAAGAAGACACAATCCATCTAATCCATAATGATGTGACTTAGGATTTTTTTTTAATTAAAGAAAGCAATTGACTGGAAGAAAAGTTAAATACACAGGTGAAAAATGAACAATTTTTAAAAAGAAATTAGCGACGGTCAGAATTACTTATTTATATGTCACAGAACTCCATTCGAGCAATGTTAAGCAAAATAGGAACATTTATGGAAGATTATGGAAGCCTAGTACAGAGAATACAAAGGATGGTTGGAACCAGGAACTGGGAAGTCAGAACCTGAGTCCAACCTTCCTTCCTCCTCTCTCCCTCTCTCCCTCCTTCCTTCCTCCCTCCCTCTTTCCCTGTCTCCCTTCCCCCTCCCTTCCTTCTCTTTTCCTCCCTCCCTCCTCCTCTTCCTCCCTTCTCTCTATCTCCCTCCCCCCTCCCTCCCTTCTTCCTTCCCTCCTTCTCTCTCTTCCTTCCTTTCTTCCTCAGGTCTCCCTTCCCTCTGTTAGGCATTGTGGATATGGTGGAAATATAGTCAAATTCAGAGTTCCTATCAAAGAACTTACATTATTGCAGAAAGAGAGAGAAAATAGGCAAGCCAAAAATCAGACAAAAGTACGGTTTTTCACATTTTAAAAGTTTATTCATGTAGTAGTTTAATTTTCTTTGAAAATAAAGCATAAAGTTAATTTATTTCCCTTACTTTGCTGTTTTTCTATTTGATCAACATTGATCTTTCTCAAACTCTAATAAGGGTTAATACAAAAATATGCAAATACCCAACTCACAGCATAGAGATATGCAAAAATTAAGATTTTTATAAGTAGGATGACGTGAAATTAGTTGACCACTTCTGAGAGCCAAGAAAGTGCTATTAATAGTCATGCTTGACAATAAGTGTGAATATGTCCTGGGCACACCGAAAATGTCTCAGGCAAGGGACTATGGAGAGAATTAGAAGAGGTTAATGTGGTAATGACTGGGTGGCTACTTGAGACTGGTGATAAGAGGCGTTCCCATGTGAGCTGAGACCTGCATGACAAGAAGGAAATAAGCAGGATGATGTCAGGCATGAGCCTTCTGGGCAGAGGTCTACTAGTTTGTGGATCCCCAGGGAGAAAGGAGCATGGAGTGTTTGCAGAACAAGAAGAAGACCAGTGTGGCTGATGTGCACTGGACAGGGAGAGACTGGTTGCAAGTGGGACAGAGACACAGGCAGGGGCCCTGCCCAGTCTAAATATGAAGATTGGGACAGATGTTTTGATTTGACAAACTTAGAGGTTATGAGTAACCTCAGTGAGACCAGTCTTCCTGGGGTGAGAGAGAAGGAAGTCTGACTAAAGTGAGCTGAGAGACTAGAGAAGATTGCAAATTTAAAAATGGAGGCAGTAAATAGAGACAACCCTTTGTTTTGAAGAGTGGCAGGATATGAAGTGGTGGCTGGAAGAGAATACATGAAAAAGGGGAGATTTTCACTTTTGAAAGATGGGTACTAATTACCTTACATTCATGGGAATAATCCAGGAGGGGTTCTCCCAGAGTGAAGTCTGTGAGAAACCCATAGGGGTACAATTAAGGGCTCCATGAGTGTGGCAGGCACAGGACGGTTGGAACTTGAGGAGGGAGAATGTGTTTGGCAGTGAGGAGGTAAATATCGCGGGCCCTGTGATAGGATCACTGGGCCATTTTGAGACTTGCAGCTGCCGTCCACTTGGGTCGCCGACCGTCTTTCTCAGTGAGCCCACTTTCTTCTGTTCCTGCCTCCTCTCTCTCCAACTCTGAAGACTGGCTTTTTATTTCTCCTCATTTCCAGAAACTTAAGACAAGGAAAAGGACTTCTGGGTTTTTGGTCTCTAGGAGAGGTGACTCAGCCAGCATCCCCAATTCCCGACCCATCAGCTGTGGTGGGAAGTGGGGTCATGGGTGAGGGACGGTTGTCCAGAAATCAAGGGCATGGTAGGCACTCCAGGAGGTATTTACCAGTTGTCTTTACCTTCTGAACGTCCTGCTCATTAGAAGAGCAGGGAATAGGCTGGATGCATTTGGTTTACCTGGTTTGTTTGTTTCTTGGGGATGCTTTGAGTTTTAATTTGGGTCATTTACTCTCTATGGCTGCAGGGAAACTTTCTGTATTTGATTCAGTCATTTCAATGAGGAGGAGGAATAATAATGTGTGCTTGTGTGTGTGTGCATGCATGTGTGTGTGCGTGTTCTTTCAGTTAGGGGTAGGGGAACCTTGCCTCCTGGTTCTTTCTGAATACTAATACCTCTTCTATGGAGGAGGAGTTCTGTGCAGTGATTTGCTCACAGGAGTCTATGAGTCAGTGGCCCATTAGGGAACTATTCTGGGGAGTCTCTTTTGGACTTGCACTCCTGGCAGCACCAGCACAGAGGACTTCAGAGCTTAATGAATCAGTGTACTGCCCTTTATCACTAGTGGCAAGTGACTGGGCTAGGGTCGCCATGCTATTTCTGTAGTCCGGCTGAAAAGTATCTTGTTAGGAGCTCAGGCTTATAGTCAGGTCTCGCTCAGATTTTTACTCTGGCACTTCTTAGTGAGTGACCACAGGACATTATTAAAATGGTGGCTCTAGGGAAGAGCAGAGGAAAGGAGATGTACCGAGCATCCCAGCAAGGGGCTTGGCACAAAGCAGACATAGCACAAGTGAAAATAGTGAATTTCTAGAAGGATTTATAGACATAGAATGGTACTATCAGATGCTCAGCATCAGTGTATGGTCTAGAGAGAGAAGGAAAAACTTTTTGGCAAATGAGGTGAGAATACAGAGGAGTAGGTGATCACCAGATGGATCATGGAATTATAGAATTTTTTAAAATTTATTTTTCATCCCAGCCCTGGATCTCGAACCAGGGTCCTTGGGCTTTACGTGGTCTTTACTCAGCATCTAAGCCACCTGAGCCACCAGGGCATGCCCCAGACTATAGAATTTTAGTTACTGAGGGAGATTTCGGTTCAAATCTCACGTAAACTGCTTTGGCCATTGGGAAAGTGATACCATTAAGTGCCCATTTCCCACTTAACTTGGGAATTATCCTAGTTACCTCATGAGGTTACTGTAAGAAATAGATCAATGAAACACTAAACACTAGGCCTAACTTATAGTAGCCATTCATAGCAGAGCTTTGATGATGAATAAGACTAGCTGGAGTCATTGCTCACATAATAGAGGCAGTGTAGCTGCGCGGGAGAGGGCGGCCTCCTGCAGCCCTAAAGTTACACCAACTCAGTAATCATCCGCTTGCGAGGGCAGAGGTTGACCCTGCCCAAATTACAATTCTGATGATTCAACAAAGGTTGTTAGATTTGACATAACAAGGGCCCCTTTCAGACATACCTAAGTTATTAATAACCTTGGACTCCCCGTCTTTCATTTTGCTTTGAACATCTCACCATTCTGTTAAAAGTAGTATATATTAAATTTCATTTTAAAAATGAGGTTTTTTTTTTGTTTTTTTTTTCTCTTTTGAATCCAATCACTTAGGCCTGAGTAAAATCCTTGATCTGGGGTTTGTTCAAAGTTCATGGGAACAGCATCATGAGGTATTATTCTTGACAAAGTTATGCAGAATTGAATCACAAGGAAACAGATTAATTCAGAATATGGTACATTCAAAAACCTTGAAAGCAAAGCAAAAGCAAAAGAAGGCAGGTTTGGAGGTAGGTAGATGTAGGTCAAAAGAGGTTAAATATATATAAACAATGCAATGCATGAACTTTGAATAAATATGTATAGTTCTCCCCCAAGTAAAAAAATCCCTACATAATGTTATAAACAAATGTTACTTCAATAAAAAACAAAATAAAATTTCAAAAATAAAAGGAAAACAGATTTCTGAGAAAGCAAATGCAAATTAAAAATACGAAATTTTGTAGAATTATCAGTATGTAGACTTATCCTTCATAACTGAGTCCTTCTGCTATTTTTAGTGATCCTTTGTGAATAGAAATTAAATGACACCTCACTAAGAATAGCACATATGCATGTAAAACTAGATAATGGTCAAATCACTTTGGAAAGTAAGTTAGAAACTCTCTCATGTTTTCTGAATATGCACTGGAATAAAACACTTTAGTGATTTTTTTTAACTGATTTTGCTAAGCAGAAAAATAAAATCCTCACCTTTAACATAAAGAAAAAACCCAACTCTAAAAACACATTATGGAACACTGGGGAAATTTGATTATGGACTGTATATTAGAAAATATTGATTTAATGGTAAGTTTCTTGGGTGTGGCAATGGTATTGTCCTGTAGAACACTTGTTTCTATTAGGAAATCAAGCTTAAATATTTAGGAGCGAAGTATCATCTCTGCAATTTAGTTTCAAATGGTTCAATGCAAAAGTATATAAATGTGTACTTCTATAATTCTGGAGTATATAAAGAGAAAATTACTCTTTGGAACATATGGAATATGAAAAATACTAACAATTTCTTCCCATATATGAAAAGTTTATAGGTGTTCTTTGAGCGTTCTTTCACATTTGAAATTTTTCAAAATAAAAAGTTGAGGGAAAAGTCGTCCATGGAAGAAAATCCACCAGCAATCTGTATTCTTCCAGCAAATGTTCAGGGAGGTAACCTCCATGTAACCCCACAAAGAGGCTGGTGTGATCGCCTTTTCAGAGACTTGGCTCACACAAGATTTAAATTCTTGACCAATTCTCACCTGAGAAAGCCTCAGTTCTTTACCATTTTGCAGCTGCAGATCTGGAGAAGAATACAGGTGTTGAAAGAGCATTTGCTTAATAAAAGTAAACAACAAAACAAACATGCATTTGAGAGACTAATCATTAAAAACAAAGCAAATGACAAGAAATCCTTCCATTTCATCCATTATTTGTCCCATTAAATCTGTGTAAATTTAGCTGAAATCTTGTTTGTGTGGATGATGAAGGGTCAGAATTTCAGGAATTTTTCATCTGTACACTCTGAGGAGAAAATGTTGTAAATTCTTAGATTCCATGCTATATTTATTATATATCTAAGGAAGAATCATTTCTTTTCAAGAATGGATTTATTAAAGGCAGATGGGTCCTGGGGTCATTCTCCTTGGAGCTTAATTACCATGTTCTGAAGGAGTTTGAGATCTTAATGACTTGATTCCTTCATGTCCATTGGTGTCAAATTTAAAACCAACCACACAAAATGTTGGGGGGAAAAGTAGTCCAGTAAACAAACTTATTAATAGAAATGAAATCCCACAAGGAACACAGACACACACAAGGCAGTGGGATATTAAATTCCTGTGATAAGTTAACATGGATTAAGCAAAACTTTTTATAGTGCAAGTTCTTAGTATCAAATTTTGAAACACAGCAGCATCTAATAATATAATTATTTATATTAGCCATTTCTAATGGATTGCAAATAATGCTAAAGGGTTGTGTTGAAGGCAGACATTGATTCGTGCAATAAATAATTACTGGACATCCATTCTGTTTCTATTTTGGGAATAGTGTCAGAGAGATACCTTCCTGGATTCTACTCTCTGCCAACAAAGTCGATTTATTATGTGATGAGTTACAATAACAGTACCTGCTATAGAATATTAGTTTGTAGATCTGACATCTGGAGTAGCTTAGATTTTTGAACATTAATAATCATGGAAGAAAATGATCAAATGTAGGAATGCTTTCGTGTTCTAGTTTTAGTATTGCCTGTTCTTTTGAGTTCTTTCATGAAACAAAGCCTGTAAATTAATTTTCTAAAATCACGTCTTAAATATTGAAGTTTGGAGCTTTATTCTCTTGTTTAGGTGCCCTGGCCCAATACTCCTAACTAGGGTGATCGTCAGGATGATTATTTATGTCTGTGTAGGTGGGTGGGAAGGATGTATGGAGCATTGCTCAGTCTTCCATCTCATTAGCATGGGGGTGTAGTTCAGTGATGAGAGGTACCAGTACTAATATTAGATTCTTGAGTTCAAGTCCAGGCTTTGCCACTTGGTAGGTGGATGGTCTTAAGAGAGTCACTTCACTTACCTAAGCTCAGTTTCCTCAGTGGTAAAGGGGGGTAGTAATAGTAGATCCCGCCTCCTTTTTTTTTTTAAAGTTTTATTTGCTTTTTTTTTTTTTTTTTTTTTTTTTTTTTTTTTTTTTTTTTTTTTTTTTTTTTTTTTTTTTTTTTTTTTTTTTTTTTAGTATTCTTAATGCGATGATGCTGGTAAAATACTTAGCAGGAAGTAAGTCCTCAATAGATTTGAACTACTTTATGGTTACTTTAATTATTATGATTATTAGATTGTCTGATCATTTCTAATCTCTTCTACTCTGCGTGCTTCCTGGCTTTTTATTCTTATTTTCCAAGTTGAATGCAGGAAGATCTCTGATTTCACGGTGAATGCATTCATCCTCTAGTCTTGTAACAGTAATCAGCATAGGCTTTTGTTCTCATAGAGGTCAAAAACCATAAAATTTTAGTGCAGGATGAAAACTCAAATTTGGCACAGGAAAGGAGGTTTAAGGGTATCAGAATTTAATACATGACAGTACAGGTTGTTTAAGAGGCAAAGAGATAAATTTGACAATGGTCTTTTCCTGATCAAACATCTGGGTGGACTGAATATAGGTTAGTATGTTCGCTACATTGGCCAGTGCCTGCTTCTGGGTCCGCTGGTAACTTTCCTAGCTTTTCTGGGAAATACACATAATGTTAGCTTCAAAAAAAATGCTGGGCAAAGATCAATTGTTGTCCCAGTATTCATTTCTCTCTTCTTTATTAGCAAATGCAGAATTTCAGTTGGAACTCTGGTTACTCAGAATAGAAACTCTATCTCTCTTGCATCTGGGTGGGGTCATGTGACTAAGTTCAACCCTCCGGGCTGTGAGAAGACATGTGATCTCTTTCCTCTATCGGTCAGCATGTGAATGTTATCATGAGCTACCTGGAACATGCCAGTGAGAGCAACGCTGAGTAAAGGTGGAAGGAACTTGGGTTTGTAACACGCTGAAGCATCCATCCATATCATATGGGAGAAATGAACTGTTTTCTTGAAGTCATAGTTGCTTGGCTGCCATTACTGTAATTGTGTTTATATAATAAATAATACAGGCAGGAGTGAGTATGGTAGTAGAAGTGTCTCCCCAGTACCCCGCCCAATCCTCTTCCTTGTGACTTGAATTCTCAAAATAAGCAGTGCAGATTTTGTGTGTGCTTTGTTTTACTCTGTAGGAACATAGTAAATTGAGTGCATACCGTTTACATTGAGAGTGCTGGGCATCTTACCAGGCTTACACTCTCTGTGCATATCTTGGTATCCATCATAATATCCACATTCACTGAACACAGTACAGAATCAGAAAATCTATATTATGCAAGAAGGATTATATGGTCAAGTGAACAAGATAATGGGCCTCAGAAAATTTCAGAAAGCCTGGGTCACCATTTTTTTCCCTGAACTCTGAGCCATGAAAGTAGAAAGTCTCCAGAAGGGGAAGGGACTGACTTCATTCAGGTTTCTCCTTTCTTTACTGGACACCTTATATGAAGGTCTCCTTTAGTTCCAGGTCAGGTTGCCCCTCCGTGGCCGTCCAGCTCTTCCTTGGCACCTGCCCTGCTCACGAAACACCCACGCTGTGGAGTCCTCATGAGCTCCTAAATCCGGCTTTTCTTCATCCCTTTGTGGGAGGCAAGCAGCCAACATCTCTGCCCCAGTTTCACAGACAGAGCAACTGAGTCACTTTTCTATTGTTACTGGACCAAAGCTATCCAGTGAGTCATTCTAAAGTCCTAGAACCGGATCCTAATTCTTGTTCTTGGCATCACTCACGGAGCTGAATTATATCAAAGGTTCGGGAGGATGCTGATCATTGAACGGCTCAGAGAGGAACACATTTCATGTGACTAAGTGGAAAACAAGGATTAACTCTCTCTTGACACCTGCAGGTCTGAAAAAGAAAGGTGGGAGGGGGTGCATATATCTATATCTATATATCTATATCTATATCTATATGTCTATGTAACATCATCATCATACCAAAAGGATTCTTAACTACTCTCAAAATGTTCTGCAAGTTCTCTGGTTTGTAGTTTTCTCTGTACTAAGTTTTTAAATAGAAAATATCTTTGCAGGAGAGGCAATCAATTTTCTTCATCTTACAGCAGAGTTACTTATGTAAATTTAGATCTGAGAGCAAATGAAATTTATTTCCTATTCTCTTTTCACCACAAAATCTTTAAAGCATCTGACAGAGAAAAAAAAAAATGAGCTTGCTCATGTAATAAAATTAGTAACACCAGCTATTCCAAACACAAGCTGTTCATATTTAGTAGGGAGTTGCTTTTTATGTAGCATTTTTTGCATAGCTTAGAATTTCCTAAAATATTCCCTTTGTTTGTGTTTTTCTCTGCATCTCATATCACCCTATTTATTCATCCCTTCACCCACCCTGCCAGCTAAGTTGTTGGGAGGCATAAGGTGTGTCCACAGTAGTAACTCTGGATTTAAAACCAGCATCATTTTGAAGGCAAGTTACAGCTTTTGTGCATTAAATGTGATGATTTTTTTTTAAAAGGAAAGGTGAATCCAGGAATGAAGGTGGGCAGGCAGGCAGGCAGGCAGGCAGCAAGAGGGAAGAGGAAGAAACATTTTATTTTATTTTTACTTAGTTGTTCACACTGATTGTGTGTGTCACCCCACCACTCTACCCAGGACCCAAACCCAGGAGTATGTGGCATGTGCTCCTTTGGAGGCAATTAACCTAACCACTACTCCACCAAGATGTGCCAGGGGTAATGTTTTTATCCTTTGTTTCATAGCTATGAGAGAAAGAACACTGTGAAAGGTTGAAATAAGATTTCTTGCTAGGAACACAGGAACCCTTAAAGCTGTCTCTCTTCAAGAGATGACTTGGATCGACTCTTTGAACCCCACCCAGACCCCAGGTCAGGATCCATGAAGATGAAGTCTAGGAATCTGCATTTTCACAAACTTCCCTGAGTCCTGAGATCCACTGACTGTGCAAAAGTCTGATCTGAGGAGCCCCTGGACAGTTTTCAGGGGGTCTCTGAAGCCCCTCAATGTTTACACAAAGTATTGTGTTTTGTGCATATGTGAATTTTTCACTTCTCAAAGGGGTCTGTGACCCCAGAAAAGGTTAAGGACAGGGCTAAATAGCTTATACATGTAGAAAAAGAGTCCATTCTCCCTTAGTTGTGATCAGGAATATTCAAGCTAAAACAAGATACAGAACGGTATGAATTCTTATACATTGCATAGTTACAGAAATTTGAGGGTGCAATTAAAACTTAAATTATATTCACCTGACATCCCAGCAGTTTTAAGTGAATACAAACTCTTGAACTTGTCTAAAGATATTCTATGGGGTATTTATAATCGGATTGGAAATAACTTAAATACCCACTAATAGGGGCATGCTTGAAGAATGTGGTATAATTAACGCTCTATTTCTGTAAAGTAATTGTAAGGAGTGAGCTAAATACATATATTAAAACTAATGGAAATAATAATAGCTAACCCTTACATGGTGTTTATTAGCACTCTCAGAGCTTTGCTGCATACATTAGCAAAAAAGCTGGATCTCAAAATATAACATTGAGTGAACATGCATAATAAAGTGATACATTGTAATACTAATTATGTTTAAAAGTCCATAATAATACTTACATGCCTTATAATACATATGTCATAAAAATATGAAATATTTCACAAATATGTACAAAATTCTCTATAAGGTAGTCTATGGTAGTATTAGGGATGATTTATAAGCCTAGGGCATATCAGTCTACTTCAGCTTTATCATGTATATTATTTTCAAAAGCTCTATAATTGACAAATACTTTTTATGTGTCAAGTTGACTGGGTGAAGGAATGCCCAGATGGTGGTTAAGACATTTCTGGGTGGATCTGTGTGATGTCTCTGGAAGAGATTAGCATTTGCACTGGGAGCCTGAGTAAAGCAGACCGGCCTCCCTGGTGCAGGTGCGTTAACCACCCAGTCTGCTCAGGGCCCAAAAGAACAGAAAGAGAGAGGAAGGGTGAGTCCAACATCTGCTCCCCTGGTTCCTGCACTTTCGGTCTCAGACTGGGACTTACACCACTGCTCCTCCAGTTTGAGGTCTTTTCAGAATTCATGCTATTCAGGGAGTAAAGGACTGTGTTGCCAGGCAGATGTCTTAACTCTATCACTGGGAAGACTCAAAATATGCAATTTTGATTTAACAAAAGCCAGTGTCTCTTTTCCCTCACCTGCCATCCCTCTTTCAAAGAAAAAAAAAAGTAAAAAGAGTTAGGGAAAAAAATTAATTGTGGCTTCTCAGTGTATTCTTTCAGTCAGAGTTCAAATTTTGAGCTCTTTAGAGCTTTCTTACATCCCTGCCCTTTGCCCACAGGATTAAGGGGAACCAACAAGGATCTCCATATTTGGTTCCAGCATCCTTTCAGTTCACCCCACACCCTGGATACCTTCATTTTTGTCCTGCCAACTTTTGTCTAAAATGACCTCTCTGCCCCTGCTTTGCCTGGAAGAGCCCAATCATCCTTCAAAAACCAGCTCCTCAACTCCTCTTAGGGTTCCTCTGAAAGAGGAGTGGCTGAGTGCTGTCAGTGTCGTTGAGCTAAAGACCCCAGGAACATGTGACAGTACAGCAAGGTGGGCTTATTACTCACTGATTGAGGTAGAACATACACCATGGGGAACCACATGATGTCTTAGTAATAGATCATTAGCTAGGTTTACCAGAAGTCCCACTTTGACAAGCTTGTCCTGTTTAGCAATGTTGTCCTGACTTCCTGTTCATTTTGAAATTTTGTCCCAATTTCAATCACATTGTGCTAAAAGTTAATTTGTCCTGTCTGAAAATGTCATATGTTCTTGTACACATTAATATCAGAACTTCAGTGGTTATCAGATAGCAGCAAATTTAATATAACTAAGACAATTTTCTACTTTTAAAAATTGGGCTGTTCTAAGCTTTGAATTCCACCACGTAATTGTTTTGTTTGTATCAACATGCAGTCATAATGCCTCCTGGTGTGGGCAGGCTTTGTGCAAGCCAATAGCAATGTTCGATCTGTTTCTATAGGTCCGTGATCAAAGGTGTGGGACTGTCGACTTTCATGTATTTCTTAACCCTGCTTTGGCAAAGATTTTGTTTTTTGTATTTTTAAAGGTTTTTATTTCCTTTAGTAGTGTTGAGAGGATTCACATTTACTAAAGAACTCAATGAGGATTACCCTTTTACAAAAATTATTATTTTATGGAAGGAACATTGCGTTGTAACACTATATAGGTTCAAAGTGTGCATCACAGCAAATCCACCTCTGTGTTTGCGTTCAGTTCACCACCACTTCAATTTTTTCTTCTCTATACAAGTTGTCCTCTCTCCGTAATTTGCTCAGTTTCCATTTCCTTCTCTTCCTGCAGCCACTAATTTGCTTTCTTTGGCTGAAAATATTTTTGTTTGATTTAGTGTGTTTGCTTGTTTTCTCTATATACCACATATGAGTGATGTCATGTGATATCTGTCTTTCTCTTGATTTCTCTCACTAAGCATCATTCCCTTTCAGTCCATTCACGTTGCTGCAAATGGCAGGATTTCATCTTGTTGATTGCTGAGTAGTATTCCATTGTGAATATATATCACATCTTCTTTATCCACTCATGTCAATGGACACTTAGGTTGTTTTCAGCTCTGAGTTATTTATAAATCACCCTGAAATAAACATTGGGGTGCATATATTTCTGAAAATTGGTAGGCTTATTTTTTAAACAAAGTGTGTGTAGACAGGGTAAAATGTGATCATTGTCTCATGGAGTTCTCTGTAGTAGGTCGAATATTAAAAACTATTTATAATCTCAAAGGCATAGGTCAGTGTTGCCTCAGTTGCTACATCATCACAATTAGATATTTTTTAAAAGGTCAAAAATTAAATTTGAAATTTTCATTGCTGCTAAAGAAGCCACCTTTGCTTTTTATCCATTTTCTTATGACTTGAGTTTTAAGACATCCAACTGTTAGACACACTTAGTGTTAAAATTCTTTGAGGCAAAATTTCTACCAGCATGAACAAAATGTGAAGCCATGGTTTTAAAGGTAATTGCACCAATGTCCAAACCTGAACTTGCTGAAGACTTAGCATTGGCATAGTTTGTGATCATTTCTGTGAGTGCCTCAAACAGAAAAGAGGTGGATTCAATACTGTTTTCCTGGCTAAAGGGTGCAAGTCACATATCTGGATATGCACACTGTTCCTGAAGAGGTGGCTGATGCCACCTTGACTAATGCCTTAGTTATTGACAAACACAGGTTGAAAGAAAATGTTGTTGCATTTTGGTGATGTAAAATGAAAAGGCAAAGACAAAATCTCAAGATGATTAAAACCAAACTAGGAAGAAATCGTGTTGGCATGGACTGTGGTATGCACACCTGGTGATGGAGTACAATTGATATTTTAGTACTTAGTGTGAACATTGTCAGATATACACAGCTCATGGAACACGGCTAAAGGAATTTTGTGACTTTGCTGGAGTGTTATACAGAAAAAAAAAAAATTACCATGGTAATACCAGATTTTTGCCAGCGTTGCCCATGGTTGAAAGAATTCTTTACATTTTGATGATTTGAAATCTTCCTTTTGTTCACAAGAACACTGCCCAGGATTTCCTTGACAATGATTGTGATGAAATATGTTTATGGTTTGTGCATGGACAACTTAGCCTTTTCAACAAAATGATTTTGGTCATGGAGAAGGACAGTATCAGAGCAGCGGATATCAAACTAGAAATGCAAATCCTGATGGTGAATATTGAAGATTGGAAAAAGTGTGTATTTTTACCTCAAGGAGCTAAGGACTTGCTGAGAGAATTTAAAGAAAATGGTGAAAACAATAAAAAGTGAAGAGAAAATTTACAAGTGCTTATGAGAGATGTCTTTCAAATCCATGGAAAGAGCGTTTTGGATAGGCAAAGACTTCGTGTGGTTAAATTCTGGAGGCATATCTTGTCCCAACATTGAGCAGTTTGCAGTTAAGGTCAACCACAAATCTTCAAACAAGTAATAAGCATTGATCAATTATTTGATGAGATTCTGGGCTTCTAAGGTGAAATTTCAGCAACACAAACTTTAAGTATGTAGAAAAGTGGTAAGACTTCTGTGTTTGTTACAAAGAAAGACACTTATTAGTAAAAAAAATTGCGATGCTATAGTAGAATGCGTTCTTTGTCCTCCTGGTACTTCTGCACCAGTAGAACAAGTATTTTCTATAATAAATCACACAACGTCTGAAGAGAGGGGTAAAGTTGGAAGCAACAGGCAGAGGTCTTCTGATGACTAAAACAGTATTTCCATTGAGCTGCTCAGAGTTTTATGACAAAATAAAAAATAACACACAAAAGAATTTCTCAAAAAAGTAGTTTCAAAATGAAAAACATGGAAATACTAGTGGCTGAATAAAATATTACCTGACAATAAAAATGTGTTTAGTTTAATTTATTTGTCATTGTCACTGTTCATTCAGCTTCATAATACATTTTTGTAAGTAAGCAAAGCATACTTGCTTTGTATACCTTCTGTGTCTGTTCCCTTTCTGTTTCTTAACTCTTATTAAAGTTCTTCCTAAATTCTAAGTGATAAAGATGGAGCATACATCTTGTAAGCTCACGCGTCACTTCAGCTCTGGCCAAGAACAGCCTCCATATAAGAAGAAAACATTGAAATATGATAATAAATTTATAATACAATCTCTCTCAACTCCCTGAAGAGTGGGAAGAATAGGCTCACTTTGGTCACTTTGCTCAAATGCCTTACATTGCAGCTATTCAGACTTTGCACGATACTCAGAGGTGGCACTGTGATTTTGCTGATCAGGGTGGAAGGGCCTGGAAGCGGGTGGGGGTGTCTAGGGACACTCACACCCAGCAAATTGCCTTCAAATTGCCCAACAGGGTGCAGGTTTCCACAAAAGGAATGTTACCCCCCATCTGCCCTGCTAGCGCTGTGCCTGGTGATACTGCAACTGGCACAGGTTTCAACTCTGAAAAATTATGGTAAGTCTAGTGTTTGAAAGAAATAAGATTTGGGCTTTGGTGGGGTGATTTGGGCAGGGACTAAGAAATCAAGCCTCCTCTTGACTAGAAACCACCAGACAGCCAGGGCAGTTTCACAACTAGGTGTTCTGTGGGTGACACAGTGACCTTGCTTTTGTCTTTGCATTGAGAAAAATATGCGGTGACCTTGTTTTTTTTCACTTTATCATGATTCCAAGGAAGGTTATCTGAACTTCGTGTTATTCTGAGATTGTTTATGCCCAACTGGGGAATAAAATGGCTTGGTTATGAGTGTTAGACCAGCCTGTAATACTACTAGGATCCAGTTGTAATTGTTTCCAGATGTCAGGGCTGCTTGCTTTCTTTCTCAGTATGTACAATGCACCAGTCAGTGGACTGTGCTATTGTTCTCCTGCCTTTTACAACACTTAGCATGTCTTATTGTTGGCAGACAATGGACTTATCTCACAAGATCCATTCTAACACTTCCTCACAGCAGGGCAGTAGTGAGATTCCCATAAGAAGGATCCTACTCCAGTTTCATGATGACCCCTCGTTTGTCTCGAACACCCTAGTGATTTGGTTCAGAGATAGAAATGAAGATTCACTTGCAGGAAATTTAGTGGGGAGGACTCACAGGAATATCGTGGAGAGAAGGAAGCCTGATAACACAGGGAAAAGTTGACCTGACCTGTGATTTAAACAGATCCCCCAAGTCAGCCCTGGAGCTGGATTGTCCATTAGAGATGTTTGAATTAAGGCAGGACCAGACTTTTGTACCTACCCATTGAGCAAATTATAGAATCAGTTTCTTTCCCAGAGAGATAGACAGCTCCTTCTGAGCAGAGAAATGACTGAGGAGGAATTCAACTTTATGCCATCAGCAACAGCCTCTCCCAACAGTCAGGGGATGACAGTCTTGTTCTTGAAGGGAAGATCTTAGCTATTACAATGGACCAATATGAACATGCTATTTTCTTGTCTATCTGATGATCTCACCCTCTAGAAGAAAGGTTTTTGGCCTCAATTCTATCCAACAAGTAGCATTCGGTAGGTGAAGAGCCTTGGGGCAGTTACTATTATTTATTTAAGCACATTCCTTAAGACTAAACCAATTGGAAGTGACAGTCCTTGGGAGCAATTATTATTTCAGGGGCATGCAGGGATTTTTTTATGGTTAAGGAAGAAAAGCTTGTTCTCTTCCAGCAGACACTAGCAAGAAAGTGTATAGTCCTAGCCACTCATTGTCTAGGCTGGACAAAATGAGCACATGGAGGATGGAGGAGCTGAAAGGCAACCTGCATCAGGGCAGAGGTGATTGTGCACATCTCTTCCCAATCCTGCATTCAGGAACTTCATGTGGTAGCTCAAATTTAACCATAGACACTGGTTGGGAATATTTACACCATGGAAAATGGCGAGTAGTACAGATCAAATCTGTGTTTCTGGAGAGTCAGTTAGTGGTTATAAACTTTCTAACACACCACTGATAGCGTCCTAATCAAATCATCTGACACTTGCCCTACTTCTGAACCTTTCAATTGTATGAGTCAATAGATTCTCTATTATATAAGCTATTTTGATTCCTAATTGCCAAAAATTATAACTTATCTGTTTATCTGTCCATTTTCTCCAATACGCTAAATGCTTACTAAAAATCAGGGAACATTTATGTTTTAATTTTTAGCACCTAGAACATGATCAGTACCCAATTCATATTGAATAAATGAAGCAGAATGATCCTTGAACAGAAAAGAATTGAGCAAGTATTGATAAAGGGAGATGCAATACCAGTTTGTTTACTTATTTGATAATCATTTTATCCGTTTGATAACGAATGTAATTGCTTTATACTTTCGTGTATTTAAAGGATGATTCTGAGATGGGGTCTGTAGGTTTTTA
This sequence comes from Solenodon paradoxus, assembly GCA_004363575.1. Taxonomy (NCBI): domain Eukaryota; kingdom Metazoa; phylum Chordata; class Mammalia; order Eulipotyphla; family Solenodontidae; genus Solenodon; species Solenodon paradoxus. The sequence goes on from RJWH01000861.1 coordinate 341,887, forward strand.
CAGCCTGCCAAAGGAACCGAGACACAGAAAAGATTAAGGGTCCTTGGTCTCAAAGGTGGGCCATCAAGTCTAGAGACCCAGAGGTGCTAAGTTAGACCTACCCTAGCAGGCTCATCTGTTTGGCAGGAAATAGAATGCTCTGTGGATGGTGAATTAGCCTTGAACTTCCCTAGGGAAGGACCATTTGAACATGGAACTTGATAGCTGGGAAAACACAAATGCAGAAATTAATCACTTATAACTGGTTGTGTGACCTGTGATTTACCATTTGGACCGTCTCTCAGCCTGGGTCTTTGGGCCCACAGTCAGGAAGGCTTCCAATTCCTCAGTTCTTACTCCTCTCTCTGCCTCATGGGCACCCTCCCGCCCCGCTGTCTGTCATTGTCTCTACTTTTCTTTTCTCTCTCACTTTTTTTCTTTTCTCTAATTCCCTTCTCCCCATTTCTCAGGGAGGAAGCAGTGGAGAATTCTGTGTTGTAATCGGGCACAGAGTGGACATTCCTCCCTATACTGGCCTGACCTTCTTGACACTGATACTTGTTGGTCCTGGGCCTGCCCTCCTTCCCCTTTCTGTCATCAATGCACACATGCACACGAGCACACACTATCTCTTTCTCTTCCTGACACACACTCACCTCAGAGAGATTATATTTATAATGCCCTAGGGCATTTCCAAATGCCAGTGTTCATTTTGGGAGCACACTTGTCTCTCTTGCTTGGAACAGACTGAATTTTCCACTGTTCTCTGGCTGAGAGAGGAGAGAGAGCCTCTCAGGAACCAGCCATATGTCAGAGTGCTATCAGCTTTCTGCTCTAAGGGTCGCACTTGCTGGAGCAGAACATTTGTTAAGGACTCACAGCCCCATTTGGCCTAAGAGTCTTATGTTGTGCCTTTTCAAATGAAACCTGCTGAGGGGAAAGCCATCTGAACTGTGGAATCCAAGGTGTCACGTGAGAATAGATAGGCTGGGCTGACACTTAGCAGGTCATCAGAAATAGATCTGCTTTCTAGGCCAAGGGGAGAAGAAGAGGGCACTGGAACCAGTAAATCCTATAAAACGACTGATAACTCTCACTCACTACCTATGAATTTGCTTTGAGTTGGGAGTGGCAGCTGGAATCTCTCATTTCTCAGAATTGGACTCAAGGCTGTCTTGATGCCAAGACAGATCTGGGCAGTTCTTTTCCTCTTCCTTGTATTTAACTGTCCTATGAAATATCCTTAGAAGGAGTCAACAACAGACATTCTACAATTAGAGTTAGGACCTTAAATTCTCATTCCTGTGAGATTCGGCTCCCTGACTTAATTCATACTGAAGTGTGAATGACTAACCTAAGATTCTTTCATTTCAGAACCATTGCTCAGAAAATGTTTCATCACCTTCCATGTAATTTTATCAGATGTCATTTCAGAGAAGAGTTAACATGCCCTTCCCTTTTCTGACACAGTAAAAAAATCTTGGGAGAATTCTTTCTGACTGAATACTTCCTCAAATCACCATTCTTTAAGTAGAATTTATTTGAACAATTTGATGTTGATTTCTAGTCTGGCTGTCATTCAGTTCCTGGACAGGTCACTAAGCAAAAGGGCATAAAAGATCACATGCTCCACATATAAATATCACCTGATTTTAGCTGTTTGGTGAGTTCCAAGGGCGAAAAGAAGGGTTTTGCCAGTGGAAGAGTGTCACTCCCAACAAAGGCGCTGCACGTGTTGGTGGTATCTGTGGCACAGTCATGAAGCAATCTGTGACAGTTTTCATGAAATTGTTGGTGGAGTCTGTGTAAATGAAATTTACTTTGTATTTAGCCCAGTGTTTAGGCTCCCCATACTAGGAGGTGCAGGAGATGATTAAGAAGATGGGGCCACATCCGTCTTGTGAGCCTTCTCACTCGACATCTGAAAGGGAAGAGAGTGTTGAGTTCAAGGTTGTGTTCACTGCCCTAGAACTGGGAGGGAAGAGTTTTCCCTAGGCTCTCTTCCTTTGGTAGGAAAGTGCGGCTCCAGTCCATGTTGTACAGGAGTAGCATAGAAAATTGTGCTACAGGCTCTCTCTGGTGGAGTAGAGGTTAGGTACACTGCCTGTGACTGTCCACACACATACCAAGGACTGGGGTTCGAGTCCCAGGGCCAGGGAAAACACCAAGATGAATAACTGAATGAAAATAGATAAAAGAAAATGCATCTTCCTGCCTCCTGCTCGCTATATGCCTTCCTACACCTTTCCTTTTTTTCAAAAAAGGAAGTTTGTTCTTCACTACTAGGAAGAAAAAACAAAACAACAAAATACCCAGACGATTTCATTGTGAATTGAGAAGAATAATCCCTTTTATACAAAGTAGTCACTCAATTATTGATTGTGTTCTGGTATAACCGAAAACAGCATACATTTCACAGCTGACTTTGTGAACCAATATTCTAGACATCAGACCAATGCAATATCATATCTTGCAGCTTAAATCCCATCTCCCCAGTCTACCCTCAGGTCTCAGGCTGCTAAAATGTAGGCCATGTAAAGCCTATGGACCTGGGTTTGAGACATGACTGGTGGTAAAAACAAAAAAGCCCTTCCAGACCCTTTCCTCCCTCCCTTCCTTCTATGATGTTAATTGTCTAATGTGTACTAGACCTATGGCAAACCCTGGGGAGTTGAAATGAAACAAGCACAGGAGTTGCCCTCCTATGGGGAAGGCAAACAGAGCAGCTAACTTCAGGAGCCCCTCCCTCCTGGATCCAGGAACCAGGCACTGGGCCAAGAAACAAATATGGCTCCGGCTCCCACAGAACTCTTGAAGATGAACAGTTATAGGAGGGAATAATAGAGCAATGGAGTTCTTGTTACAAGCACAAAAAGGAGGGATTCCAGTCAGGGGAAGTGGGAGGGCATTGAAAAAGCCTCCCCAGAGGAGGAGACCTTTTCTTGGATACTCAGTACATGCTGGAAAGAGCGGGGCCAGGAGTGGCTCTGTGTATCACCCTAGCTGGAATGATCCGGACTGAACATGTGGATGGTCAAAAAACTGCATGGCTGGGGCTGAGGCCGGTCTACCAATAGCTCTGAGGGGCATCAGGAAGTTGCTTTGGTGTAGGCTTTCTGTCAGAAAATGAGATTTAAAATGACTGCTAGAAAATGTAGGCAACAAAGTAGGTTTTACATTTGTGCATTTGTTGAACAAGTCATTTTGAGCACCTCCTATGTGCCAGAGACTGTTGGCTGCTGGGAATTCAGAGGAAAGCAAGGCCCTTGGCTTCTGTTCAGTGGGCTCTGAGTTTTGGGGTCTGAGGGAGAACTCCCCAGGGAGCAGCTCTCTATGTGTATGAGGAGGCTCCTAAGCACTCAAGGTGGTTTGGAGTGGTGCTGTATGGCAAGGCCTCCAGGCGGCGAGAAGACTGACAACCAGGCACTGGAAGGTAGAGAAAACAGCACTTTATTACAAGCACTGGTGCTGGCTTAGGGGTATCATTACCTAAAGCTGAGCAGCCATGGAGGGGGTGTCTAGGGGAGCTTCTTTTATGCCCTGGGTTAGAGGTTTACCTCTGCTAGTAACTCATCAGCAGTTATAGCTGCAGGGGAAAGAATACTGTGCTTGCTTGCCCTTGGTCAGGTGGTAAAACTTTTGGCAGACTAACTCTTGCTTTGGAGTCAAAGAAAGGTTTTCTACCATATTCCTCACTCTTGATCCTCAAACTGGTTTACAGCCTTGGGTATTATGCAGGAGACTCTAAACTGCGAGTGGGAACAGGGGGCCATGATTCTTTCTGTCTGCTTCCTGCTGAATTGGGCCTTCACAGGGCTCAGTAGCTCAAGTCTTCTTCTCCCAGGGGGTTGTAATGGCAGTTCGGTGACCTGGTCTGGAGTCACATTTGAAGCTTTAAGGCCTCTAGGTGAGAGGAGATAAAATGGGTGAGTAGATTCAGGATGCAGGAACCGAGTAAGAGTGCAAGTAAGAATACAAGGTGGGGCTCTGCAAGGGCAAGAGCCATGATAACCAGTTGATATTCCCAAACCAGGGGCTCCAGGGGTCAGAAGTATTTTCCTGAAGTTTCCTTCCTCTTTTCCGTAGTTGCCAGGTTATATCCTGACAGTTCTGGACCAGGCCTGGCATCTGTTGGCTGGGTTTGAAACCTGGCTGGTGGTAAAAACAAAGAGGCTCTTCCATGCCCTTCCCTGTCTCCCTCCCTTCTATGATGTTGATTGGGTCATTGGTTCCTGCAGGTCTCCTCCGGAATGCGGAATGCGTATCAGTCTGAGACGAGTGGGAGACAGTTGTTGGGCAGTCCAGCATGGCCAGTGCTCAGAGGGACCCACCTTCCACTCAGGTGGCCTGTCACTCAGCTGGTGGGCTGCTTTTACCCAAGAGTGGTGAATCCAGGTGTTCAGACCTGCAACTTTAAGTGTTGTGGGGGTGGTTAGTATGACTGGATAAGGCCCCTTTCAGGTTGGCTTCAGGGGCTCCTGTTTCCAGTCCTTTACCCACACTTGATCCCCTGGTTTGCAGGGGTGTACAGTAATTCCTAAGGAGATGGGTAATCTGTCTGTTACCCATCTATGTACTTCAGGATTGTTTTTTCTAGTCCCTGAAGTTGTTTCTGGATTTCTAAGTTTCCGAGTTCCTTTAGGTACCCTTTAGGTCTACTTAAGGGTTGGGTGGGGGTGGGGGCTACTGTATAAAATCTCAAAAGGGGAAAATCCTATTCTGGCCTTTGGGGCACAGTGTACCCGTAAGAGGGCTTAAGGGCAGTATGTCTGCACAGGGCAAACTAGTTTCCTGACATAACTTAGCCAAGGTCTGTTTGAGTGTCCAATTTATGTGTTCTACCTTTCCTGAACTCTGGGTCTGATAGGCCATGTGTAAGTTCCATTGGATGCCTAGGGCCTTAGCTACCTGTTGCACTACTTCTGCTATGAAGACTGGGCCATTGTCTGATCCTATAGTCAATGGCATCCCGTATTGTGGGATAATTTCTCTTAGTAGTGCCTTGGTTACCTCTCTGACCTTTTCTGTACAGGTAGGGTGTGCTTTGACCCAGCTTGAGAAGGTGCAGACAAAGACTAAGAGATATTTCTGTCCTCTGCTTGGTCCTATCTCAGTAAAGTCTACCTCTAAATCTTCAAAGGGAGTCTGGCAACAGTGTTGAATTCCTGCTGGCCCAACAGGACCCTGTTGGGTGTTGTTCTGTGCATAAAGGAGGCAGTACTGAGTCACCAAGGCACAGAGGGATGGCAGTCAAGCCATCAGGTAGTACCGGCTTAACAGGATTTCTAGAGCAGCTTTTCCTAGGTGGGTGAGTTCATGTTGCCGAAGGACTAACCGGTGTGCTAGTTGTTCTGGAACACAGATCCTATGGTCTGGGAGCACCCCATCCTTCCTTTGTCACCTTTCCCTCTTCCTGTTGTGCCCAGTCCTTTTCCTGGGCCGAGTGTGTTGGGAGTGTAGGTGGTTCTGGGACTGGCATGATCCTTGATGGAACTGCTTGTTTTTTGGCCGCTCGTCTAACCACTGCATCTGCTTGATGGTTCCCCTCTGACACTGAGTCCTTTCCTTTCTGGTGCCCCTTGCAGTGTATGATGCTACTTCCTTGGGTTCCCAAATTGCCTCTAGTAGTTTCAGGATTTCTTCTTGGTTCTTGATCCCTTTTTCTCCTGCTATCAAAAGTCCTCTCTCAAACAAAAATGTGGATAGTTAGAATGAGTGGAAGACTAATATGTTTTCAAATAAAAGTAGGTAGTAAACATAGAACTGTGAATGCTAACTTCAGGGTAACCTCAAAATACATCCCCAGGGAGAAGGCGAAGAAGGGAAAAAAGGCGAGATCAGTGAAAACATAGCTGTATCCATTCAACCTAAACAGAGAAAGAGAACAAAGTCATTACCTGGAGCAACATACAAAAGACAAATTATAAAATGACTCTTAACAGCTATATATCAATAATCACCCTAAACGTTAACACACTGAACTCACCAGTCAAATGACGCAGAGTGACTGAATGAATTAAAAAGCATAACCCAAACTTCTGCTGCATTCAGGAAACCCACCTTCTTCCAAAAGATAAACAAAGGCTCAAAGTCAATGACTGTGAGACAATCTTACAGTGGAATAGCAGCCTCAAAAGAACAGGAGCAGCTATACTCACATCAGATAAAACAGACTTCCAACTAAAAAGTATAACAAAAGACAGAGATGGACACTATATAATGACTGAAGGATCAATCCAGCAGGAAGACATAATGCTTATTAACACATATGCACCAAAGAAAGGAACATCAAAATATATCAAGAAAGTATTATTAGACCTGAAGAGAGACATTGACAACAACACAATAATAATAGTGGGGGACTTCAACACCCCACTTACAACAATGGAAAGGTCAACCAGGCAGAAAATTAACAGGAAACAGCCACTTTGAATGACCATCTGGAACAGATAGGTCTAATACACATATACCGATCACTTCACCCAATGACTGCAGATTTCGTTTTCTTCTCAAGTGCTCATGGAGCATTCTCAAGGATAGATCATCTTCTGAGACATAAAACATCTCTCAACAAATTAACAAAGATTGAAGTCAGACCAAGCATCTTCTCTGACCATAATTGCCTAAAACTGGAAATCAACCACAAACCAAAACCAATTGGAATCTCAACAATATGCTCCTGAAGGACTCCTGGGTAAAAGAGGAAATCAAAGAGGAACTTAAAAATTACTTAAAGACAAATGAGAATGAGGACACAAACTACCAGAGTCTATGGGATGCAGCAAAAGTGGTACTAAGGGATAAGTTCATCACAATCCAGGCCTATTTCAAGAAATAAGAAAAATCTCAAATAAACAACACTACATTTAAAACAATTAGAGAAAGAACAATTAAAGCCCAAAAATCAGCAGAAGAAAGGAAATAGTCAAAATTTGAGCAGAAATAAATGAAACAGAAAACAAAAAGACAGTCCATAAGATCAATGAAACCAAAAGGTAGTTCTTTGAAAAAATAAGCAAAATTGACAAATCATTGGCTAGACTCACAAAGAAAAAAAGAGAAAACTATCATAACTAGAATCATAAATGAAAGGGAAGAAGTAAAAACAGGTACCACAGAAATTCAAAACATAATAAGGGACTACTATGAACAGCTCTATGCCACCAAAATGGACAAACTTGATGACATGGACAGATTTCTAGAAAAGTATAGTCTACCAAGACTGAACTTGAAAGAATTGGAAAGCCTGAACAGAACAATCAAAAGCAAAAAAGTTAAAGTAATCAAGGGCCTCCCCCAAAATAAAAGCCCAGGACCAGATGGCTTCTCCAATGAGTTCTACCAAACCTTCAGGAGGAATTAACACCTTTCTTCTCATGCTAATCCAAAATATTGAAGAACAGGGAACTCTTCCAAATACTTTTTATGAGGCTAACATTACACTGATTCCAAAAGCTGACTGAGATTTCACGAAGAAAGAAAATTACAGACCAATATCTCTAATGAATATAGATGCAAATATTTTCAACAAAATTTTAGCAAACTGAATTCAGCAATGCATCAAAAAGATCATCCGTCATGACTAAGTGGGATTCATCCCAGGAATGCAAGGATGGTTCAACACCTGTAAATCTATTAATGTCATACACCATACCAACAAGCGCAAAGAGAAAAACCACATCGTCATATCAATAGATGCAGAGAAAGCTTTTGGCAAGATCCGAAACCCACTTATGTTAAAAACTCTCCATAAAATGGTAATAGAAGGTTCATACCTCAACATAATAAAAGCCATATATGAAAAACCCACTACCAACATCATAGTCAGTAGCAAAAAATTGAAAGCATTTCCTCTTGGCAAGGTTGTCCACTCTTACCACTGCTATTTAATATTGTACTGGAGGTCTTAGCCAGAGCAATCAGGCAAGAAAAGGAAATAAAAGGAATCCAAATTGAAAAGGAGGAAGTAAAATTCTCATTATTTGCAGATGACATGATTATATATATTGAAAAAACCAAAAACTCTATCAAAAAACTTCTAGGACTCATCAATTAATACAGTAAATTGGCAGGCTACAAAATCAATGTGCAAAAATCTGTTGCATTTTTATATTCAAACAACACGCTAGAAGAAAACAAAATCACAAAAATATACACCATTTAAAATAAGAGTTAAACAAATGAAATACTGGGCATATACCTAACAAAGGAAGTAAAGATACGTACAATGAAAATTACAAGTTCTTTTTTTCTTTTTTTTCTATTTCTTACAAGAAATAGAGGAAGATACAAAGAAATGGAAAGACATCTCATGCCTGTGGCTGGGAAGAATCATTATCATTGAAATGGCCATCTTACCCAAAGTAATATGTAGGTTTAATACAATCCCCATTAAAATCCCACTGGCCTATTTCCAGGAAATAGAATAAAAAAATCTTAAAATTTATATGGAACAACAAAAGACCCTGAATAGCCAAAGCAATCATTAGAAAGAAGAATGTGGAGGGATTACAATTTCAGATTTTGAACTATATTAGTGATCAAAATGGTATTGTACTGGAATGATAACAGAGGTACAGATCATCTATAGATAGAATAGAGCTGAATCACCAGAAATTGACCCACTCACATTCAGTCAGTTAATCTACAACAATGGAGCCAAAGTATTCTATGGTAAAAGAAAAGTCTCTTCAAATCATGTTTTTGGGAACTGGATACCCATGTGCAAAAGAATGAAGCTAGAGAACTCTTTAACACCATTCACAAAAATTAACTCGAAATGGATCAGAGACTTGGACATAAGACCAGAAACCATAAAGCTCTTAGAAGACAACATAGGAAAGACTTTCCATGACATCAGTCATAGAGAAGCCTTTGGGGACTCAACTCCACCATCAAGAGAAACAAAATAAAAAATAAACAACTGGGACTACATCAAACTAAGGCGCTTCTTCGCAACAAAAGAAAACATCGCCAAAGCCAAAAGGAAACTAACTAGGAGAAGATATTTGCATTCTACATTTCTGACAAAGGCTTAATATCTGAAATATACAAAGAACTCATAAAACTCAACAACAGAAGAACAGGCCAACCCAGTCAAAAAGTGGGAAGGGAAATTGGAGAGACACTTTTCTGAAGAGGATACACAGATGGCCAACAGGCACATGAAATTATGTTCCAACTCACTGGCTATCAGAGAAATGCAAATTACAACAATGAGATATCATCTTACACCTGAAAGACTGGTTATTATCCAAAAGTCTGGAAACAACTATGCTGGTGAGGATGTGGAGAAAAGGGAACTGTTTTGCACTGTTTGGTGGGAGTGCAAATTGGTACAGCCCCTATGAAGAACAGTTTGGAGATTCCTCAAAAAACTGAAGATGGAAATCCCATATGATCCCGTCGTTCCACTTCTGGGCATCTACCCAAAAGATGCAAAAACACCCATCTGCAGAGATGTATGTATCCCCATGTTTATTGCAGCCCTATTTGCAATAGCTAAGAACTGGGAATTACCTAAGTGCCCAACGTCAGATGACTGGATAAAGAAGATGCGGTATATATACAATGGGATACTACACAGCCCTTAGAAGAGATGAAACCCTGCCATTTAAACCAATATGGATGGAACTAGACGGGATGATGCTAAAAGAAACAAATCAAAAGAAGAAAGTAGATACCAGAGGACCTCACTTATAGGTGGAATGTGAATAGACAAAATAGAAACAGATGAAACATAATCAACCCTGAAACATTTGCAACAGGACTGAGATTACCAAAAGGAAATCAGGCGGGCAAGGCAAATGGTGGTGGAACCCACCAGACAATGGGGAAGAACACTTGTGACTTGGTGGAGGGCATGATGTATTGAAATATATGTAAGAAATGAGGAACCCATACATAGGAGATTATTTTAATGTGTGGAAAAATCACTACAATAAAAATAAATTTAAGAAGTCCTCTCTCCCTGTGTATAGCTCCATGTATGTGTAGAGTGGCAAAGGAATAGCATGAGTCAGTGTAGATGTTGGCATGCCTGTCCTTGCTGAGTTCTAGTGCCCTGACTAGGGGCCATAGTTCTGCTCTCTGGGCTGACCTTCCCTCAAGTAAGGCTTTTGACTCTATATTCATAATCCAATACAACTGCTTACCCAGAGTGTCTCTTGCCTTCATCAATGAAGCACTACCATCTGTATAAGGAACCAGGTCAGAGTTTTGCAGGGCCTTGTCTTTCAAGTCAGGTCCGTTAGAATAGACTTCATCAAGAACTTCTAGGCAGTCATGCTCTGGACACCCCCGAGGCAATAGGCAAGATGATGGTGGGTTTTAAGGTTTTTACTGCTTCTAGTCGCACTCATGGTTTTTTGCATAGGAGCCCTTGGTACTGGGTCATCCGGGCATTAGTTAACCAGTGCTGTCCCTTGACATCCATGAGCGTGATGACAGAATGGGGCACCTTGGCATTTCGATTTTATCCCAATGTAAGTTTGTCTGCCTCTTTAACTAACAGCCTGGTGGCTGTGAGGGATCTTAGGCAGGGTGGCCAGCCTGCCACCACCGCAACCGGGTCAATCCGCTTTGAGAGGTAAACTGCTAGTCTCTGGCAGGGCCCAAATTCTTGAGTCAGATCCCACAGAGCTCCTATTGTTCTCATGCACAAACAGGTTGAAGACCTGTTACATCTGGGAGTCCCCAGACCGGTGCTTTCATGACTTTTGTCTTTATAGTTGCGAACGCCTTTTCTTGTTCAGGTCCCCAATCAAGGGGTGCCTTCTCTCCTTTGAGGGCTTCACATAGAGGCTTTGCCAGCTCTAAAAACCCTGGGATCCATATGGGAGAGAATCCTGCTGCTCCTAGGAGCTCTCGGATCTGCCGCCAAGTAGTGGGAACTGGGATGGCACATACTGCCTGCTTTCTCTCAGTCCCCAACCCCTGTTTCCCTTGGGTGATTCAGAAGCCTAGATACTTGACTTTTTCAAGCATATTTGAGTCTTTTTCTTAGATACCTGGTAGCCGGCCTCAGTCAGGAGCTGCAGTAGGGCCTTTGCTCCTTCCCAGCACCGAGTTCTAGTGGGGCTGGCCAATAAGAGGTCATCTACATATTGGAGTAAGACGCATCCTAAGTCCTGACCTGGAAACTTGGACAGGTCAGATGCTAGCGCCCCACTGAACAGGGTCGGCGAGTTTTTGAACGCTTGAGGCAGCCCGATCCAAGTGAATTGCTCCTTAGCCCCTGTGTTTGGGTTCTCCCATTCAGAGGCAAACACGGGCTGACTACTGGGTGTCAACTGAAGAGACAAAAAGGTGTCTTTTAAGTCCAAGCAAGTAAACCATTCCACCTCTGATGGTATGAACCCTAGTAGGGTGTATGAATTGGGCAGTGTCGAATGTAGGGTGACAACTGCTTTGTTGATGGCCCTTAGGTCCTGGACTGAGCAGTAGTCATTCGCCCGTGGTTTCTTTACGGGTAACAGTAGGGTATTCTGTGACGACTGACACCACTCTAACAAGCCCCATTTGAATAGTCCCTCCAGGTGAACCTGGATTCCTAGGCGTGACTCCCTTAGAACCAAGTATTCGCGGATCTTAACAGGTGGTACTCCAGGCTTTAGGTCAGTCAGCGCTGGGGCATGGTTCTTTGCTAGACCCGGAGGATTCCCTTCCACTCGGACTGACAGGATTCTGCTGAGCCTGGCTGACAAAGGCAGCGTTGACCATCTTTTGATTTTCTGGAGCCTCAAGATCAAAGGGCTATGATGCCCACCGGAGCCTGACTCTGAAGCCACTTCCTAGCCTCTGTCATAATTCTCATTTTCTACTGAATAGAGTGAGAAGGAGTTGGTGACAGTTAACCCAAATTGGCCTCTGGGTCTGAAAGATTGACTCCAAAAGACCGATCATGGCCTGAGGCTTCGCAGAGTAGGCTGGGGTGTGGTGCTTCCAATTCAGGAGCTCAGTCATCATGAAAGGCAGATAATAAAAGACTGATCCCCACTCTCGTAGGGTCCCAACTGCGGCCAGTTGTTGAGGACCCCTGGACTCACAGAGGGGTAACTTTATGGCTGCTGGTGGCTTGGGCCATTGATTAGCTGATCTCAGGGGTCTACTGAGTGTCTCTGGAGAGTCCAACTGAGGCTCTGGACCTTGGGCAGTGGCATTCTGGGCCTGGTGGAGTTTTGGGAACCGTCTGAGAAGTGGCGGAGGAGCCTCCTCTGGATCTCCCTGGAAGATTGGAAGCTTCTGTTCCTTCTGAGATATCTGTCTGTTTTCCTGACTGTGAAAACTACACTGCCCTGGACCATTAACACAGAGCCAGACCCATGGAGGCTTGACTCAGGTAATTTCTAACCACTGGTCTAGATATGGAAACTTATCAGCGTGCCCTGGATCTCCTGTCACTACTCTAAAAACAGCCTTCACCATGGGGAGATCTAAGGTTCCTTCTGATGACCATCTTACTCCAAAGGCTGGCTACTTTTTCACATAATTGGCGTAATTTCCAAGGTGCCGATTTGCTACCACAGTCACATGTAAATCCTTTCTTCAAGTTCATCAACATACATTTTAAGACAGTGGCTTTAGAAGGACTACCTCCCATGCTTGTGTGCAGCGAGTCCCTCCCAGTACATGGAGACACAAGACAAACAAAGGGAAACTCTCGTTTTGTCCTTCTGGCTGCTCCCCTCGTGGGGAATTAGGTGACTCTTAGCTTCGCAGGTCTGACAGTATAAATCCCTGAGCCGGACTGACACTGCAGGTAGGAACTGGATTTTTTTAATTCCCAAATGTCAACAGCAACTTAAGCCGTATGAGGTCACCACGGAACCACAGGTTGGGACTCAAACAGACTCTATGGCTTTCACCATGGCTGTCACATTCACACACTAATCAGTTCGAGTTTTGCTTCCACCCGGGAAAGTCCCTATTCTCAGAGGCAACAAAAACACCTAAGGGGTGATCAAGCCTTTCTTCTGCCGTGAATGGTGGGCCTGAACTTGGACTGGGTCTCCAGAGACACTTACCAATCAGATGTCTGGTCGTGGAAGGCTTTTCTCTCCTTCACTGAGTCTGCCTGTGCACAACAGGAATCCAATCCCCCTGGGCCCAACACGGATTGGGACTGAGAAATTACTTGGTGGCGCTGTCCCTCAGTCCAGAGTCAAGTGGGAGGATTCACCATTGGCCCCCATCAGCAGTGGCAACAAAGGGCCAGCATGGCTGACAGTTTTCCCAGCCCATGCACCAAATGTTATGGCAAGGCCTCCGGATGGCGAGAAGACTAACAACCAGGCAATTGAAGGTAGAGAAAACAGCACTTTATTATAAGGACTGGTGCTGGCTCAGGGGTATTGTTACCTAAAGCTGAGCAGTCTGGGGTCTAGAGGAGCTTTTTTTATACCCTGGGATTCTATTGATAGCTCTTATCAGCGGTTATAGCTGAGGGGAAGGAACACTGCGCTACAGGGTGTAAAACCTATGACTGGCTCTTGTCTTGGGGTCAAGGAAAGGTTTTCTACCATAGTGCAAGGAAGAACATTTTTGATTTATGAATGGGCACTCTTTAGGACAAGCCTGAATAAAAATATGAGTTTCTTGGAAGGAAATATGAAGTAGAAAAGTATAGGTGATAAGCAGCAGGTCAAAATTTGTGACTCTGAGATATGGAAGACTGAAGTTTGGGAAATGCTCTATTAGGAAAATCTGAATAATGGAGAGACAAAAAAAGACACCAAGTTAGAAGTATATGCCTTTTCCTTTGACAAATCCCCAGAGCCTCACAGTTTAGGTTGCAGGATTTTTGATCCCCACACAAATGCTAAGCTTTTTCAAAATGAAGGACTTGGTGGGTAAGTGTTGGGGAGCTCCAATCAGCCAGAGAAATCCTGGGTCACCTCCAATGAACTCTGTGTGCTCTCAGCTCTGCGTCTTCCCCACCACCCTTGGCCTTGCATTGGCCTTGGCAGTTTCTGTAAGAGATAAATGGGAGGATGTGGGCACATGTGGGCTGTCCCTGCATGGGCACATGAGAGATGGTGCAGTGCAATCGAAAGAATCCAGAGGCTGGAATCAGATCGGATGTTTGAGCCTTAGCTCGTAATTGACTTTGCGAGAACACTGGTAAATTCGCTTTCTCGTCTGGAGAGAGAGAGAGAGAGAGAGAGAGAGCTATTCTGCCACATAGATTTGATCTGAGGACGTATGAAATAATGTCTGGGAAAGCTGTTTTTATCTATAAAAACCTTTTATTTCTTTTTGCCACCCTGGTCCCAAATCTCAAACCCAAATCCACAGCATTCATAATCTGCACTGTAGCCACCTAAGTCACAGAGGGGGCTAAAAGTAGATGTAAAATTTCAGAGAAATTACTTAGAATGTACAGATAATTCCAAGATCCCTTCCTGTGCCCCTGCCCACATTCCTCGCCATGTTTCCTCTGTTATTAACAGCTTGTATTAGTATGGGATATTAACTAAATTCTGTAGTTTATATTAGGGTACACTCTGTGTGTACAGTTCTAAGGATTCCGATGAATGCATAATGTCATATGTATATATAAATATATACCTGTTTGTAGTGTCATACAAAATAGTTTCACTACCCTGAGAATGCCCTGTGCTGCTCCACTGCTTCATCCCTCATCTCTCCCCTTGAATGCCTAGCAGCCACTCATCTTTTTCTTGTCCCCATAGTTTTTCCTTCTCCAGAAGTCATATATTGGGAATCATATAGTACATAGCTTTTTAGACTTTTTTTCACTTAATAATATGCATTTAAGGGTCCTCCATGCTTTATTGTGGTTCGATTATTCATTTCTTTTTTGATTGCAGAACTTTGATTTTACACATTAAAACAAACTCATATGTATAGATTCCCCATATATGCACTCTCCCCATTCCTCAGATATATGTCATACACCCTACATCAAATCACCAAGTGTTCTTCACCATTGTCCAGTGAGCTCCACCACCACTTGCCCCTCCCCCATCCCATTTTCTGTGGTAACCTCAGTTCTATTGGAAATGTCCAAGGGTTGGTTTTGATTATACTTTCTTTTTCTTTTTTTGTCTAGTCATATTCCACCTATAAGTGAGGTCATTTGGTATCTATCTTTCTTCTTTTTTCTTATTCAGTTAGTATAATCCCCTCTAGATCTATCCATGTTGATTCAAAAGACAGGAATTAATCCCTTTTAAAGGCTGTGTAGTATTCCATTGTGTACACACACACACACACACACACACACACACACACACACACACATACCAAACCTTTATTCATTTGTCTGATACTGAGCACCTAGGTAGTTTCTAGTTCTTAGCTATTATAAATAGGGGTACAATAAACATAGGGGTGTATAAATCTCTGTGAATTAGTGTTTTTTATCTTTTGGGTGAACACCTAGAAGTGGGATGGCAGAATCATATGGGATTTCCATCTCCAGCTTTTTGAGAACTCTTGCATTGGGGCTGTACCAATTTAAAATTTGCGTTCCCAGCAATAGTGTAAAAGTGTTCCCTTTTCTCCACATTCTCACCAACATTTGCTGTTTCCAGACTTTTGGATAATAGCCTGTATGTCAGGTGTAAGGTCATATCTCATTGTTATTTTGATTTGCATTTCCGTGGTAGCCGGTGGGTAGGAACATCTTTTCATGTGCCTGTTGAGTATCTATAGTCGCTTCAGAAAAATGTCTCTCTAATTTCTCTTCCCATTTTCTGATTGAATTGCCTGTTTTTCTGTTACTAAGTTTTATGAGGCCTTTGTATATTTTGGATATTAAGCCCTTGTCAGAAATATCGAATGCAAGTATCTTCTCCCAGTTAATAGGTTTCCTTTTTATTTTGGTGATGTTTTCTTTTATGTAAAGAAGCTTTTTAGTTTGATGTAGTCCCAGTTGTTTATCTTTGTTTTGATTTCCCTTGATCCTGGAGTAGAATCCCTAAAGGCCTCCCTTAGACTGATGTCATGGAATGTCTTTCCTGTATTGTCTTCCAAGAATTTATGGTTTCTGGTCTTATGTCCAAGTCTCTAGTTCATCTTGAGCTAATTTTTGTGAATGACGTTAGGGAATGATCTAGCTTCATTCTTTTGCATGTAGCTGTTCAGTTATCCCACCAATTTATTGAAGACACTTTCCTTTCTCCATTGAATGCTTTTGGCTCCTTTGTCATAGATAATTGACTGTATGTGAGTGGGTCAGTTTCTTGTGATTCAGTTCTATTTCACTGGTCTGTGCCTCTGTTATTATTACAATATCATACCGTTTTGATCACTATCACTTTGTAGTATAGCTCAAGGTCTGGGAGTATAATCCCTCCAGATAGTTTTTTTTTTTTTTTCCTCATAATTACTTTGGCTATTTGAGGTCTTTTGTTCCATACAAATTTTAAGATTTTTTCGTTCTATTTCCTGGAAACAAAACTGTTGCATTTTAATGGAGGTTGCATTAAATCTGTATATTGTTTTAAGTAAGATGATCACTTTAACAATGTTGGTTCTTCCCAATCAGGAGCAAGGGATGTCTTTCCTTCTCTTTGTATCCTCCTTTATTTCTTTTAAGAAGAGTTTGTAGTTTTCATTATACAGATCTTTCACTGCCTGTGTTAAGTATAGTCACAAGATATTTGATTCTTTTTGCTTCTATTTTAAACGGCGTGTTTGTCTTGATTTTGTTTTCTTCTAGCCTGTTGTTTGTGTATAAGAATGTGGTGTATTTTTGTATATCAATTTTGTAGCTGCCCCTTTACTGTATTTGTTTATTAATTCTAGTAATATTTTGACAGCGTTTTTAGGATTTTCAACATATATATAATCATGTCATCTGCAAATAATGATAGTTTTGATTCCTCCTTTCCAGTTTGTATTTCTTTTTCTTACCTAATTGCTCTGGTTAAGATCTCCAGTATGATGTTAAATAGTAGTGATGAGAGTAGACAACCTTGCCTTGTTCCTGACCTTAGAGGAAATACTTTCCATTTTTTGCCGTGGACTGTGATGTTGGCTGTGAGTTTGTCACATATGGCTTTTATTATGTTGAGGTATGTACCTTCTATCCCCATTTCATGAAGGTTTTTTTTTTTTTAAATCATAAATGGATGTTTAATCCTGTTAGATGTTTTTTCTGCATCTATTGATATGATCATTAGTTTTTCTCCTTGCTCTTGTTGATATGATGTATGGCATTAATAGATTTACATATGTTGAACCATCCTTGCATCCCCAGGATAAGTCCCACTTGGTCATGGTGCATGGTATTTTTATGCATTTTTGGATTTGATTTGCTAATATTTTGTTGAGAATTTTTGCATCTATATTTATTAGTGATGCTGGTCTGTAATTTTCTTTCTTGGTGATGTCTCTATCACCTTTTGGTAGCAATGTGATGTTATCCTCATAGAAATTATTTGGGAGTGTTCCCATTCTTCAATATTTTGGAAGAGTTTGTGTAGAATAGGTATTAATTTTTTCCTGAATGGTAAAACTCATTAGAAAAGTCATCTGGTCCTGGTCTTTTATTTTTAGGGAGACTTTTGATTATTTTTAAAATTTCTTTCCTTGTGATTGTTCTATTCAGCTTTCCTAATTCTTCCAGGTTCAGTCTTGGTAGACTGCATTTGTCTAGAATTCTGTCCATGTCCTCGAGTTTGTCTACTTTGTTGACAAAGAGCTGTTCATAGAAGTCTCTTAGGATGTTTTGTATTTCTGTGGCATGTTGTAACTTCTCCCCTTCATTTCTGGTTCTAGTTATGAGAGTTTTTTGTGTTTAGCCAATTGCTTGTCAATTTTTTATTTTGAAATTTTCTAAGAGCCAACTTTGGTTTGATTGATCATCTGGATTTTGTTTTTGTTTTCTATTTCATTTATTTCTGCTCAAATTTTTATTATTTGCTTCTACTGATTTTTGGCATTGCTCTTCTTTCTCCAGTTGATTTAAATGTAGGGTTAGATTGCTTATTTGTGATTTTTCTTGTTTCTTGAGGCAGGACTGGATTGCGATGAAATTCTTAGTACTGCTTTTTACTGCTTCCCATAGATTCTAGTAGCTTGTGTCTATATTCTCATTTGTATCTAAGTAGTTTTTAAGTTCCTCTTTTACCCAAGAGTCATTCAGAAACATATTGTTTAGTTTCCCATTAATTTGGGGTTAGTCAGCTTTCTTTTTTAGGTTGATTTCTATCTTTAAGCCATTGTAGTCAGAGAATATGCTTGGTATGATTTCAGTTTTTGTAAATTTGTTGACATAGGTATTGTATCCCAATATATCATCTATCCTTGAAAATGTTCCATGTACACTTGAGAAGAAAGTGAACTCTGTTGTCATTGGATGAAGTGTTTGGTAATATCTTTTAGACCTAACTGTTCCAAATGGTTACTTAAAGCTGCTCTTTCCCTGTTAATTTTCTTCCTGGCTGATCTATTCATTGTTGTAAGTGGGGTGTTGACATCTTCTACTATTATTGTGTTGTTGTCAATGTCTTTTGTCAGTTCTAATAATACTGTTTAATATAAATTGATGCTCCTTCATTTGATGCATATATGAATAAGTGTTACATCTTCTTGCTGAATTGACCCCTTAATCATTATATAATGTCCACCTCTGTCTTTTGTTAAGATTTTTAGTTGCGAGTATGTTTTATCCAATAGAAGTATGACTGTTCTGCTTTTTTGTGGTTGACCGTAGGATTGTCTTCCAACTATTGACTTTGAGTCTTTATCTTTTGAAAACAGGTGAGTTTCTTGAATGCATCAGAAAATTGGCTTATGCTTTTTAATCCATTTGGTAACTTTACCATTTGGTTAAGTTGTGTCTGGGGAGTTCAGTCCATTCATGTTTGGGGTGATTGTTGATATGTAGCTGTTTATAATCATTTTGTAATTTGTCTTCCGTATGTTGTTCCAGACAATGCCTTTGTTCTTCTCTTTCTTCTGTTAGGTTGATAGGGTGTTGCTATGTTTTGATAAGTTTCCCTTTTTGTATTCTTTACTTTTCCCCTAGAGATGTATTTAGAGTTTACCCTGAAGTTAGTATTAAGAATTCTACTTTTATTTCCTGTTTTTCAGATCAGATTAGTCTTACACTCAGTCTGCTCATCCACATATTTATTCTGTTCTCCTCCGCCCCACTTTTTATATATGTTGTATTACTGTATTTTAATTGGGTTTCTTTACTTTATATACCATCTTTTAGTATTTTTTTGTAGAGCTGGTTTTGTAGTGAGAAATTCCTTTAACTTTTGCACTTGTAAATCATTCCTTCAGTTCTGAATGATAATCTCACAGGGTATATCATCTAAGGTTAAAAATCCTTTTCTTTCATCACTTTCAAATATATCATGACATTCCCTTCTGACCTGTAGAGTGTCAGTTGAGAAATCTGCTGACAATATTATGGGTACTCCTTTGGTTTTCTGACTGCTTTTTAGATTCTTTCTTTATCTTATATTTTTGACATTTCGATGACAATGTGTCTATGTGTAGTTCTGTTTGGGTTTCTTTTATTAAGAACTCTTTGAGCTTCCTTTTTGGTGGTTTGTTTCATTTCTCAAGTTAGGGAAATTCTCAGCTATGAGTTCTCCAAGTACAGTTTCTGTCCCATTTTCTCTCTTCTCCTTCTGGGACCCCTGTGATGTGAATGCTGTTCCTTTTGATGTTATCCTATAGTTCTCTAATGCTGTCTTCATTTCTTAGTATTCTTTAACCTCTTTGTTGGTTTGCTTTAATACATTCCTCTGCCTCACTGATGCTGTTGGAGGCTTCATCCATTCTATTCTTGAGTTGCTCTATTGAGTTCTTTAGTTCAGCTATCATATTCTTCATTTCTTTGATATCTTGCTTCATTTCTTCTCTCTCTTTTTCTTCCTCTATTGTTTTCTTGATTTTCATGAGTATGTTTATCACTGTTATCTTAAATTCATGCTCAGGTATTTTGCATGTCTGTAGTATTCAGATTTTTCCCTTGGTTTTTGATTGCAGTCATCATTTCACATATATTTCTCTGTGTCTTTGCTCTGATCAGTATTTTGGTTATAATTCCATGAATTGGATTTCTGTTCATTGATGGTCTTGTGTAGAGTGTCAATTTTCACTGAGTAAGCCTAAATTTCGGTTTGAACACTGGCATTTTTGAGTTTTGTGGCATCACCACTGGTTGGATTTGTTGAAGTTCTTACATAAAGTTATTTGTTGTAGTTCTCAGTTGCTGCCTATGAGTTCGGTCTATGGGGTTGGAGTTTGGGGGATGCAGAGCCTTCCCTAGAATCCTCTACCCCATAATGACCACCTTGCTGCAGGCCCACAATCAACAATCAGACTGCACTTTTGCTTGTACCCACAGGGTGACGTTAGTGGGTAGCATGGTAGCATTGACTGTTTCGCCCTCTGGAAGAATCTCTTTTTCCTTTAAGCCTGAGGGTGGTGGGTGGTGGGTGATATTGGGTGCAATATGGTAGGAGTCGATGGGGATGGCGGGTTCCCCTACCTGCCTCCAGTATGGTGGTGCCCAGTATAATTTTCTCATTGGGCCTCCTATTTAAACTACTGGGGCACTGGTCTTCCTTCCGCCCTGTGCCAAGTCCCTCTCCTCTGGCTCAGTGTTCCAGTCTTGCTGGGTAGGCTCTCTGCTGCTTTCATGATTCCTGGGAGGCTCAGTTCTTCCCACAGTTCCACCCCCTCCACTGCAGCCTTAATCTCAAATCCCGAATCTGCTATGTAACTCTGAATCCTGATGTTTTTGGCTACCCTTTGTGGTTGTGATTGCTGCTGTGTCTCTATAGCCTCTGCACCTGCTGTTCCTCAATGTTCTGGAGAATAGGTGAATTCCTAGTTGCTCTGTGGGGAAGACTGAGTCTTACTCTGCCAGATTGCCATCCAGACTGGAAATCCAGTTCAACTTTTTAAAATCACAGAAGAATATTCTCCTGTTTAACTGTTGAAGAAAGCATGGTTGTTTTCAGATTTGGGCAATTATGATAGAGCTACTATAAATATTCATATGAAGATAGTTGTGTGGATATTAAGTTTCTAGATCATTTGGGTAAATACTTAGGATTGCAGTTGCTGGTTTATGTGATAATCCTGTGTTTTGCTTTGTAAGAGATTGCTGAACTGTCTTCCAAAGTGGCTGTGTCATTTTGTATTTTTGCCAGCAATGAATGAGAGCTCCTGCTGCTCCACATCCTAGTCAGCATTTGGTGGTGTCAGTCTTTTGGATCTTAACCATTCTAATACGTATGTAGTTGTATCTCATTTTGAACTTGCAGTTTCCTAGTGACATTATACTGATTATATTTTTATATGCGTATTTGCCTTCTGTATATCTTCTTTCATAAGGTGTCTTTTCAGATCTTTTGCCCAATTTCTATTGTGGAATTTTATAAGTTCTTTTTGTATTTTAAATATATCCTTTATTAGATGTATGTTTTGCAAATATTCTCTCCCAATCTGTCACTTGCCTTTTCATTCTCTTAACAGTGTCTTTCACAAAGTAGCAGTTTTTAGTTATAATGTAGTTGCAACTTATTCATTTTTTCTTTCATGGATCATGTTTTTGGGTTGTATCTAAAAACTCATCAACAAACTCAATGTCATCTAGATTAACATCTCATAAGTTATCTCATAAGATTTTTCTAATTTTGTGTTTTACACTTATGTCTATGGATTATTTTGAGCTAATTTCTGTGAAAGGTCAAAGGTCTTTGTATAGATTCCTCCCCCTCCTGCCTCTCTCTCTCTCTCTCTCTCTCTCTCTCTCTCTCTCTCTCTCTCTCTCTCTCTCTCTCTCTCTCTTTGCATCTGAATGTCCAGTTGTTCCATTTTTTTGTTGAAAAAATATTCTTTTTTTTAAAGTAAAGGTGCAGGCAGGAATGAAGGCAAGTAGGCAAGAAGGCAGGAAAAGAGAGGAAGAAGAAGCATGTCTGTTTATTTTTATTTACTTGTTCATTTTGTTTGTTTCTCCAGCCCTAGGATGTGAACCTGGGTCCTTGGGATGTATGTGGGATTTTCTGGGCTGGAGCCAGTGGATCTAACTGCTGCTCCACCACAATATGTCACAAAAAAATGATTCTTGCTCCATGGAATTGTCTTTGCTTCTTTGTCTATGATCAGTTTTCTTTATTTGTGTCTGTTTCTGGATCTGCTGTTCCATCAATGTGTATTTATATTCTTTCACCATTTGTGTTGTTTTGATCACTGGAAAACTTTTTCAAACCATATGGACTTGTATGCATAGGTGGCATAATTGCCAGAGGCTGTTACTAGCCTCAGTGTAGTGGGCATTTCCTTTAGCTCTTACCCTCTCCCTGTTGTGCATGAATTAAGGAATGTGATCCCTCATCTGTGAAGAAAGAAAATAAAAGCTACAAGAACACAAATTTACCAAGGGGCTGGTGGACTTAGTTCCTTCCATTCTGTTAAGTTGGAAGACAGGAGTTGATAGAAAACGTCTTTGATTAATCCCTCCTTTTCTGACAATAAAGACCAAATCAAAACCATTTGCTTAAGTTTGGCAGCTTAAGCATTCTATCTTCTATTTATAAAACAAGTTTTATTATTTTCTTTTTTATTCTGGATCAGAGACTGCTTCATTTTTACTGCGCAGTCTGGACATACCTCATGATGACTCATTATATCTCTGACATTTATCCTGTGCTACCTCAGTGGTTCTCACAGTGTGGTCCCTGATCAGTTACATCTGCAGTCCCTTCCTGAGAAGTTGTTAGAAGTGAAAATTCTTCTTAGACCCGCTCCCCTGACCCAAGGAATGGAACCTCTGGGGGTGAAGCTAAGTGATCTGTGATTTAACAAGCTCCCTGGGTGATGCATGCTCAGATTTGAGATACATGCTCAAACATGCTCAAATGTGAGAACCACTCACTTTGAGTTAGTGAGTATTTTATTCAGTTAGGAGCAACACTCTTACATATAGTATCTCAGGCATCACATTGACCCACCTCCATTTTAGAGGCAGAGAAACAGTTACTTCGAGATGGGATGTGGAGGGTCCAGAACCAGGCCCCTCTGGGAGTGCCTATGTTTCCTGTCATCACACATCACTGCATCTGCAGGCTCACGGGAGGGGAGCTCTCCTTTAACACCACTCAAAACACTTCCCACAGCCTCAGGGAGGAGAACATGGCTGGCAAGCTGTTGAGAGACAGAAAATACACATAATGCCTCATTTGTTCCCTCATGTCCTGGCTCAAGGGAGCTATCTCTGCTCTCAGAGTCTCTTCCTCTGCAGCTGCACCTGCTGGGAACAGCTGAGCAGCTCCTCTGCCCGTCTTTGGAGAGGAACTGAGTGACCTGAGAACATTTGGGTGGATGGAATGGCCTCTCTGTGGAAACGGGCAATGGCAGGTTCAAGGCCCCAACGATTGTCCCTTAGGGCACAGGGCACCGGCTTGCCTGTTTATTTGGGGCATGAACTTGAAACCAGAACAAGAGATTTATATACAGAGAAGGAATTTTGTTGAGTGTGTGGCCTTGTGCGGATTCTTTTTGCAAAGTTGCAGTAGTATGAATAGAAAAATTTCTGATGAGAAAAATCTATTTTAGTGAAGTAAATGTAGATTCATTTGCATTTGTACATGTATTTCTTTCCTTTATTGTTACTGCATCATTAAGTTTCCTACATAGCTCCATAGATTAGAAATGCTTCTTAGCGATTATGTTTCTCTTTCTCTCTGTCGAAGCCACAGAAACTTAGGAGTTGCCACTGAGGTCACAGGTTCTGACTGCCATAGACATGTAGGTGGTGGTCTTCTGTTAGTTACTGGTCCCTGACGTGCATGATGCGCCCCTCTTTCTGTGGCACCGTATACACAGAGACTCCCATCACACTACAGACACATAGCACACACACACATGCATAAATGCACAACACACATACATGAACACACATACATACAACACAGACCACACACTGCCTCTGTGTCTTTTTTTTTCTTTAAAAGAAAGATGCAGGAAAGAATGAAGGCAAGAGAGTAGGCAGCCAAGCAGAGAGAGGAAGAAAAAACATCTTTTATTTATGTCATTTAATTTTTCACCTTGGTTTTTCCCCCTGGTCCTGGAACATGAACTCATGTCTTTGGGATGAATGCCTGGTGGACTTAATCACTAAGTCACCAGTGTGTCTCACTATGTCTTCCTAACTTCCAAAAGTCTCTTAGACATATAGAATTTGCCTTTGTATAAGGTGTAAACTAAAAACTCTGAAATAAATGGATGGTATCCATCCCAGCAGCTGGGTGGTTTAAAGCAAGGCTGAGTTTCTTGCTTTCTGAGAGGCTTTTTCAGAGAAATAAAGCTAAGTGGGCTTTATTCCCTGCTGAACAGGGAATAAAGCTACACACATTAAATGATGTCGCAAAGGTGCTTCTTCTGCTTGGGGAAGGATGTCTTAGACACCCAGGCTCTCTGGGTTAACACTGCACACATGGTCAAAAAATAATACCACGGTAAGTTGACTGAAAGATGAATCAGCAGGAATTTGTGAGTTAGTCATTCCCTAATAAAACATCTCTTTCCTCTCTCTTTTGACCTTGGGCAGCCTATAAAGGACAATGACCTTCATTTACGATGATCTAATCTCTAAAAAAAATGCCTTGCCCTCATATATTGCTGGTGGAAATGTGAAGTGCTACAGCCACTGTAAGAGATAGTTTGATCTTCCTCAATATGTTAAAGACAAAGCTACTCTATGTTTATGACCCAGAATATTCTACTCTTACTCATATATCCAAGGTGATTAAAAATAAAAATGTCTATATAAATGTTTATAGCAAGACAATTCACAATTCCCTCAAAATGGAAAGAACCCCAATGTCTATCAGCTGAGGACAAAGAAACAAAATTTTATGTCCAGACAATGGAACATTATTGAAGCGTAAAAAGGAATAATGAATTGATACATGTTGCAACTTGGACAAAATTTGAAAATAATATGCTAAGGGAAAGAAGCCAGAAACCAAGGCTTGCAACGATATACTTTTATTTATATGAAATGAACAGAATAGACAAACTCATGGAGACCGAAGGGAGGTTAGTGGTTATACTAGGGTCTAGTTGGCAGAAGGGAAATAGGGAGTGAATGTGAAAATGTATGAGCTTTTTCTTTTTGGGGTGGTTGAAAATGTTCTGGAGTTAGTGATAATGGTTGAACAATCTAATGATGATCTCGAAAATCATGGAACTGTACACTTTGAGTCAGTTGTGTGGTATGTGAACTGCATATTACTTTAAAAAGAAAAGACTAAGAAGGTCTTATTGTTTCATCTTTTTTCTTTTAGATTAAATCAAGTAACTAGATTGCTTCTTGACTTGGGCCCCTGGTGAAGTGTTTTTTGGAGCTGAGTGCTCTCCTGTCCTTTTTGGTATCTGGTAGGGTCCCTAGCCTGGAGTAAGAGGAGCAGAGAAGACTGTAGAGGAGGGCAGGAAAGGAATGTGCGGTGGATGGCTCTTCAGGAAAGGGCTCTGCTCTGCATTTGCTCCCTCAACAAGTCTCAATGGAGCACATTTCCGGGGCTAAATGTGTGATTACTAACAGGAAAAAGTCCAAGGTCTCTGCCTTTTGGAAGCTCAAGTAAAGACAGATGTGTTAAGTACACAATTCAAATTCATATTCAAAAACACCACAGGAATGTACAAGAGATTGTGAACTTGCTGGAAGCTGTAGAGTTGATGATGGAGAGAAGACAACATCCTCCCAGCATTACCAGCAGAAGCCCAGGGCCACTAGGAGGATTGCTAGTCTGTTTGGGGCAAGGGGGCAAACAAGTCATCAACATCCTTAAGGCAAGGAATTGTTCAACTCTTCATTTAACCTTTGTAAAAAATGTCCTAAGGGTTATATCTGCACCCAAAGCTCAAAGTTTTGAGCAATCCCAAAGAGAGCACAGCGGGCAGTGGCCTCATTGACCCCGTTTTCCTAGTATCCTCTGTGATGGAACTGTTCTCCACAGAACCTTCTCTTTTGATAATCTCATGTCCCCTTTGTTACATTTTTCAAGATAGAGAGCCTCCATGGTCAAGACTTGATCACAGAGAATTAACATGAAATTTAAAAATTGAATTGTGTACATTGTGTTTCATTTGCCTAACTCAATTCAGTTCAGCTCACTGTTATCTTTACCATGTGGCATCTCATGCTAATTAACTGATTTCAGTGACTTAAAATTTGTTTTCGTTTGCTATTCAATCATTCAATAACTATTTCCTGAGTCACCTACCAAGTGTTACTTTCTGTTCTCAGACTTGGGAAGAGTGATGAAGAAGATAAGCATCTCATTTCTGTCCTCAGGGAGCTCATTGCTTATGGAATATAAATAATTAGAACCATTTAAGTTAGCGAGGAAAACGTGGTAAAATGTTATGATGGGTACTTTTAAAAGGGCAAGGACATAAAGATTGGGGGTAGGGAAATTGCTCTGTATTATGTTGTCTTTGAGAATGTGATATTGAAGTTAAGAACTGAAAAAAGTGGAGCAGAGTGTATACAAAAAGAAACCAATACTTTGGAATAGCATTTCTCCATTCTCCAAACAAATTGGGAAAGCATGAAGAGACCACTGTAAATACACATTTTACAAAACTCTTTAATCTGTTTCCATCACAAAAATCTCCTAAGAAAAGGAACAGACTCAAATGCAAGTAGCCATTGTTGATGTTTTATGAGCACCTTGGTTTTCATGATGCCTTTGTGCCAAAGGATGGTAGTGAAAAACAGATTTCTGTTTGGTAGTGATTTTCTATACTCACCAGTGGATTTTGTTGTTTTCATCTGGGTCAAGATCCCCAGCTACGAACAAAGGGGAAAATTTGCCTTGAGAAACATCTCCTTTACTTTGTTAATAAGCAAAGCTTAAACTAGATTTTTTTGTTTTGTTTTGTTTTGTAAACACAGGCTAGCCGTTCAGTTAGTGCAAAGCATAACTCTGGCAAAATGCTAAAGAGACAAGGTCCCTGTGGGTCTAGTGTTTCAAATGGCTTTGGAGGAATAGAAATGGTGGCAGCTCTGTTTAATGTGCAAATGTAGAGAATGTCAAAGCCAAATTGTCGAAATTATTTTAAACAACTGAATGTCACTTACCAGCTGTAAGCTACCTGCTTCAACAAAACTCTTTCACATTTAAAGGCAGAAAAAATCTCTCTGTTCTCTCCAGGCCTTTAAAAGACAGAATCAGAATTAACATCTGAGTCATAAATAGTCCACGAAACAGATGACTTCTTCATCCTACCACTTGGTGTTGATTTACCAGACAGGGTTTCTAAGTGAATCTCTTTTCTCTTTTGCATTTTTAAAAGCTATTTCCCTTCTCTGTGTTGGTCCTCTGGTTAATGTGCTGAGGCAGGATCCTGGCAGCCAGATGGAATATAATCTATATTTAGGACTTCCATTAGCTCGTGTTTGGATGTGCTACCTTATCCTAATTTCAACACAAATATTCTATGAGAGTGGATTGCCATTTGTTGTCGCTGCATAACAAAGTCATTATGCTAATGTGTCTTTCCATAGAGATTTTTAAAAAAATCATGCACTTTCCCTTTTTACTGGTCGCAGATTGATAAATGGTATCCTGTTTACTTGGTAGTGTTTACCAGCTTCAAACTGGTCAGCTGTGAGTCTGGCTTTTCTCTAGGCTTTTTCCAGCCTGGTTTGGATACCAATTAGTACTTTCTTCTCAGCTTATAAAGTTCAGCAGCCCAATTAACCTTGAGAAAGGAATCTGTTCATCTTAGGCCAAAAGGTTCATTTTTCCAGAGTAATTTATTTTCTAGAGGAGAAATTACTGTGTCATTCCAAATGCACAGGTACTACTGTGCCAAAATGCTGCAGAGTTAAAGCTGAACTTTGCTAAAATTAACTGAGTGTTAATGAAAGTTTGGAGGTTAGTAGCATTCAAGTCAAGCATTCAGGCACTCTGGTTTTTATTACCACTTCCCCAAACTATGTAGTAGAAGGTTCTGATGATAATGATAAAAATAACAACTCCCACTTGCTTGTGCTAGACAGAAGATAAGCAGTTTTACATTTCTGTACTGAATCAGAGGACTCCCTCTGGTGTCCTCTAGCAAAGATCTCCCCTGAGCCAGCAGTATGTGGGCATTGTCATCAGAATCCTGGGAGGTGGGTCTTGGGCCTAGACTTTTTCGTCTCATAAACATAGAACATTGAACAATCTTCTGGAATCATAATCTTCAACAAAAATGAAAAAAATTGAAGTTGCAGTTACTCAATGGTTCTTTTTTTTTCTATTGGACCTTGGAAAGGAGATGAGGAACCGCACATGACCTTAGGTACAGGAGAAGGTAGAAAACCAGCATGAAGCTTGATCTTCATGATAGTGACTATTTGGACTCAGTATGAATACCTGCTGTTTAATTTGTCAAATGAAGGAAAGATCAGAGATTCAGTGGGACGGCCAGGAAAGCCAGACTTTGTTGTTCCCAGTCGCTGAGATGACTGTGTTTCTAGATCAGCACAGAAGATGAGACATGGGTGTCTGGTGTTTACTCTCTAACAATCACACCAGCCAATCTTCATACGACTGTGGCACATGACCCCTGGCTGGACAGGCTGATGAGAGGAGATCCAAGACACACTGGTTACTCTCAGTCCCAGCTCCTGCTATCTCTGCTGTGTCTTTGTTTTCCTCACAATTGTCCTGTGACCTCTGCTGGTCCCCCTCCTACTTCTCTGGCCATTTTTCTCTGCTTTCTGAAATAATCACTTAAATGTTGACATTCCCACTGCCCTGGTTTTTCCCTATACTTCTTATCCATTCTCATTTGACCTGCACTTCCTGAACAATCCCACACATTCCTTTAGTGCCCGTGGTCATCTCTTTTGCTGATAGTTCTGAAATTAAATGTACATCTCCAGCCTAGACCTCATCCTCTAGTGTCATAGATATCTCAGACTCAACGTTTGATCTGAATTCATGATCTGGTCACCTGCCCTGAGACTGTGCAATCTCCCAAAATGCTTGTCTCTCTAATATTAACCAAGATTGAGTGTGCTCATGATGTTCTAGGCTGAGTTCCAAGCATGTAACATGCTTTATTTCTTGTAACTCTTTGAAGAGTCCCAAAGAGAAAATACTCCCTGGATTTTACACATCTGAGGTACAGAGTGATCGGTGCCTTACCCCAGCCTCAACAGCTAGGTAAGCAATAGGGTTTGAAAATACACAGTGCAAACGAGAACCCTCACTTCAGACATTTCTGTAGCTGCTTACATTTAAAGTTAAAAAACTAGGGTGTTTTTTTGGATGTCCTCTCTCCCTCACCTCTCCTATCCAATCCAATCCGATCCGATGGCAATTCCAAGCGTTTACCTCCTGAATAGCCTTCTGTCTTCACCATCACCACCCTTGTCCCAGCTGTTAACTCCTGCCTAGACATAGACAGTGGCCTCTTCACCATCCTCCTGCCTTCTTTTCTCCCACCTCATATTCCCATCTTATAACCAAGGAAATCTCTCTAAAACGTCAATTCATTTACGTCGTCTCACTAATTAAAATGCTCCAGTGCTTTCCCATTATCCTCAGATCAAAATCTGAACCCCCCTTAAAAGAGAAACCGAGGCATATTAAAGAATGTTAAGAGTTTATTTGAGTGAAAATGGATTGGAATCCGGGAGCACCAAACCCGAAGTGGTTAGGGGCTCTCTGCTGACGGGCCAGGGAGACTCATCAAGCAAAGAGAGGAAAGGCTTTGGTTGATGATAGCTTCACGTTTGCTAGGCTATTGGTGATTGGTTATCCTTAGGTTTGCATTTCTTAACTTTGAGGCATTTAGAGGTATACCTTAGGATTTGTTTATGTCATTAGAATCACCTCAGTCGGATGGCCTCTTTGTTTAGTTAATTTAACACTCCTTAAACGGCTTGCTCTGAGCTCTGTTCTCTACAGCCTGGGCTTTCTCCCCAAGTTTCCTCTCCTCTCCTTTTGCTGTCCACACCCGCCAGTCTTCTGGAACCACTGCCCCTTCTGCTCCTGGAAGGCCCCTGTTCTTTCTTACCTGAACATTCTGATCTCTTTGCCTGAAAAATCCTTTCCCGTCTCTTTACCTTTCTACCTCATTTACTTCCCATCTTGCAACCAAGAAAATCTCTAAAGCATAAATTCATTTGGGTGACCTCACTAATTAAAATGCTCCCGGTGGGTTATACCTACTCATCTGTTAAGACCTCAGGATCTTCCTCCCGAGATCCTAGAAAGAGACTTTGGTGCCTTGACTGTGAGTTGCAGAAGCACTGCCACTTACTGTACCCCGGTTCTATTCTGAGCATTTTAAATATATCTACTCATTTAATTTCATAACAACCCGATGAGGTAGGTGCACATTATTATTTGCATTTAGCAGACAAGGAAGCTGAAGCCCAGAGTGTATTAGTCATCGTCCAGTCAGGAAAGCTGATGCTACTCTAGTAGTTCACCGGAGGAAATTTAGCACAGGCTTCTGACTACAAGGCTATTAGAAGAACAGAAAAGGCAGAGAGCAGGCAGCTTAGGCATCAGCAACGGTAACAAATGGTTACTGCAATTATGGGGCCAAAGGGAAGAGGTGATGTCACTAGGCGGGGTGCTGGGGCTTCCCACAGGAACTGGAAACCTGGAGGAGAGGTCGCCCCTGCTAGAGTTAGCAGTCAAGCGGAGAGGGAATGAGACGCCCTGACGTCTCCCTTCTCCTACCCCCTATGCTCCACCAGAGCTTCTCATTGACTGAGCTAACTAGGCACTCTTTGGAAAATCGTCTGGGAAACAGTTCTCAGAAGTCGGGGGAAAATGAGGAGTGGCTTGAGAACAAACATGCAGAAAACAGATCCAGAGAAGTTAAGTAATCAGCCTGCGGTCACACAGCTTCTAAGCGGCCAGTTCCAGGTGGTAGGTCCTCAGAGTGTACCCCCTCAACCATTCCTGTATATTGTCTCTCTGAGAGCCTTGGACAAGGCACTGAATGACTGCGTCAGCTGTATAAAATACAGATAATAGTAGTACCCTCTAACAGGGCTGTGAAAAAGATTAAATGAGCTAAAACATGTCAAGTATTCTGAATAACGCCTGGATTGTCATGGCACAGTCACGTTTGTTCACCACTGCAGAGACAAGGATCTCAGGAAGAGATTCTTGAGTGAGTATGGGATGGAGGTCATGTCCAGCACTGTTCTCATCTTTCTTTACAACACACGGCCTTCTCCTTTTTGTAGATGATAGAACTGAAGCCCCAAGAGTGTCACTTGTCTAAGGAAACATAGAGAAAGAGGGAGTAGGACTCAAGAATCGAACCCAGGGCCAATGTGTTTAACCACCATACTGAAATTCTGTGCAATAGACTCATTCAGCTAACTCGCATTTTCCATGAAGACGCGGTGGTATGAGGCTTTTCACCTTTGATTGTCCGGTGCTAGCTCAGCTCCTGGTGCCTAGAAGGTCCCACTGCATGTTTACTTTGTGAATTTTAAATGACCTGGTGATTTGCTAGTGGCTGTGGAGAGAAATGCTCCCAAATGTGCTTTTGGACTTCTCAGGTGGCTGTGTGGTGTCCAGTCATAAGCTGCAGGTAGAGCCTCTCTTAAGGGACTATTTCTGGACCATCCCCACGGTGGATCCCTGCAGTGTGCCGATGCTGCCATTTCATCCCAGACTTCGCTCTCTCCTCCTGACCCTCCTTCCATGAGGCCGTCCATTTTCTTCCCCGCTGAGTGCTCAAGCTGACCAAGGCTAAGAGTCAGAGTGGGGGAAATTGTAGCACAAAGATTTAAGAGAAAATGAAGTGGGTAAAAAGATCCCTGTTAGGGATTTCTCAAGGGTACTTAAAGATCACAATTTGAAAAATGCACATCTGGAGGTAAGATGGGAATGGGAAATACATCTTGCTAGGACAAGTGATTTCTATTTCTATCTCAGTAATTGGTTTGGTGTATGAAGTAGAAGGGAAATCACTCCTCTCTGCCTGTTTCCCCACACAAAGAAGAGAACAAAGACAATTTTCACCCAGTGTTGAAAGGCTGTATCACATTAATTACTGACTCAAGTTTTGGCATGAAGACATTGGTTAAAAAGAATTTCTTGATCATTTACAGGTTTGCTTTGGGGATGGGCCCTTTTCTTGAGGATTTCCTCATCCTGCCAGCAGAAAGAGTTGGACTTCTTGTGAGAAGTCAATGTATATTTATTTAACAAATAATGTGAATTATGTGCCTGATAAAGCTTCACTTTTCCTTTGACTGTACTTGAAAGCAGGTAAAATGTCACAGTGTGCCTTTGTCTCCTAACCTTACCATGGTAACTTCCTTTTGATTCTATTTTTTCGTATTTTTTTCTCATTTATATGTAACAAACTGTAGCTGGACCACCCTCAATCCTTCCTGGAACAACACAGATGCATAGAAATACTGATTCAATTTTTTTTAAAATTTATTGAGGTAACTTTGATTTACAAAATAATATGTTTAGATGTGTAGGTTCACTGTTCATCATATGTATATAACATGCCATACTCATCGAATTTCTAACAGTCCTCCACCACTGTACCCTTTGCTCCTAAACTTAGTTCCTTTCCCCTCTGGTAGCCTCACTTCCAAGGATTAGTTTTTTATTTGTTTGTCTCTTTGCTTGGATTCATTATATTCCACATATGAGTGAGATCATCCCGTATTTGTCTTTCTCCTTCTGACTTCACTTAGCATTGATTCAAACCTTTGAAACCTAGGTATGATTCTTCCATTTATTTTAGTGGAGTACTTGAGCTAATGGCATGCACCAATGTCCATTAATTTCTTGATGAACTAATTTAACTGAGATTTTTTAAAGGTAAGCAGCTAAATATTACATTCTGGTCTCCTGTCAGAGAGAAGTTATCATTTTAGAACTGTTTGATCAAGGAATCTAGATCGCTTGTTGCCACAGGTGGGGGTGGAAAGTAAGTGAAATAGGTAAAGGTGAGATCAGAGATACATCTTTCAGTTGTAAGATAAAGAAATCCCAGGGTATGATGTATACAGCATGGTGGCTAGAGTCAACCATTCTGTACTGTACGTTTGTACGTCGCTGAGAGAGAAGATCTTAAAGGTTCTAATCAGACTCAAAAGCATTATAACTGCAGTGTAGTGGTGGATGCTAACTTACTGTGGTAATCGATTCATAATACACACATGGATCAGTCATTAGGTTGTATCTTTTGCATGCCTAGAGCATCTCCCTTTCATGAAAAATAGAAAACAATTGGTTCAAACCAAATTTTACTGATGAAGTTTTCCTTTAAGACGTGTCAAGGCACTTCACTAAATTTGAATAATATTTAAATAAGTATACATTTTGTTCTGAAATTTTAATATAAGTGCTCCGATATATTTTATTTTTGTCAATTATATATAATTTAGCAAATATGTATTTCTGTTAAAGATTATATCGAAGTAAGCAGGGCCATTTTGTGACAAAGAAATTGTAGGGAAATGAATGGTTTGAGGTCGTACTTCAAATCTGAGACCAAAACTTTCTTTTTTAAAAACATTTTTTCCTTAAAATAAATTCTGTTGCTTGATTCAATTGCCTAACGGCTGTCTTTTTAAAAAATCTTAAGTAGACAAAGTCCCAGTCACCCCTTATTTCTCATCCTTTTTCCTATGTTGGATGGAGTGTACTGACCTCTGTCTCTTTGTTCTTAGGTCTTTTCCTCATATTGGGGTCTTAACATTCCTCTGTCATCTATCTATAGTAAGAAATTAAGATTGCTCACCCAGATAAAGTTTTCCTGCTACAAAGATCAGCTCTTTTGTGAACAAAGATGGGCACACAGGATTTTTGTAGTTGTTTAATGGAATTCACTGAAACCAACTCAGAAAAGCAGTGTTTCTGTGGAGACCTGTGCCTCAGGAAAGCTCTGTGCTGAACCCTCAGTATGAAATAGCATTCAGTGAAAGTCCTTCTTCCCCGAGCAACCTCTCCTGCAGACACTTCCAGGCATGAAGGAAAGTTGGCAACGCTCCCTCTTGCTTATCTCAGTGTGGATGTTTTATTCAGCTGCGGCCATGGGTTCATTCTAAATGATAATCCGGTCTGCTTTCTGGAGGTCCCTGAGGAAATTTTGAGAGAAAATGTCTTGTGAACTGAAAACCAAGTAGCCCATGTTTGGCCAAGAGTGAAAAAGAAAAGCTGATGAGAAATAACAAAATAAAACACAAGCTCTCTTTCTTTCACGTGGGGCAGCGCGGGTATGGGAGGTCAGTGGGAAGGGCGGGAAGCGTAGAGGAGGCAGCTGAGTTTATTTTTAACACCAAGTTAAAGGCATCTCTGTGTTCTTTCCTTTTAAAAATAGACTTTTCACCTCTGGAAGCATTTGAGTGTTTTCTGCCTGTGGGGTAGAACCCCTTTTGTGACTGGAACTCACGCTGGATATTTTCCCATTACAGGCTTGCTGGCCAAGTAGTTCGAAGGGTGGAAAAACCCCAGAATTTTTCTTCTGAAAGCTCTTGCTTAGCATCTGGGTGCAGCTCCTGTGTGCAGAGGGTTTTGAAACCCCACTGCTACCTAGGACTTCACCTTTACTTCGGTTAACAAAAAAACGTGATGGTTAAAAGAATTTGATTTGGTAAAATAATGGACATCATCTTTTTGCAGTTCATTGAAATATTATCCCTTGGGTTTATACACAGCACAACGCTCACACGTCAAATTAGCCACGTGTGAATAGTTAGGGTAATAGCAAATCTCTAACACTAAAGACTTAATATTTGCCAGGCGCTGTTTCCCATGCATTTAATGCTTTGAACTGTGCTCTCAGGCTTGGTAATGCCATCTCACTTTACAGAGGAAGAAATGTGAGCTCGGGGCTATTAAGTAATTTGTGTAAATTATAAAGTCAGTGGAGTGATTTGGGGGGAAGGAATTCCAAGTCAGGCGTTGAGGCACTTCCACTGCTAACCTCTCTAGTGAGTCTGTTGCTTTAAAAGAGAGTCCCTACTTCAAGATGCTTTTGGTTTCATCGATTGGGAAGTTAGCAGATATACTGAAATTTTTAGAAGGTATTGTGCTGCTCTCACAAGATAGTTATAATCAACATGCTAATCTACAGTGTCACAGTGTGAAAGGTGACTTCTGAGATGAGCTGCCACACACAGGTACATGGTGACCCTAGACACACGTGCACACTCAAGCCAGCATGGCAGTTTATGAAGAAAAAACTGATTGTCTGAGTTTAGGAGTGGGGACTTGTTTTTAAGTCTTTTAGCGCAAACTACACTGATCTGACAGCTCTTCTACATTTCTCGGTCTGGAATGAATACAAATCCTCTAAGACAATATGAAACTTGTTGCATTTGTTCATAGCACAACAATTCCCTTCTCCCACTTCCCCTTTTCTTCTCCTCCAGGGAATAAAAATTGAATTTACATTAGGACAGATGGCCCGTGTATTGAGTGTGTTAAGATATGGGCAAGAGGAGAAATAAAATAGTTCACACACATGGGGAGATGAAATATTTATTATTAAACATTTCAAAAATATACTGAAATAGACCAAAGAAGAAAATAAACTCCACTTACTCCCATGAACCTAACATGCAGGAACTTAAGATCAGTCATAAATAATAACATGTTCTTGGAAGGTGAAGGTTTTGAGCGTCCGTACTGGTCACCGGCACTTACCTGGGCCCCTGGTGTCCCTCCTGGTTCTGTAATGGCTGCCTGGAGGGACACTTGCAGTCAGAGGACCTGTGGTCAAGTTCTGCCCTGCAGCTTCACAAGCCAGCTGGAAAACCTCGCCTGGTTCACCTGTTAAATCAAGATTGTGTCACTTGTTCCACCCACCACATGAAGATATTAGAATGATAAAATCAAAACATTAATACAGATGAAAGTCCCTCATTAAACTCTAAAACATTGCAAAAACGCCTTTGCTTGCTGCTTGTGTCTCCAGCCACATCTACTCAGTCCTGGTTGAGCATGTAAGAGAGACAACTACACAGATTTTGGAGTTACTAGGATCCCATTTCTTTTTTAGCTCTATCATTTTGGGCATGCCATGCTCTGAGTCTCATCCTTCAAATGGGGACAACTTCACCTGACATTTATTTATTTATTTGCCTCTTTATCTGTTCACACCACACCTTGATCCAGTGTTGTTATGAGGACTAAAACTGAGATAATATATGCAAGGCATCTAACATAGATTTGGCATATGGTAGGTTCTCAAAAAATGTTCATTCTTTTTCTGGCCCTGTTCTTGGCAATTGGACTATGGTGCCTGTGGACATGCTTTTTTTTGTGAAGAAAGATCTCTCTTTTTAGATTGTTGAGGACAGTGTCTATAGGCCCTCCATCCTTGCTTACATGGGTGCTTGCTTATGGCCCCAGATATGGTTTAAATTCTCTTTGGGAGTTCATAGACTAGGTAATGAAATAGTGAGATTACCCTCTTATATTACCTGGGACTACAGATTCTTCATCAGCATGTTTGACACATGTTTGGTTGACTACAGTATTAATGTAAGTCAGTAGTGTGACAGATCAAGCAGAAAGCCAGTGTATTTTAGGAATTCCTAGTGGAAGGACCCAATGAAAGGATGGTCTTGGATAGACACATCCTACCTGCGTTGGTCAGACCACATCTGGAGTAAAGCACTCTGTTGAGGATGCAGGTACACTGGCGTGGAGCCCTAGAGGAGGATGTGGGTTTTGCAGAACGTGGGCCCAGCCCAGAGTGTTCTGAGTAACTTAGAAAAACTGAGCGTACTTAAACTGCAAAAGATATTTTTCAAAATATGTATGTTATTATCTTCTGTGTTTTTTAATGGACTGAGCAATTAGAGAAAACAGAATACAATTGCTTTACATTTATGTAAGAGTAAATTTCTAAGGAATATATACAAGTATGCATTTGAGTCCACAGGGAAGAACTGGAAGTAGACAGAAATTCTGGTGACATTTCTATTTCTATCCCTATTGCAAACTTTGATTATTATAAGCATTGGCTTAGAGCCCCTTTAAACCTGAACTTTCTTATGCTCAACTTCAGTGAGCAGTATATACAAAAGATTCCAAAACAGTGTTGAAATTGGGAATTGGACACCAACACAATCATAAATAATCAGATATTAGAATAGATAACAAGGGAACAATTGTGTGAAACTTCGTCAATTAATTTGAAGACTTATGCAAGGCAGTTGACTTTATAGAAAAGTATAAAATTGACTCAAGAAAAAATAAATTACCTAAATCCTATGAGCTGGAAAGACATTAAGTCAGTAACTGAATCTACTCAAATTACGAATTAAGATACAGATTTTTTTTAACAGGTGAACTTTCTAAGTTTCCAAGGAGCAAATAGTGCCAAGCTTAAATTCTAGAGAACATAAATAGAGTTGGAAAAGAGAAAGCACTCTAAAATTTGTTTTATTAGACTGTCATAAATTTGAATCCAAAATAAGACAAGGAACCTAGAGATAGCTGAGCCACAGCTATTGGTCATTTGTATGTCTTCTTTACTGAATCCTTTGCCAATTTTTAAATCATATTAATTTTTTTTGCTATTGGATTGTAAGGAGCATTTTCTTAGTTGAATAAAATGTATGTATCAGAAAATTATAGCAAAAATTAAAATTACTCATGAAACTTTAGAATTATCTCTAATATCAGGAATCAGACAAGCTGACAGTTGTCACCATTTCCATTCAGTCATTATTTGAAAGTCCCAGTCAGAGCAGTAAGACAGGAAAATAAAAGACATGAGGATTAGAAAAGAAAAAAAAGCTATCATTATGCACAGAAATATGATTGTCTGCATAGGATCTAAGAGAAAATACAATACAAGCAAACTTAAAACTTGTGAGAGCTGCAAGTTACTTAATATGAGATTAGTATAAAAATAATTTGCATTCTTATGCAACTTTAGCAAATAAAATTTAAAGGCTCAGTATTATAAAAATATCACTTCTCTTCAAATTAATAAATGCAATACAATCCCTGTCAAAATCCCAAGTGATTTTTTTTCATACTTGACAAGCTGAGTCATGCAATAAGCCAAGAACAACAGAGGAAAATTCTATAGGCAAAGAGTTCTTTCTTCTAACCCTTTCACCTTCCCTTAACCAAAAACCCATCTGACAGTCCGTTGTTCTCCAGAGGGGTGTTTTGCACCTTATTCCCTAGAAGAATGTAGTTTGGGAAGGTCTTAATCCCAGAGTGAGTTTATCTGTTCCTCTCCATCTAAGAAAACATTCCTAGCCACTTGGTGACTCCTTCCTCTCTCCTTTGACAAAGACCCCAGGTCCCTGTTTCATGCCTCAGCATAGGGGCAGTGGTTTACCTCAGAATTTACAGCCAGGGAGAGAAGGAAGGAGGGAGGGAGGGGGAGAGAGAGGGAGAGGGAGAGGGAGAGGGAGAGGGAGAGAGAGAGAGAGAGAGAGAGAGAGAGAGAGAGAGAGAGAGAGAGAGAGAGAGAGAGAGAGAGAGAGCTCTGTAATGAGTGTTGTTATGGTGTAAGGGATTTCGGGAAGTAGAACTGTAGTTGTAGGACGAGTTAGGAAAATGAAGGTCTAGAAGGAGAAGCTGGAGAATCAAAGAAGACTCTTTATTGAGTCTCCTTGAAGCACTTACATGGGAAGACAAGTCAAGGTTTACAGAGAAATCTAGGAAGCTAGCACATGTCCAGCTACTGAGGTGCTGCTACAGAAGGAGCCCATGGGGAGGTCTATGGGATGCCCATTGCACGTCCTCCGTGGGTCTTAGCCAAGTGTCTGGTATTAGACCTTGGTTACAAGATCAATAGTTGGGGACAAGGGCTGGAGGCAAAGCAGAGGAGAGCAAAGGCAAGTTGGATCCTTCTGGTATGTCTGTGTCTGTCACTCCACTTGCTTGCGAAGATCCTTATAGAGTAAGAGCTTCACTTCACTTCCACATCCAAAGTCCCTTGAAAAACCTTCTCTTGGTATCTTGAACCCAAAAGCATATGGGGAAGGGAATTCTTAATCAAGGTGAC
This sequence comes from Solenodon paradoxus, assembly GCA_004363575.1. Classification (NCBI taxonomy): domain Eukaryota; kingdom Metazoa; phylum Chordata; class Mammalia; order Eulipotyphla; family Solenodontidae; genus Solenodon; species Solenodon paradoxus. The sequence goes on from RJWH01000861.1 coordinate 380,845, forward strand.
AAAAGAACAATTCAGCATATCAACATTAATATTAAAACTATTGTAATTAAGACAGTGAAGTATTTATTTGGCAAATGCAAAAAGGAAAAAAAAAGAATAGCTCCTTTATATAGAACAAAGAATGCTAAAATCAGACCTACAATATACAATGGAAATGACACAAAGTGATTTTGCAAATTCAATTTGCAATATTGCACATTTGATTTTCTATATGAGCAAGTGATAAAAGAAATAAAACCCTTTCTTACAGTACTCATAAAATTTTATTTTAGTTGAATTAAATCTTAAAATCCTAAATGTGAAGAGAAAACTTAAAGAACTTCTTCCTGACCAGATCTGGCACTCTGAGTCCCTAAGACTCAGCTTCCACCTTCTCCATCTATGTTCCTCCACTACTCAAGCTTTGAGTGTCTATTTTCAGAATTGGAACCTCGCCTCAAGTTCTGATTTCTTCCTGGGCCAAGAGATTTCATTTTGATTTCTTGACCCTGTTGTGAATTATAACCAGGATTAGCCCAGCTTCCCCTTCTTGCTAGGGAGCTGTGATGGGACTCCATTTCTTGGTTCATCAGTAATGAGAAATCATTATAAAGAGATGCAGTTCAAATTTATCTGCAGAGAAGCAAGGGAAGAATATGCCTGTAACCCCTTTGCCTAGTTTGAGAAGGACATTAGAGAGGGAGTCATTGTGTGGATTTAGGGATGAATTATGAGGCGGTCATTCTTATTCTGCAGCTGTTTCTGTTTCTGAAAGCAACTGAGGGGATAGCCAAGAGGCCTGGAACCATACCCCTTTAATTACCCCGAGGAGCCAGGTAAAGTTAAATATTTGTGGCTAAAACAGCATGAATCCATGGAAGTTGAAATTTTAGCCTAGAAGCATTGTGCTGCCATTTGCCACGAGACCCAGAAAACTGGAGCTGTGTTCTGCCTCAAAGTATTTCTGAGTTTATGAGTAGTGGGAAGAATAGCAAACAGAGTAGTGACATTAAAGTCTCTGTGTTAAATGGGGATGAGGAGCGTCTATCTATGTCTCACATTAAGTCACAAACTTTACCTGTTTTAATTTTATCTCAGTATTTTTTCTTCTCTTAAATTTTTAAAAAATACTCCAAGTATAGACATATTTAACTTATTGCAATTATTAACTCATTCTCTGGTATCCAGTGATATGAAAAACAAGTCAAATCATGACATTGCCTTGTTTAAAGCTTTTCAGTATCTCTATTTCTTAGGATAAAATGCTGACTCCTATAGCCCTATATGTAGGTTAGTATACCTTTTATCATTCACAATGAAGTGCTTATTAATATTTATGGTGGGGAAATGGGTGTCATGTGGCCTCACTTAGGAAGACCAGGATGTATCCATGAGGCTGTTGAATGGGACTCCAACCTCATCTCTTACTGTCCCTGTCTGCTCACTTGTACCAGGGCTGCTGACCACCTTCTGTTGCATCAAGAAGTCATCATGGGGTCTGTGCTGTCCCCTGAGTCATGCTCACATCTGCTTTATTTATCTTTGGAGTCTCAGATGTTAACTCTTCAGAGAAACCTTCCTTCATCACCCAATCTATAGTAGCCTCCCCAGTTATTGTGTTTCATCTTTCAACCCAGTTCCATCATCAACTTGTAATCTCTAAGGATTTTGTTTATGTATTTGTTTGGTGCCTGTATCTACTACCAGAATGAGGCCAAGAACCTCTTTTTCACTGACTTGGAACATGGTAGGGGCTCAGGAGACGTATGGGCAATGAGTGAGTGACTTGGCGAAGGTCTTTCAATTGACTGATTGACAAGATACCCACTGTTTTTAATTTCATTGTATGATTAAGGTCCATCTTCAGTAGAGGAGACTGAACTGAACCACAGAAAAGTAGAGAGAGAGGAGGCAGGGAGAGAGAGAGACAGAGAATATGATAGACAAGTCCCTGGTGTTTTAGACTCTGGATGTACAAATTATCTTTTGCTTTTCTATCCCATTTGAATATATTGCAAAGGAACATCTCCTCCCCTTACTTAGCCTCATGTTAGCTAGAATTGGGATTGGGGTTCTATATGGACACCCAAGACTACTAATAAAATATACTGTATTGTTTTTGGAATAGATTTCCTTTTTTTTTTTTTAAAGAAATACATGTGACAGAATATGACAGTTGAGCCCCATGTTTTATTTTTGACTTCTTGCTTGGTAAGTTAAGGATCGATTAGGTTTCTATTGCTGCTGTAATAAATTGTCACAAAATTAGTGGTCTAAAGCAACATAAATTTCTTTTCCTATGGTTCTGGAGTGCTGGGTTGGTAGGGACTCTATAGGAGAATTTCATTGCTTTTTCCAGCTCCTCAAGGCTACACACATTTCTTGGTTCCAGACTCTTTCTTCATATCACTCTGACCTCTGGATTCCATTGTAAAATCTTTTCTGATGCCGACCCTTTGGCTCTCTTTTCTAAGAACTCTTGTGATGACATTGGGCCGACCTGGACAGTCCAGGACCATCTTTCCATTCCAAGATCCGCAGTAACCCCTTCTGTTTGTAATGGAACTTTGCCGGTTTTAGGGAGCGGACACGGGAATCTCTAGCAGGCCATTTGTCTGCCTACCATGAGAGGCGTGGCCATCTTGCTGTGTTTCTTCTTCTGACGAGTGGGATTGGAGGTGTGGCAGCTGGAGCTTCAGTGATCACCTGAGCCCTGGTTTGGAAGGCATACGCTGTGGCTAGGAAAACAGCAATGGAGAAGATTTGATTCTGACTATTTTGTGAATCTGTTTATCAGCTCTTAACTGCTTGTCCTCTAACTTCTTTTTAAAATTCATTTAATTTTTGTTGAGGTAACTTTGTTTTGCAAATAAGATAGGCCCACAGATGCAGGTTCTCCATTCCTCAGGTATGTGACAACTCACCTATCTACCACCAAACCCTAATTTCTCTTAGTTAATTTTGAGCTGTGTTCTAAGTCTGACTAGTACAATTACATTCCTTATACTCTTCCCTCCCACTTTGTTCTATTTATTTGTTTTGGAAAGTTTATTGAAGGGAGACTGTGTTATAACATCAGGCTTCAGGTGTGCACCATTGTAAGTCAACAAATCCACATCTGTGTGTGCTACGCTGACTTCACCCCCAACAGCCCAGTCTACCCTTTTTCATATAATTCACTCTTTTTACCCACTCTTCTGCCCCCTTCCTTCTGGTAGCCTCTAAATTGGCTCTATAAAGCTGAAAGTCTACTTTTGCCTAATTTCATTCCTTTGTTTGCTTTCTTTATGTACCACATTGTGTGAAATCATGGGATGTTTCTCTTTCTCCTTCTGACTTATTCACTAAACATAATTTCCATAATATTGGCTCCGTCCATCTTGTTGCACATGGCGGGATTTCATCTTTTTATAGCCTAGTAGTATTCCATTGTGTATATGTATCACATCTTCTTCTCTACTCATTTGTCAATGGGTGATTAGGTTGCTACTAGCTCTTGGCTATTGTAAATAAAATGGCAATAAACATGAGGGTGCATCTACCTCTTCAAATTAGTGCTTTTTCAGGTCAATACCCAGAATACGGGTAATGAAATAATGTGGAATTTGTATTTTCAATTTTTTTTGGAATCTCCACACTACTTTACACTATCATTGAACCACTATGTACTTCTACCAACAGTGCATAAGGATTTCCTTTTCTCCATATCCTCACTTACCTGGTTTGTATTCCACCTATTTTTCCATGCTGTTAAGTATTTTATAAAAACATATTTTGATGATTATACAGTAATCCAATTTTCATGCGAAACTTCTCCAACTATTTGGCAATTAGATTGCTTCCAACCTGTTTTTTTGCTTTGATGAATTAAAACTCCAGTTTTCTAATAGAAACATTCTGAGAGAAAATTCATGGCTCTATGTGAATGTCACATCCAGTAAATGCTTATATTTGACCACTAAACATCCAAGTCACTTTGGGGCAACTTAGTCTGATTAAATGCACAGCCTCTACAAGAAAATCTTCAACTTCACATAGCCTGGATTTACAAACTTAAATTTAGTAAGCTTCCAAGCACATCACAAATGTAATGTTTTTTAATCTACCAAGGTGACAGTAACACTATTCAGATAATTTTTTAAAAATAAAAATTTTGTATACTTGGATACAATTCAAATTCATTAACTATTCTATTTTGAATTTTTTTGCGAAGAAGATTGTGGGGGGAAAAAATGGAGCCCTTTATAATCTTACTGCCCCATGAAGCAGCAGTAAATTCTATTATTCTTTCAGCATTCCACCTACATAGTACATTAGGAAATCTTTAGTGCTCTATACTATTTCCCTGAATAGCAGTCATGAAAGAAGTTCAGAGGAACATAAATATCAGTCAATGATAAGAATTCTTTTGTAATGTGTACCTGCAGAAGAGTATAATTATAGTGAATATCAAATCCACAGTGTATTTCTTTGAAATGGCCTTCACTTGTGATAATATTTAAGATGATATTAATTTATCTATTTCTCTCACCACTCTCAATTTCCTAACCTTTATTTTTTCACCCTATTTCTTACTACTTAGTACTATATATTGGTTTATTTACTTCTTTTTCAGCTACCTCACTAAAATGTAAACTCTGCGGAAAAGGGTCCTGGCTGCTTTACTCCCCAGAGTTCCTAGTGTCCAATCACAAATGCCAGCAAGGTTGGGGGAATGACTGCAGTTGAGACTGATGGCATGTGGGGTCACTGAGTCATGGAGGAACTGCAGGGATTTGATCGGATATGGTCATAGAAGGATATGTAGCTGGCGGATGCGAGATGGTGAGTAACATAATCAGATGTGGAATTTGAATATTAACTTGGAGTTTGGTGTGGGAGAAAGGGTTTGGACTTGTCAGAGTCAGGGAGAACAGTTAGGATGCTATTGTGACATTCCAGGTGAACAGTTAAGAACCCATTAGAAAGTTAGTAATAATAAGAACAATAATGATTACTATTAATTTAGTAAAGTTCACTGCACAAATAGCTAGTCACTCATATCTGTTTCCTAGGCTGCATTTCCCAGCCTCCTTTGCAGCTAAGTGTGGTCACGTGAAAGTGTTTTAGTCAATAGACTATGAGCAAAAATAAGGCGCTTCAATTCCAGACCCAACCTATGGAAATCTATACGTACTCCCTCTATGCGCTTTACATTTTCCTAGCTGATTAGGATGGAGAAGCCATGTACCACAGATAACTGGGAATCTGTTAACTAGGCCCTTGTAAAGTCATCTAGAGAAAAACTGCCCTCATTGACCAGGAACACCTCGGAAGAACTATCCATTGTGTTTAAACCTTTAGACAACTTTAGGTCTACTTGTTACAGAAGCTCATGTCACCCTAATGAATTTTACAGTCATTTTTAGGTAGACACCATTCTTTATTCTTTATACAGGACAACTTTTAACTTTTCACAGCAATCCATTGTAGCGTATTATTCCTATTATCCTCAATTTATAGATGTGAAAACAGATACAGTGAGAGTATGCAACCCATTAAAGTTATATAGTTAAGAAATAATGAAGTCAGATTTCAAACAGAGTTCTGACTCCAATATTTTTAGCAATATCTGACAATGGAGATGAATAGGAATAAATAGATTTAAAAAAAAAAGATATATAGATGTGTGTTCTTTTCAATTAAATCTTCTAAATGAAAACAAACCTTCTAAAAGTTTAGTTATCAGATGCACGCTGTAGCTCAGTAACTAAGGTGCAGGTCATAAACGTCATAGACTGGATTTCAAGATCCGTGGCTGGGAGGGAGGGTTAATTGAAAGATCAAGATTAAACATTAATTAAAATTGTGTTTATAAATTTAATCTTTATGAAGTAGTAATATCCCCAACAAAGAGAGAGAACTGCTTTTCACTGAGTGGAAACAGACTAGGAGACTGAGATTTCCATGCAGGAGGCTTAAGAAGCGCTTCCTGGAAGAAAGGGAAGTAGGATTGGCCAGAGGGAGAAAATGAACTGTAAAAAAGTCACACTGGAGGACTCAGCCTACCCCCGTGGGCAGCCTGGAGCTGGCAAAGCCCATCCGAGTTACCCCGCATTGAGGCAAGGGGTCTGGGCTTTTATGTCCTGCTTCAATCAGTTACTGAATGTGGGCTACTGGCTGGGAGGGGCTGTGAGCTTGGGTGAGGCATTGCCTCTGGAGAGGGAGGGATGGACATCACGGACCAAAGGGGCAGGGAGGGGAAGGGTGGACTCTAAGTGGCGCACCGCAGTGTTCTCTGCAGAAAGAATGGAGGATAAATAATGCCTGTGGTTTGAAACTTTTGGTTGATCCAGATGGCTCCACTGAGCTTCAGACTCATAGAGTCACATTTTCTGGTTGTGCCTAAAGCATGCGAGCAGGTGTTGTTGAAGGATTAACAAGAGATGGAAGTTGAGTCCATGTGAAAGCTTCCGTGCTATGCCAAGGTGTTTGGGTGAGAAGGACGTCTGGTGGCAGCATGGAGACGGATTAGCACAGGAACAGAACCCTGGCAGGTGCACCTTTTGGAGCTGTTGTAATAGCTCATTGCTCTGAAGGCCAGAGCCTGAACCAGAATCAGTGGGTGGAGACGGAGGGCTGAACTAGCAAGAATTTTAAAGGTAGTGTTCAAGGGTTTTAATGGCTGAATGAGAAGGTGAAGGAAGATGTGTGGAAAACCCTGCAGTTGTCACTTGGGAGACTGTGTTGGAGGGACACTGTGGTCATATTTACCCAAGGGGGCCAGCGTGAAATTTTGACTGTATTTTAATTGACAAGACAAAAGAACTCATGCTCTTGCCCCCAATGTTCTCCCCTCCCCTTCTCTCTCTCTTCTACTCTCTTTACTGTTTCTTTCTTCAATTTTTCTTTCATCCAAGGAAACTTTCTGTTGCTTCCTTTTGTTCCTTAAAATGAGTTATTTTCATCATTTTAACAAAACTTTCTTACATCTACTTTCTCCTTTTCAGTTACAAATCTAAGTGTGTCCAAACAAAACATGCACCTAATACATAAAACGCATCAGATAGTTTTAAAGCACAGATAGAAAATTTTTCCTCCTTTGTTTCTTTGTTTTTCAATAGGTCAGTCATGGCCCATCCTGGGAGTTTTGAGAGCAGCCTTGGATTGGAGGTGCAATGAACCACGATGATATGAGGTGAACTGGGAAGGGAGCCATTTTACCTTGAGAGGGCGAGTTAGGCCATTGTCAGTTCATAGATGTACAAGGTGGTTTTCCAAGGCTGGGTCTGAATGATTGTATCAAGTCTCTAGGTTATGGCTTATGTAGCTCGGGTCATTATACTAGGATGCCTTTTTTATTTTCTGGAGCAAAAGTAATTTCATGACTTGATGTATCTAAGATTAGGGTCTAGACTTTTATAGTCTGCCTTTTTTTTTTTTTTTTTTTTTTTTGATTAAAGGAAAGGTGCAATCAGGAATGAAGGTGAGCAGTCAGGCAGGAAGAGAGAGAAAAAGGAAGCACTTTATTTCATTTAGCTGCTCTTGTCAGTTCTTTTCCGTGGACCTGGGTCTTGAACCAGGGACCTCAGGATGTGTATGGACTGTACTGCAGTGAACTAACTGACTAGGCCACCAGGACACACCTACAGTTTGCATTTTTCCGAAGTAATTAGAAAACTGCTAACTGTGGACATTTACTTTAAAAGGAGAAAAGGAATCAATTCAGAGCAAATCAGTGTAGTAGACGTGTATGTTGCGAATATTCAGGGCAGCCAGATCAAATCAACCTTCCACTTAAGATTTATTGGGCAGCTTGTCTACGCAAGGCCCTGTACAGGTGTGCCAGGGTGGATGAGGCAGATGAGGTCCCATCTTCAAAAAATGCACCTGCTAATTGTGGGAGACAGAAAATAAGAAATTCCCACTAAGAAACTTCCTAATGTTTTAAATGCTCAGAAAAAAATAAGAGTGGGGATTTGATTTGTTTATTCAGCATTCCCCCTCTCATTTTAAGGGGCTACCCTGGTGAGAGATTGGGTCTTTTAAGGGCCTAGGGGCAGGATAATGTGAACCCAAACTTACTGATTGAATAGGTAAATAAACAGTCTCTGAGCATTTATTGGGGTGGGAAGATGGAATTTTAAAACTCTGAATATAAAAGAGATAGATATAACTTTTACCTACAATTTACCTATGATTGGTCTCAGGAATTGCCCATAAAGAAACTGCTTTATATGAACAATTAGCTAATAAAAACTATGGCTGGCACTCTTTTAACCAGTTTCCATACTAGTGATTCATAGAAGGAACCAACACAGTCTATTCACTCTGCATTCACTCACAACTGGTGTTCAGAGTCCACTGAACCTTTCAGCCTCCTGCTGCTCCCACCCATCTCTGCCCCCGGGAGGTAAGTCTCATACTTTCAGAGTCAGAATTGTTTGTTCCCTCACCAGTAATTGGCACCAGTAGTACTGTTATTAAAATTATGTGATTTACTTCAATATTACATTAACAAATGAAATATGAGTCTGAAGAGAAAGGAAGAGAATGTGATATTACAATGAAATTTAAATGGAGTGCTTTGGAAAGACTCAAAATGTCAAATTAGTTAATGAGAAAAGATTGAGAAAAATAATAAAATCTGCAGTATTTTGCTCATGAGTGTCCTTAAGATTTTATCTACTACAAAAAATAAGTTGGAAATGAAAAATGAGATCTTATGGGTGTGGTTTAGGCCAAAAAAAAAAAAAAAAAAGTGGTATTGGAGTCTGTCCAGGAAACTCTTAGGGAAAGTGCTATGAGCTTCCAGTAGGTTGGTGAATACATTTACTCTTTAAGTTTAAGTATAAAGTTTAGAGCATAGATGTAGTCCCCTCAAGAGATATTTCTGACTTGCTTACTAATTAGCAATTCTGATTATGTTGGGTAAGAAAGGTTTTCACTATACTGTGTTAAGTATAATGGAATTACACATCTTACCATTCAGAGTCAAGATGATGGTCCTAATATTATAAAGAATGTATATGCTTTGCAATGATTCCTTTACCCAAGTCAAATCTCCTTTCCCTCATTTGCACAATGGAGGCAAAGAAAATATTTTCACTTTTAGCAGCACCTTTCCTTTGAGAATGTCAAAGCTCTTTATGAGGAAAGTTTCTGAGTAAGCAATAATGTTCAACTCATCCTAGAGAGGGGGATAAAGAGATATGTATTATCCTCTCACTGAGGGTATTAGGCCCATGCTAAGGAGTTAACAGATGTTCTGTGCTATCTCTCAGGAGAATTATATTTCTGCTAATCTTCCTGTCACACGGTGTCCTATTCTCTATTCTTAATAATTCCCAGTATTACGGAGAACTTTGGTAGCTTGAAAAGAGCACTTGTCTGTGAGCCAGGACACGTGGGCTCAGACCCTGGCTGTGTTACTAATCATGGGAACTTGGACACTTTAGTCAGGCTTTCAATGTCCCCACTCCTTTCTGTGCAAGATGAGGATGTCAGTATTCATCACACCTGCCAGCCAGATAGGGGGAAAGTAGTGTTTGTGAAAACAGATAGGTAGGTACCTTGTAGCTGCAATAGTGAGAAAACAGTGGCCTACATGTTTTATCATGTTTCCCTTATTCCCATTTCAAAGTGTGGGTCAGCTTACTGTTGTATTTTCAATCATGTGTTAATTTAGAATTCTGGTTTACACATTCATCATTGATACCAGAAGTAGAAATCCTGCTTCAAGTGCTCTTAATCCCTACCTTGCCCACTTGCTTATATTTAACTCACTTCACCATCTTCCAAGGATGATCTCATACTCACAGTGAGAAATGTAAGGAGAGAGACAGACTGTACTCTGGATAATAGTCTATTGTACTCTGAACTGCAACGAAGTGGCCGCCTTTTTCTGAAGGTTTTGAGTGACTAATTGCATTTCTTTACTCATTCATGGAAGTACTGCTGACATGGTGAAAAATGAAAGAAATATACTGAACTCCCAACAATAGGGAATTCCTCTAGTAAATGATGATAGGTTTGTCCACACAATGGAAACTCATTAACAAAAATGTTGTAGAAGAATATTTAGTAAAATAGAATAATAGTCATGATAACTAAGTGAAATAGCAACCCCCAAAAGAGTAATGTATAACACAATCCATCATATTTAAAATGTATGTATTTAAATAAAAAATATTTGGAAGGATATACAGTGACTATCTCTAGGTAGTGGGATTTTATTGAAAAAAATTTCCTTCCTTATACGCATCTGCATTTTCTAATGATGGACATATGTTGCTTTTCACAAAAGAAAAAAATAAATTAAATTCTTTGTAGCAAAAGTTACTTCTGGGAATGAAGAACAACATTCTGAAAAAAATAAACATCTCTAAAAAAGGAATTAAGAATAGAAAACCTTTTAATTTTTTTTAAAAATATGAATTTTAAAATTTAATTTATGGAAAATAAATTCACTTTCAGTTTTAAATTTTCCTATTCCTTAAAAGGATGCACACATTCAATGACAAATACTTGAAATAAACCAGGTGTCAATAGCAAGCCTGTTTCTTCTTAGCTGAATTCTACCTTGTTTCTAAAATGGACTCATGTCATGGTGAGTAGCATGATATTTCTAAATATCTCAATTAATCAGTCATAAATAGCAATATAATGTTATTTTTTTTCTTTCCTGTGGAAAAATCACTTCAAAACAAATGACCTTGTAAGACAGCGTTCAGATGTATTTATCTTATAATAAAAAATACGGGTTACTGAGTTCCTTCTGTGTACCTATGTGGAATGTTACATTTATTGGTTAATTTATGAGATCATTACTTTCATGTTCAGGAGCATTTCATTGACTAAAGCAAGCTGTATGGTCAAGCTCCAAATTAATAGGATGGGGGAAATATTTTATCTACAGTAGATAGTTATTTTAGAGTCACATAACATAGGGCATAGATGGAGTAATTTAAGATAGGAAGGATGGGAAAAGCGATGAACAGTGATTCAGTTAACCATCCCTAGATATTTCCAAGAACTCATTGCCAGTGTGACTACAGTATAAAGAGTGAGCCTGGGGAGTGATCCGACCATGACTGACTGCTCTTATAATTGGCTGTCCTTGGGAACTTATTGTAGAAATTTCATAAATATATATTTAAGCCCACTCCAAAAGAGAATGACATATCCCACTTCGACCTGAGCTTAATTTTCGAAGAGTTGACCAATACTGAGATACCATGCGTATCCCCTAAGGCCAATGTAGTTTTAATGGAATGAAATGTTCCTCTGTTCTGCACCAGGTATTGGGTCTCTGTGTGACGGTAGAACATTCAGAAGCTATGCTTCAGAGGTAATGAAACCCTGAATAAATAGCAATAAATTTGGTCGCTGCTCATTCTCCTGGAATGGAGGTCAGCTATTTTATGCATGGTGAATAAGACAAACCAGTCATAAAACGTGAGGAAACATCTAATTTGGCTACTTTATCCCAGGAAACACGATCTTCGCTTTCGTCAGATCGTTTTGATAATGTTACAAGAATAGTTCAGTTTATTTTTACCCATCGCTCTACAGATACATTCATTTGCTTTACAAATGCTTAGTCTAATGTCCAAATGAACAACAGGTGGGAAGACAGCAGTGGGCTGAATATAAAATATTAACTCAGTACAGTTCATGTGTTTAACAAGCATAGACATTTTATTGAAAAAAGAATTCATTCAACACAGACACAACTGCAATATTAGCTGTAATGATATATTCTGCCATAAAAAACTGTATGAGTTTCAGTGAAGGTTTTTTTTTTTGTTTTTTTTTTTTCCCCTTTTGCTGATAAGAAGAGATTAAATAAGAACCACTACTTCCATGATGATCCTTTCTGGAGCCACATATTTTCCACTCATTTGTTAAAAGCTTAATTTTATACTTTGGAGAACATAAATAGAATCCATTAGTCTATCTGACATCACTTATTTCCCATAAAAATAAGGTTTCTGTTAGCTATCTCACAGTTAATTTCATTATAAAGCATGTACCATTTCAAGGGAAATCAGAGATTCTAATAAATATAAGAGATGGGATGCTATTCCTTTCTCATTTTGTTCGCAGTAGGTAAGCCTTCTGCCTTGTTACGTTATTCTATTTTATTACTTTTAGTTTACAAAACTGCATGTAAGAAAGACTACAGTTTTGGGTTCCCTTCTTAGTATGTACTTTGAGTCTTCTTATTTGAGCCCTTTTTCATCTTTATATGTGCTTTCTTGTTCTACTCCCCAGCACCCCTTCAAAAGTCAACCCAGTGTGTGTCCATTCCAAATCACAACAACATTGAGAAATGACAGTATTTTGCACATTCCCTACGTGAAAATGCAAGTAAGTGGAAGAAAAGTATCTTGATTGTCAGAAACACATGCAGCTTCTAATTGTTTCCTTGATGGTTAGTCTTTTAAAGGACCTGTGGAAATCGCCTGCCTGATGTCTGCTAAAGTGTCATTCCATGCATTTAGAGACACTGATTTCACAGGGGGTAATTACAGAGACCAAAGGTACCTTTCTTCATGAGCTGTGCTCACAGTTCTGTCATTTTCCATGGGCTATTTTATAATTGAAATTTTTATTTACAAAATAAATGTAGATGTGCAGGTTTACTATTCATCAGATATATAACACACCATGGCCACCACCAAATTTCTGTTAGTCCTCTAACTGTCCATTGGACCTCACTACCTTTTGCTCCCACCCCCCGACCCCCACTTCCCTCCGAGTAACCTCGGTTCTGTTGTCAAAGTCCAAGGGTTAGTTTTTGTTTAGTCTATTCATATCCTTTGTTTCTTTATATTCAACATATTAGTGCGGTCATCTGGTATTTGTCTTTATCCTGACTTATTTCACTTACATATACCCCTGTAGTTCCATCCATGTTGTCACAAATGACAGGATTTCATCTTTTTTAGGACTGTATAGGATTTCATTTTGTATAGATACCACATCTTTATCCATTTACCTGTTGATTTCACTCTTAGGTTGTTTCCATTTCTTGCCTATAGTTAGTAGTGCTACAATAAACATGGGGTGCGTGTATCTCTGGAATTTGAGTTTTTGTGCTTTGGGAGTAAATACCCACAAGTGGGATAATGAGACCATGTGGAACTTCCATTCTCAAATTTTTGAGGAATATCCATACTATTTTCTCTAATAGTTATAGAAATTTTCACTCCCACCAAAAGGGTTCCCTTTTCTCCATTTCCATGCCAGCATTCATTGTTCCTCATCTTTTGAGTAATGGCCGTTTTCCCAGATGTGAGGTCATCTCTCATTGGTGTTTTGATTTGCATTTCCCTAATAGCAAAAGATGTGAAACATCTTTTCATGTGCCCGTTGGGTATCTTTATGTCATCTTTGGGGAAATGTCTATTTTTATTTTCTGCCTATTTTTAGATTGGATTGTTTGTTTTCTGTTGTTTAGTTCTATGAATCCTTATTGTATTTTTGATATTTGTTGATATGTGATGTCCAAATACCTTCTCCCATTCAGTTGGCTGTCTTTTGGTTTTGAGGATAGCTTCTTGTGCCTTGCAGAAGCTTTTAGTTTGATGTAGTCCCAATTGTTTGTTTTTGTTTTTGTTTCCTTTGCCACTGAAGTTGAGTTCCCAAAGATCTCTCTACAATCAATGTCATGGACTGTGTCACCTATATTTTCTTCTATTTTATGGTTTCTCGTCTTGCATCAAGTCTCTAATCCATTTTGAATTAATTTTAGTGTAGGATGTTAGAGACTGAGTTTCATTATTTTGTGTACGGCTGTCCAGTTTTCCCAGCACCATTTTTTTAAAAGACTCTCCTTTCTCTGTCTTGGCGTCTTTGTCATAAATTAACTGACCATATGTGTATGAGTTTCCAATGGACTATTTTTTTGCACAAATAAGAGATTGATTTACTTATTCTGAAAAGATGGAATCCTTTTTATGGCAGGTATTTAAAAATGATTTTTATTGAAATGCTGTTGCATTACAACATAGAAGCATCATCTTAAATCAATAATTATATATTATAATAAGGTCACCACTGACAGTCCAATTTTATCTTTCACTGTATAATTGACCCCTTTTTATCCAATTTGCCCACCCATCTTCCTTCCCTTCTGGTACCCGCTAAATTGATCTTATAAGCTAAAAGTTTATTTTTATTTTATTTAGCTCATTTGTATGTTTAATTTCTCTATATACCACATAGGAACAAAATCATACAGCGTGAATCTTTCCCCATCAGACATATTTACTAAGTATAATACTTTTCCTATTCATTCCTCTCATATTATAAATGGTAGTTCATTTATTTTTTAATAGCTGACTAGTATTTTATTGTGTGTATGTTTGTCATCAGAGGATTCCTGCTCTTGACTGCCATATGTAAATACACTTTACTGCAGGTTTCAAAAGTTTAAATGAGCCATCAAATAAAAGTTGCAGCTATATTGCTTTATTAATCAAATAGGTTTGATTAATATTTCTCTCTCAACTCCCCTGGACCCCACAGAACTGACTCTTTTACCTGAAGTGACCAAATGACTGTTTGCCAATTTATAAAGTCACATTCTGAATTACAATTACAATTGATAAGGATGTATGGCTTTTTTTTTTTTTAATGGGTCTCAAAATTCTGTGGCTGATTTTTGGTTAAGTTATTTCCATTGAAAAGTCCTGACTTTAACAACTAATAACTTAAAATTCACACACACACATGCTTATGGTCTACAAAATATTCTCTTTTCCTTCTGAAGGTTTTGATACATTATTGTCACTAACCAATCTTTCACTATTAAGCTTAAGTGGTCATTTGAGACAAATACTTGTGAGCCCGTTCTTCCACCACTGGGATTGACTGGGGTGGCAGGTATGGGGAGAATATTCATTTATCTTCTGTGTTTTCTGGGCGGACTTGGTGACCTTGCCAAATCCAGCTACCTTCTTGCCACTGCTTTGATGACACCCACAGCCACCAACTGTCTCACGTCACAAATAGCAAAATGGCCCAGAGGACAGTCAGAGAAGCTCTCCACACACATGGACTTGTCAGGAACCATATCAATGATGGCAACCGCACTAGATTTCAAAAATTTGGGGCCATCGTCCAACATTTTCCCAGAACAGTGATCAGTGTTTTCCTTCAGCTCAGCAAACTTGCCAGCACTGTGAGCAGGGTGCCGCTGCAGCACAGGTGCATCCCCAGCGCTGATTTGAGATGGATGGTTCAGAAAAATCACCTGAGCAGTGAAGTCAGCTGCTTCCACAAGTGGGTCACCAACCACATTGCCACAACACACATCTCTCATAGAGGCGTTCTTCACATTGAAGTCCATTGCGTCCTCAGGAAGAGCTTCACCAAAGCTTCAGGGTGCATTTCAACAGACTTTACTTTAGTTGTAACCTTGACAGGATCAAAGATGAGCACCATGCTGGCTAAAGAACACCAGTATCAACTCGACCCTCAGGGACAGGACCCATACCACCAATTTTCTAGACTTCCTGGAAGGGCAGGCAGAAGGACTTGTCTGTTGGATGAGTTGGTGTCTGAATGCAACACTGGCCCTGCCATCTTTATGGGATTTTCCATCTCTAAACCAAGGCATATTAGCACTTAGCTCCAGAATGTTGCCATCATTCCAACCAGAAATTGGCACATGTGCTACTGTGTCAGGGCTATGGCCAATTTTCTTAATGTAGGTGCTAACTTCTTAAAGATGTCCTCATATCTCTTCTAGCTGTAGGGTGGCTCAGTGGAATCCATTTTGTTAACACCACCAATGAGCTATTTTACAGCCAGGGTGGAAGCCAGAAAGGCGTGCTCACAGGTCTGCCCATCCTTGGAGATCCCTGCTTCAAATTCCCCAGCACCAGCAGCAGCACTCAGGACAACACCGTCAACCAGAGGTGTTCTGTGATCATGTTTTTAATGATCTCTGTATCTTGGATAACAGTGACGGTCGTCTAATACTTACTGGTCTCAAATTTCCACAGGAAGATATCAATGGCGACACCACATTCACGTTCCATTTTCAGATTATCCAAGACCCAGGTGTCCTTGATGGAGACCATCTCCATCGCAGCAGCCTCCTTCGAAACCTTTTCTGATTCTTCTGTTGATCCCACCACATTCGTAATCAGATGAGCAGTTGTGGTAGAGTTGCTGGAATCTCTGTGTCCAGTGAGGACACGGTGAGATGAGTCTTTTCCTTTCCCATTTTGGCTTAGATTTGGCAATAGTTATCACAACACCTAGTTTCCCCAAACCTGTTGTGAAAAAGCCAACCTCTGGCTCTTAAACCTTAAAAACTGTTAGAAACTTTAATGGTAAGTTTTCCTTAAAATATAGGGCTGTAACAGATTATCTTTTTCAGTAAGGTAAGAGACAGATAAAAATTCACTTTGTGAATTACTTGATTAAATCATGTAGCTTTATATATTTTCCTGAGATATAAACTAGCCGCCACAGTGACAGAACTTGAAATGTAAAAGACTTTAACATGAATTTTGTTCCTGTCTCCCCAAATCAACTATATTGAGTCTTCCCTATAAAAATGGGCCATACTTATTCACTCTACCTCCTTGGGGTGTTTTTAAAATTCCAGTGGTTTAGTGGGTATGGACGCTGTGTAAAAACTGTAAAAAACCAGCACACTCTAGTGGAGTAGCGGTTAGGTCAGTTGCCTCTGAAGGAACATAGGCCACACACCCCTCGGTTCGATTCCCTGTTCCAGGGGGGAAACAGACAGTGTGAACAACCACATAAAAATAAAATGAAAAAAGTTCTTTCCTCTTATCCTCTTCCTGTCTACCTGCCTACTCACCTTCATTCCTGCCTGCACTTTTCCTTAAAATTAAAAGAAAATGATAAAGAATGATACAATCTGATTTATATTGTCTTTTTAAAATTAATGCATGTAATAATGTATATAATTAATGCACTATGAGTTTCAAGAGAATAGATTTGCACTTAGATGTGTGTGCCACATTGAACGCACCACTAGGCTTCTGTCTAGTCACCACCATCAGTCTGACTCCCTAGATCTCTCCCTCCTTCCTTCCCCTCCCCCATGTTGGTAACCATAGTTCTGATTTCAAAGTCTACGAGTATTTTCGTTGTATTCTGTTATTTTACTCACTTTGCTTGTTTATATTCCTCATAGGAGTGAAACAACTTCCATATTTGTCTCTCTCTGATTTCTGTTGCTAACATGCAATGTGATTGTAACAGAAAATGTTGACTCATACTCCCTTTACTGCTGCTGTTGAACAACAGTTAAACTATTTTACATATTGGAGTTTCTGGTCGACTTGAGTGGAGAAGACAAAAAAGGAGAAGGTGTTAAAGAGATGCTCAAATGCAAACTCTAAATTTGAAGTACAATCGATTTGACTACATAGCAAAAAGAATGAGACTAGATTTATGATATCTAAAAAGTTCAGAGATTCATATTTAGAATGTACAGAGAAGCCAAGTGTTTCCATTTTCAGATGGAAGTAATAATAGTAGAAAGTGAAGGGATACTAGAAAGCACAGAGTCTGGCATACAGATGTTGCTCACTGTTTGGAATGACTAGTTTATCTATTCTCATCCTCTGTGACGGAACATATTTTATATTGAGCCATGACATATGGATCTTGAATTTCTGGTTCCTGCATGGTTTTATATTGCCAGCTTATGGAGTTGCCAAGAGATGTATTTGCAAACACCTAGCTAGTCTCAATATCTACAACCCTGTTTGATAAATGTCCCTAAATAAGTCAGTAACAGTTCAAAGTCAAGTAGGGAGCATATTAGTGATAGTTCCCATAACATGAAAATGAACAGAGTATTGTGAGTGCCACCATAGTTGTGGAACCAGATGCCAAAGACATTGGCCAGATGATGTAGCCAAAAGAGTATGCATTATGGCTTGAGTTATGGGGCCTGAGAGTGCTATGTCTAGAGGAGGGAGAGACTGGGTAAAGCAGGTCCTCATTCCTTAGCTCTTTGTTCAGGTGTAACTTGTGGCTTGGTGGGTAGGAGGACCAAAGGGGACAGGCCTTTCCTGCTGGGTTTCCTGGAGATGCCCACACCCAGGGGGCAGTTGGTCACAGAGAGATGGCTTTTCTCACAGTCAACCAAATCTGCTCTCTGTAAATCAGAGTTTTGTCTTTTCTGCTTTATGACCTCATCTTGGGGGAAGGCTTTCGTTCTGCACGTGTAGCCCGAAAATGTTGATGATGCACAGGATAGAAGGCAGGGACCCATACTCACTGGTAGCGACCTGAGCCAGGTTCATACTTGGGCCTTGGAAGATGGAGAAAGTAAGTCAGCCAGGCCCATCCTGCTGATAGAGAAGAGGGGCAAATGAGTGACAACTCTATGCCAGGCACTGTCACCCACACTGTCACCTTTAACCCCCTGCAAATCTGTGAAATGAACATTCATATGTATGCCCATTTACTCAGGTGAAGACTGCTACTCAAAGAGGGGAAAATGTTTGACCAAAGTTGCTCAGCTTGTCACCCCCTTGGGATTTCCACCCAGGGTCTGTTTGACTTCAAAACCTCAGGTGGTTGTTTTGTTTGTTTCCTTCTTCACCTGCATGACTCTGTCTCTGTCTCTGTGGACTCAGCCTGGGCATGGGTGGGTGATCTTTGGCTTGGTGGTCTCTAGCTAAGGATGCGTGGCCAGTCCCATCTATCCGTAATCTTGGTGGCAGTTCAGTTAGGCTGTAGAAAGCTAATTACATTTGCCAGCGCTGTGTCTGCACATGTGTTCCTGTGGTCATCTGGGTTTAGGGATGGCTTTGGTTTCTGTGCAGAAACTGTGTTCTTGTGAAATCACAACATCTTTGAAGTGTTGGGTTTTGCTTGTCATTCAGAGAAGTCAGCACTTCCAGAAGACACACTATACACCAGGGGTAGATTCCTCGTCCAGGAAGGACACCAGGCAGGGCTTCCACAGCAAGCAAGAGCTTGGGCCCAGGCAGAATTTCATTCCTTGGTGCTTCTGGGATCTGACAGTTTCTTTGAAGAACTGGCTAGTTAACAGAGATGTCTCTTGTCCGGACATCTGCAACTGACTTGTGTGTGGTGCGGGGGGATGCTTGAGAGATAACAGGTATTCTTCTTTAGTGCTATTGAAGATTGAAAGGGTTGCTGTAGCTATGTTTGCTGGCCCGTTTCTAAGGCCCATGGCAATGACTAATAATCATGATAATCACGATGGTGATGAAAACAAACCATTCACTGTGTATTTGCTGTATATTGGGCTCTGTAATAAGTTTATGTTCATAAAACCTCTCTGCAGTATGTTATGTAGAATTGGTTTGACTGCAAATGGCAGAAATTCAACTTCAATGGCTTAACCAAAGGTAGGATTTACTTTACTCACAGAATAAGAAATCTAGCACTGACGACTTCAAGGGAGGGTGGGGATGCCGTGATGCCATCGAGAGCCCAGACTCCTCCTTTGGGGACTGTGTCCCCATGCTTACATCCTCACTCTTTACTTCATTCATTATAACTTATTTTGTCCCATTTTATTGAGAGAGAATTGAAACATAGTATTGTATAAGTTTAAGGTGTATAGTATGATGGTTTGATTTATATATTTTATGAGATAATTACCAAATAGGTTCAGCTAACATCCTTCTCCTATAGATAGAATGAAAATAAGAAGGAAACACACTTCTCTTGGTGCTGAGAACTTAGAGGATTTGCTTAGGTATCACACAGCAGTTTTGGCTATAACATCATGTTTTACTTTACCTTCTGACAATATTTCAATTATTCATATAACTGAAAGTTTTGACCACCTTCTCCAATGCCCACCTCCACCCCCCATCCCTGCTTCTGGTAACAAAAGTCTGATCTCTTTTTTCTGTTATGACTAATTTTTAGGCAGAAAAAAGAACAAAAGGAAAAACCTAAGTAGAAAAAGCTAAAAAAAGTGAAAGCAAGTTGAATGTCTTCTCTTATGAACTTTCTCAGACACCCCAGCTGTTGCCTCCAGTTACATCTCCTTGCCTAGCACTGTGTCACATGATTGCACATAGCTACAAGAGAGTCTGATGGGCCAGGAGTGTGAAAGTGAGTCCCTTGATTAGGAAGGAAGAAAGGAGAGATGTGCATCGACTAGAGAAATAGCAGCGCCTACCTCACGTGGTTAATATTTGTTCAAAATTCATAACGAGGAAAATAAAATTAGAGAAGTTAAGTGTTTGTCAAAGGTCACTTAGTTAAGCAGTGACAGAGCCCAGATCTGAATTCAGGTATGTCTGACTCTGAAGACTTAAAAACTCTACTGGGATTTGTTCCTGACGCTTCATGGTATGGTCTGGAGGAAGGATTTGAGGGCGCTCTCCCATGGAGCAGGAAGGAGGGTTGATTTTTCAGCTTCTTGCAAACAGTGTGAAAAGTATCAGAAGGACGTGGAAAGGCAGATTGTGACAGAAGGTACGAAAGTAGTTTCTAACAAGTAGTAATTATCTTTTTCATGGGCTGTGTAACAAACTCTATTACCAGAAATATTTGTGCAGACATTAGATTATCCATCAGAAGAGGTCCTTCAACTGATTTGGGAGCTTGTGTCTATCATGAATTCAAGATCCTGGGGTTTTAGAAATAAAAGTGGCTGACGTAAAAAAATCATGGACCGAGTGTAAAAGTCTCCTGATTTGTCAGAGCTAAAGTGACCATACAATTAATTCATGTTCTAAATTAGGTCTTTTTTTTTTTAAGAGTAAAAGGTATATTTTTTAAAGTAATTAACTAGGACAGAGGAGAATGCCAGGACCATTGCAGACCTAGCAGAAGCTACCCTAACCAAGGCTTTTGATGGAGAAAGGAATGGATTGCCTAAGCTTCTTAGGTAGTTGCAACTGGGGGAAATGTTCAGGAAGGCTGGACACCCCTATCCCTCCGCTTCTGTAAACTGAGCCTTAAAGGAGGCTTAGTCTTCAAAGTATTCTGGTGAAAGGTATTGAAATCTGATGGGCAGGGAAATGTGTAACTGCAGAAACCATGATACAGACCTTTTGCCTATGTCTTCTCTATCAGGATTCATTTTCAGGAGGCACTATGTTCAGATGATGCTGCATTCCTTACTGAGCCATGAACTCGGCCCTTTGTAGGCCCGGTAGGAAATTAACTTTCATGGATCCTGAAATCCTTCTTGGCTTTTAAGAACTGCTTTCTGGTTTGTTCAGTGATCTTGGGCAAGTCACAACCTCTCTCTGTGCTTTGACTTTTCCTTTAGAGGAAATAAAATGAAAATAATTGCCCAAGAGAAAAAAAAATGATTCAAGATCTGCTAATGAAAGATGCCGCATGGAGTCAAGTGATATGATTATTTTTATGACAGTTTTTAGCAGAGCTGCTTCTAGTCCCTTCCCCTCTCATTAGACCACAGAGCATGGAATAAACACAGGGTTGGCAAGTGGCTGGTATTTGATAATGTTGGCACCAGAGATGAAGGGAAGGAATTTCTCTCTGGCTTGTGTTTCGGTATTAACCTCCTCACGTCTGGATCTCAGTGTGCATTGATGTGGAAACTGGAGATGAGTAGGGATCTTAGCCTTCTGTGTCATAGTAGAGACAGCCTGTTCAGGAAACCTTTTAATAAATATGTTAGTAAAATATTGTCTTAACTTCTTCCTTAATTCTATTATTCAATAAACATTGATTGTCTCTCTGAGTCACGTTATGCTTTCCAAGCATAGAATAAGATATATGGTGACAGACACAGAGCTCGCTGTTGTTTGTTGAATCAGCTAACTTGTCAGAGAAATAAGATTTGGAGAACCGGTCTCCTCCTGCAATCTTGCATCTCTTCTTACCTATCCTAACTCCTGAGACACATTTCTGAACGCAAAACTTGTCCATTTCTTAAAGGCTCAGAACCAGTTTTCTTAATCTGGTACTGAAGAACCTTCAGGGCTGGGTCCCTGCTCACTTTTCTGTTTGTTATCTTCTTGAGTCTCTTTTAGGACCACCAAATTGCAGCATTGGGGACTTTCCTCCTGGCCCATGAATATATATTAAACATTTTGTATCTTATGGGTCTTGTGTGTTCTCATATAACTACTTGGTGCTGCAGCTGTAGCACGAAAGCAGAATGTAGGCAAATGGGCATGGCTGCGTTCTAATAAAACTTTATTTACACAGGTAGGTGGTGACTCTGAGCTATAGTCCATGAGCTGATCTCTGCTTTAGATATTTGCTCATGCTATGCTTTTTTCACTTAACCTGTATCAAAGAGTTGCTCCTCCCCCAATCATCTGGTCATTCATCACTTATTTAATCGTTAAGTCTGAGACCTGTCTGTTCCACCTAAGGTAGAACTGACCACTCAAACCATTATGTTCTGTGCATTCTACCAGCTTCTCAGTGTTTTCTCCCCAAGCCCGATTGTAAGTTTCATCACATCATTCATGCATTCACTGATTCTTTCATTCAACAATATTTAATGAATGCCCACTATGGGACAGAGTTAATGACTTTTTGGTATTTATACAAACGAGGGGAAATCTAGATATATAAAACATGCCTAATACACAATTAATTAACAAAGGAGATGGAATTCAATAAAGATATATTCAGTCTCTGATGTAAGAATACCAAAGTGGGGGATTGTCCTTATTGGTTCAAAACCGTTCCTCTGTATGGAAGCATTTGGTCAGTTGTTTCCATTTGGTACTTTCAAGGTTTCTGTAGCCTGGTCTGGAATGGTGTGGTGGCCACCGTCAATACCCATCCTCATCCCTTTCCTAAGAAGCTGGGGTCTTGCTTTCTGGATCCACCAAGTTCCAAACACCTACATCTGCAGGTGGCAGACTCAGGTGAGTTCGAAGTTACTTGCAAAGTGTCAATATAGTGTAGTAGATTTCTTACTTTTATTTTCAAGTGAATGATTTGTTTCTTCTGTTGCTTTCCAAGAGAGGAGGGCTATTTGAATCAGGAACTTAAACAGCTCCTGGTATAAGGATGTTGAAATTGCTTGCTTGCAGAAATTTTTTTTTTTTTTTTTTCATCCATAGACTGGCTCTTTGAGAGTCTGAGGTCAACACAAAATCACACTTTTTTGTTACTCATATTATAAAATCCATTTCACAGATCTATGGAGTCCAAAAATATTTGCTGTAGGACTTAATCCGTTTTCTGAAATTTATAACCCCTTCTAAATGTAAGCAGCACAATCATGCAGGCGGTTGTAGCTAATGGAAGGAAAATGAGTTTCACCTGGTCAGCTGTAGCCTGCAGATGGTTACCAGGAAGGTAAAGTGTTTGTGGTCAGAGGCAGAGAAGAGAAAATGGTTACATCTGGTTACAAAACAAACACAGAACTCCACATGGCTTCTCATGTCACAAGAGCAAATAGGAAGGTGGCCCAGCTGGGGATTGTAGCCCCTGTGTGTTGGGTAAACACACTGAAGAATGCTCCTCCTTTTTTTTTTTTTTAAACATAAAAAGCCAGTGAAGGAAGTGGCTGTTGAACAGAGTACAAGATTGTCTTTCATTCATTCATCCACAAAGGTAAATTAAATATATCGAAATTCTGTTGTGACAGGGTCCTGGTCCCGAAACCATCCGTAATCTGCCTGCCCTGGCATTTTAAGAAGGCTTTTGCTTTGACGAGGACCCACAATGGTAAGAAGTAATGGTGTGCATTTGTTTCAGAGGAGGAAGGGAGGGAGCAGGATCATAGACTGACTGTTGGTTGCAAAAGAAAAATAAGTCACTGTCGTTAAATGGCCAGATCCACAAAAGGTAGGAAACACAGCAAAGGCAGTTGCAGAGCGTGTGGCTTTAGTGAGCTAACCCCATTGCAACACTCGTGCAATTTGGTGATGAGGAACTTCCAGCAGGTTCCTAACTGAGTGTCATCACAGAGTTTGAATGAATTCATAATGATAATTAATGTGTCTGTCTCTCTGTGTGTGGGGGGGTGGGCCAGGCATTGACAAATATGCTTCATAAGTGAATATGCTGCCTGCCTGAGGTATTCATTCAAGTTTAAAGTAAAATACTGTCTTCACTTTTGTTTCTGGCATTAACAAATTGTTTGCTTTGGGCAATTCTCCTCAACAGTTAAGTGTCACCATTTGGCAGGGTCTGTCAGATTTGCAGTTCGCATATCCTTTGACTCTGCAATTCCACACTACTGAGGCGTTGATTCATAGTTCGATTCATATGCTGGTGAAAATTATGCTTGCCAGAGCAAAAAATTAGAAACCATCTACATGTCTACCAGCAGGGAGGTGGGTGAATTTGAGGACATCCATTCAATGGAGTGCAGTGCAGCTGTAAAAATGACAGTGGCAAATGTAACTCTGAATTTTCCGTAAACTCCACAATGTTTTAAGTTTTACCAAGGAACAGAGAAGTATATATAAGAAAGGGTGTGTGCGTGTGTGTGTGTGTGTGATATGCATATCACTTCATATGTACATTGAGTATCTCTGGAAGGATACCCAAGAAATAAAATGGTGGAGTGCTCTTCGGAAAAGATTGGGAGACTAGGTTTTAGAGGTTGATAGAAATTTGCTTTTCATGTCATACGCTTTCTCCTGTGTGAAATTTTTATTGACCACGTACATAAATAATTCTTTTCAAGAAGTATTTTAATGACAATGTTATCCTTTCCAATTAATCAGGGTTTTGCTGGTGGTGGTATCGGTGTTCAACAAAATAGAAATACATGAGCTGGTTCCTGGACTAAAAAATAATTTAAAACCCTACAGAAAAGGCACCTTTCAGTTAATAGAGAACACTGATTTGGACTTTTGTTTTTATGCTGAGAGTTTGGAATCCTGGAGAGCTATGTAGAAAGCCTAATGTCTCTCACCAGAAAGTCATGGCAAAGGTTTCACATTGACTTACAGCTTGCAAAATCATTACTTCCAGAGTGCTAACCTCTTTCTTGTATCTTCTAATCCCATAGCTCTGAAAGAGTCATCATTACTCTTTCTCTCTTTGCCCAGGGATGGCTAAAGAATGCTAGGGAGAATAAACATCCACTGGTTTATTTACACTGAACAGTATCTGCTCAATCCCAGGAACTGATAAGCAGTCACATGACAGCAACCTAGCAGCTTCCCTCTGAAGTCAGGTTCATGGGTGGAAAAATGATAAATGCAAAGGGTGGCTAACACATTCTTGTTCAAACATCCTGCTGATGCTCACTTTTTTTGGGGGGTGGGGGGATGTATTACAGTACACCCTTCCTTTAACCTTTGCTAACCTGTGTTACCTCTTGTAATACTAGGTTTATGATTAATTAACTCCTCATTTGTCTCTGCCTACTCTCTTTTCAAATAGACTGTAAACTCTTTAAATGCCAGACTAGTGTCTTCATTGACTTGTTTATTTATGGAGCAAGTATTTAATGCAGAGCTATCGTGTGTATGTTTTGCTAAACCCTAGAGGATGCAAAGATGAGTAAGAAGTATTTGTTGCTTTCAAGGCACTCATGGTCTACTCACCTCTTCATAGTCTCATTCGCATGTGTGCCTACCAAGGTTATTGATGCAGAAAGTGCTCGAGATGGAGCTTAACTAATATTGGTTGCTTGAGACATTGCTCAAGCTATGGATCCAGAACTGTGCCACGATACTGTGGGTGCAAATTACATTTTTACTCATGAGCTTTCCAGTAAGTTACCAATTTCTCAGGACATCTTCAATAATAGCATTTAGAAATGAAACTTCTCCCTTAGATTAGATGTTTCTGGACCATCAGTAGGACTGATGTTGAAGACAATGATTCTGGCCCAGCAATATGGCCCTACCCATAAACTCCCTAGGAAGTGAGCTCGCTTTTCCCCAAGCACCTACTCACTAACAAAGGGGCGTAGGAGAGAAACGTGGTCAGGAAAGCTAACGTTTTCCTGAGCTCCCACTCATGGGTTGGAATCTCACACATTTTGCTTTATTTACTGACCAACCACCCAAGGAACAGAGTGATATAGACTGATGTGGGACAAAAAAAAAAAAAAGAGACCAGCATATTTTTTTATATCAGCCTGGTGGTTACTAGGTAATGGATATGTTTGTATGTATGAATGCATATATGTATTTATCATTTAAAATTATATCTATATCTATATATATAGATATATATACATTCTTCTAGGTGCCAGAAGAGGTTTAAGGCATAGTCTTATAGTGATCTCAAAGGAAACTCACCCAAAGTTAAATAGTCCCATGAAAATTTTATAATAGCAACTCAGGATTTTGGAGTCGGTTATATTCAGAGTGAACATTTAATCTAGAATCTTCCTAAAGTGGTATATGCACATTATGTAAGATGGTTCGCATGTTATGCATTTTTACATTTCTTAGGTGTTTAACACATATTAGAAATATCTAGAACTAGCATATTAAACCCTTGAGGGCTGTGAGGCTGCATGTGAACCTAAGTTAATGCAAATATTACTTAAAGGAAGTGTCCTATTAGTAGCCAGGTATAGGGATGTGGTTCAGAGATAGAGTAATAATTTTGCAAGTATTATTTGAATGACCCGACTTGGGAAAATGCAGCTCAAGTCCAACTTCTGGGGGACAGAGAGGTTAACGAGTGGTCCAAGGTCAAGAAAGCAGCAGAGAACATAGGCCAGAACCTGGTCACCTGACGGTCCCTCTACTCCCACATCCTCATTCAGTCACAACTTCCTATTTTGCAGATGAGGACACCACAGACCTGAATAGCAAGTCCTCTCTTTAGGGTGCAATGACTGACTTATGTGAGCATCTGACTGCAAAGTTGAAGGATAGAGTTGCCCTCATGAAGCATCAGAGTCAGTATTTGTACTGCGTGTATTATGCTTGCCAGTTAGAAAACATTCATACACACAAGTTTATGTGATGCCAAGCCACCCTATGAGATGTACTTAGCTCATTCTTTCCTATTCTCATATGAGGGAATTAAGGAACAAAGGTCAAATGACCTTTTCTAAAATTATAATTTGCAGAGCTTGGATTTGAACCCTCGTCATTCAGTTTGAGCAATTGTTCTCTTAACCACTATATACACCTTACTGATAACAAGAGAAACAATGAAAGAGGTCATCTGTCTTCAGTTGAAACTAAAAACAGTCTGCTCAGAAAATGTTTTGTTCCTCTGTGCTCTCTCATTTCAAATTCTCCCATTAGGCCCTTGTTCATTTCAAGGAAGACATTGCTTCTTCCAACCATCAGTTTTTCTTCTTTTTTAAGGGAAAGGTGCAGGCAGGAATGAAGGTGAGTAGGCAGAAAGGAAACAAGAGGAGGAAGACCATTTTTATTTATTTTTATTTAACTGTTCATATTGGTTGATCCCCCGAGACCTGGGATGTGAACCTGTGTCCTTGGGATGTATGTGGGCTGCACTCCCTTGGAGATGGCTGACCTAACCACTGCTCCACTAGGCCTAACCATTTTTTTAATTTATTTTTTATTGTAGTAATTATTCTACACATTGAAATGATTTCCTAAGTATAGGTTCCCCATTTCTTAGTTATGTTTCAATACACCCTGCCCTCCAACAAATCACCAAATGTTCTTTCCCATTGTTCAGTGGGCTCCGCCACCATTTGCTCCCATTATCGCTTTTTTAAAATTTCTCTTTTGCAGAAACACCTAAGAGGCATCAGTTTTTTACCAAATGCAACCTTTCTGTAAGAATTTGTGAGATTACTGTGATAAGAACTGTAAAGGAATCATCCACCCCCCGATGGAGAGGGAAGGCGTCTTGGGAAGTGAATGGAGAGAGATAATCTGGGATCAGGGTGGGGCCGAGAACAACACTGGTGAGGAGGCCCACAAGGGACTGGCCCAGTGCTCTGCAGGGGGTCATCAGGTGTTGTGAAAGCCCTGCCTGGTGCCCAGCACTTGGCATGGCACCTGGCATGGCACAGGCACTCCAAAGCTTTGTGGACTGAGTGGAAGCCTGGGGGGAAATGAGCCAAGCACAGAGGCAGGTGCACATACAGTGATTGGAGGTGAGAGGGCACAGCAAGCACTCGACCTACTTTGTGACTTTGCTCAGGTGAGCCAAGGAGGAGAGCACGGAGCCAGATTTCCAAGCAACAGACAAAAGAGCTGTGAACAAACTCAAGTGCCCTTTATATAACTAAGACACCTTGCTTTGGGCAAATCCATTTCACTAAGAAACTTTTTGATGGGAGCAACATGATTTATAACAGGACATGGGTTTCAGGAATGGCGTTATGAACCAGCATCTGTGTATACTGCATGGGTTGGCTACCAAGAGTCTTAATTCCATCCTTCACCCTGCCATGGGCCCCTTTACCCGATTTATCCTCCGTGGCCCTTCCCTTTTGTCACTTATTCTAGCGGCCCCAGTTCAAGCTTCCAGTCCGGATTCCCTTAGATGCAAAGTCCTCATTCTCCCTTTCAGCAGGGAGCCTCCGGGACCCGTGCCAGGCTCCCTTGAGCCAGTGCCAGGGCGGGATCGGTCGGCTCTTCTCTCCACCGCACCAGCAGGTGCTGATAGTTGAGCCATTCCCCAGACCTTTGGGGCAAAGAACTGCCGAAACCAGAGCCACGTTCAGAGTCTGAAGACTCCTAAAGACGAGGAGAAAGTCGGAGGGCGCGGCCCTGCATGACATACGCCGTCAGTCCGTTAGCTGGGCCCCGCTGATGCCGGGCGTTGAGCAAGCATGACGCAGAAACACTTCTGAGGTGTTGCAACAGGACTCCACGTCTTTATCAGAAATGTGAAGCATGCGCCCAGCGCACACTTCGAAAACACTCAGGCTCTTCTCCACTGGTGGTTGAAGCTGCTGGATGGGGCTGTTGGGAGACAGCCGCACGGAGGCATGAGTACTGTCGTTCTTGGCCCAGGAGACCGAACACTCAGTATCTTGTACCCCACTAGCCTTGGGCAGCACAGGCCTCTGATAAAATGTCCTTTTTTGTTTGTTTGTTTTTCCTGGCAGTCTCATTTTGGGTTGTAAATGGCTCATTATTTACAGCCCACAGACCCACTCTTGCCTCTATGACGTTCTATGCTTGTTTTCCAAAAGGATCGAAAGCCTGGTAAAAGCAAGACTGACAAAACCTGCATGTTCTGACCTTGAGCAGAGGCTGAATGTCCACGTGCCTCCTGCCTTCTGCAGTTTCTCTCTTGTGGGAGAGGCTGGCTGAGGAGGCCCCCCAATTGCAGGAGATAAATTCTATTCACACTAAAGCACTTGGTGCTGTGAAGTGTCAGGAAGTGGCAGGGACATTTGCTCACTCCAGTCCTGCAACCTTTTCAGAGGACTGTTAGGCAATCACCAGAGGTTATAAAGTTGGAACAGCATTTGCCCCCTAGGTCATTTTCCCTGCAGGACAGCCTGGAGGCAAATTTTACCAAGTATCAAGTAGCTGACCCAAAGCAGTATAAATAGCGAAGGAGCATATGACAAACCCAGAATTGAATGTGGTTAAACCCCAAGCTAAATACATGTAATGTGTTTACTGCCATCAGCACCTGCATGGAGATGTTTGACCAGCAATCTGCCAGGAAAGGCCTAGAACCATAGAGACAGAGTTATTAAGACTCAAGCTTGGAAAAGCAATTTTATCCTTGCTTTGAGAGGTTGCTACCACACAGTTGACCCAGGGAAGGGATCTGTGGATAATCTAGATGTGCTTAAGTGTCATTTAGCAGTAAGACTGAGCCTTAGAAAACATCCTCCGTTGATCCAGGCAAGTGAGAGAACAGCATGGCAGCATGGTTTAGAGTGGGCAGGAGTTGCCGGCAGTCGCTAACAGGCTGCCAAGTGGGACCCACCAGTGAGACGTTTTCAGGAGAAAGATGGAGAGAACTTTATTTCAGGGCTCTTTCCTCCTACTGCTCTCTGCTTTATTTCAAAATACAACAACTTGCAAACCACGCACTAATGAGATAATGGAACCATGCAAGGCCCTCAAACTTTCCAAGGTCAGTTTCTTAAATCCACAGCTTCATCAGTCCTGTCCCCATTGAATGGAGCTGCTGACATTCCAGAAGAGAATCTTGTGTCCTTACAATGATGGGAGGAAGCTCTGGGAAAGAGTGACCTAGGTTTGATGTAGAAAGAATGGAATTTGTTTAACATTTCCAACTCACAACCAGCTTCCAAGGTGTCCCGATCCTGCCTACAGGTGCAGTTTCCTGAGGCCCTTATCAGGCAGGACTTGTGCCTCAGCAGGATCTAAGTTCCACAACTAGTTTTACAAGAGTCAGTATTTTTAGTGTATGACTCCTTTGAAGAAGCCACTGAATATATCCATTCTTGCACATTCATGAAACACTTGTATTTTTGTATCAAGAACCAAGATAAAAACGACCACAGGCTTCCAGAGGCTAGAGTGACCACAGGGGCAGCGGCGGTCCAGAAGTGTTTCACAGTAAGGGACCCGGATGAACTTTGTCTTTTTCCCTGGCACACTTCTCTCTTATAAACACTGTTGGCTTCTTACTAAGTAGTCATTGTCCCTTTCTTCCTTAATAAAACCACTCTAGTGTGGCAGTGTGCCTGGCCAATAGACTACATTTCCCAACTTCCCTTGCAGGAGGGGAGACTAGTGAGAGCTAAAGTGGGCAGGGTTGCCAGGTAAAATATGGGATGTCTAATGAAATGTGAATTTCAGATAAATAATGCATAATAATAGAAATATGTTTCATGTAACATATTAGTGTTTTTATTTGCCTGGTCTGGCAGTTTCATGGATGAGGCTTCCAGAAAACAGGATATGATACTTCTTTTGCCCTTTTCCCTCTCTCTCTTCTTTCCTGGGACATGGGTGCAATAGTAGGGACTTCAGCAGCCATCTTGGATCAGGAGGTTAAAGATGGCAAAAGAGCAAAACTGGGGACTTGGGTCCTTCCTAATCACCACATACCTTCAGACTTTATGTGTGAGAATGAAACACCTATTTGCTTTAGCTGCTCTCAGCACTTCTGCTATTTGCTCCAATTGCTTTTCTTAACTGACACAGCCATAATAAAAAGTACACTGTTCTTTTTGGGGTTTAGTTAAACCTGTTTACCATGTGTTATCTTTGCCTTTGCCTCTTGAGTAACATAAACCATTCTGCTACTTACTGTATTTTTTAAGGACCCCAAGAGGAGTGTTCTCTATACCCTTGAAATGACAGCCCTGGCATGAGTTTCTGCATGGTGATATTGAAAACAGCATTTAGATATTTTGAATATTTGCTTCAGGTAATTATTACTAATAATATTTCTAAACTAGAACTTTTCTTATTCTGCACAAAGATTTGGCCTGAAAACTCAAATCCCATGAAATGATGCCCTGAAACTCCAGAACCTTATTTCAGGACAGTAGAAGTCACATTCGGGTTTTGATATTTGGCTTTGGGAAAATTTTATTTCATATTGTTTAAGTCTTTATTAGCCCTAATGTTGATATTTCCCTTACATTCTGTAAAGATGAGCTAAGGACAGTCACGTGCATAGGTCAAGCTTCCTTTGAAAGCGCCATCAAGGATTCAGGAATGATGCAAACCCTAACTCCCCAGCATTGAAAGACAAGTTCTTTTAATGTCCGTTGGGAGGCATTTTGGGAAATGGGGTGGAGGGGCGGTCTGGTCCCTTTGCGTAAAAGCCCAGGTAATCACCTTAGCTTGGCAGGTTATACACAGAAAAAGAGTTGGCAGGGCTGTATTGTTTAAATACTTGCCTTTCCTTTTGCAGTGGAATCTTTTAAAGGTTAAATAATAGTAAATAATCAACTAAGATTTTTCAGATTGGCTGCATTTACCTTTCTCTGAAAAAATGATTTTCCCTTGGAGACAAAGCAACTTTGGAATAAGAGCAGTATTTCCTCTTAGGGCTCCCGGCCTCAGACATTCGGAGAACAAGATCAAGCCTGGTTCTGCTGGCAGAGTCTGCCCTGGACAACTAGCCAAACTTACCATGTGGGAGAGGGGAGGTGAGTTAGAATTTAACAGAAGGGAAGGGAAAGAAAACTCCCATTTTGTTTTGTAATTTTCCTCACAGCTCTGTCAGCAATGCCCACCAGCAAGAGGAGGGCAAAGTCTTACCTCAACCCCCCAACCTAAGTCATCCTTGGAGCAAAAAAGTCTGGGAGTCAACTCTG
Source organism: Solenodon paradoxus (assembly GCA_004363575.1). Lineage (NCBI taxonomy): Eukaryota > Metazoa > Chordata > Mammalia > Eulipotyphla > Solenodontidae > Solenodon > Solenodon paradoxus. The sequence continues at coordinate 412,904 of RJWH01000861.1, forward strand.
GGAGTATGAGTTATATTAAAAAAAAAAAAAAAAAGAAAAAGTCTCTATCACAAAGCAACAAGTGGGGAGAGATTGATGCTGGTGTCTGAAGACAGGTCACGATGTCATGGCTAGCTCAGAAAAGATGGCAGGCGAGCCTATTTGTAGTCATCTATATAACAGATGCAAATAAAAGTTGAGCTGATGTGATCTCGAGGAAAAAAATCCCCCCAAATCTGTTTATTAAATACCTAGCAGTATTTAAGGGGAACAAAGGTATTTCTCTTGTCCAGGGAATATTGGTTTACATTTTGTCCAGAGTATACTTATTATACTTAAATATTCACTCAGCAAGCATTTATTGGATACCTACTATGTGCCAGGCTTTGTGCTAAATGCTGGCAATACACCCAGTATTATAGTGTCAACAGCAGAAAGAACATCACAAGTAGGTTACAATTTTATAAATTTTATAAATTTCCCTACTCTTACCAAGAACACAGCCAACACCAGTCACTTACCTATACTGTGATCTCTTAAGATAATAACAATCCTGTTCAAAACAAAAGTGCACATAATACTTTAATGGCATATTTGTAATGTTTTCCTTTCCTTTTAACAGTCTAAACCCTGTAGTGAAAGTTATTTTTTTTATGTTAAAAAATATTTTCTCTCCTATTAAATAGTAACAACTTTCATCAAGTTCTTTAATTTCTCTAGAACTAAGTTTAGACGTTTATAAAGTGAGAGAGTAGAAAGTTGGACTAAAGTTAATTTAATGACTCCAGGCCGAGGATTGAGTAGGCAAGAAGGCAGATAGTCACTTACTGGACACTCAGTAACTGTCTGATCTCAGGGTCATTACTCAAACCTCTTAAAGTCTCAGTTTCTTGATCTGAGAAATGAAGATAATATGAATTTTTGGAAGGATGAAAAGGATTAATGGATAAAATACCTGGTTCAAGTCAAGTCACTGTGAAAACCCCCCAGTGAGTACAGGTTCTTTTATCCTAATTTTATTCTAATTATTTGAATCTTGACCTATTGTATGCATGCATGCACCTATTTATTTATTGAGCGATCAATCTATTTCTCTCTGCTTCTGTGTGTGTAGTATACTCTATCATCACTGGTGTCTTAGTAAACAACGAATCGAGGGATCTCACTACATTGGGGTGCAAGCATCAAATGGATTCATTTGTGTTTCCTAGCTTTGCTTTCAGGGTTACTATGTCTAATCTTATTTCTATCCTTCAGCAACATCTAGGGCAGATTGCAGACATTTGCAGTTTTAAAAAGCTACGTCTGTTTAGTTTGAATCTGATTCTTACTCACAGCTTCTCTCTGACCCTCCATCCTTGCCGAGGTTTGGCTCCTCTGGTATGTTGAGCAGGGAGGAGGGAGAAGGAAAGGAACCAGCACCTCTTACGTGACCGCTGTGTCCTTGATTCTCTCACTACTGTTGGTGTGTGTCTCCGACTAACACCCAGTATCTCTGTGCCCCTGTATGTGGTAGGCACCCACAGGCTGGTGCCATATGGTGTGTTTTTGGAGGGCTCTGTGGGATCTCCTGACCAGAACGTCCGGTGACTTGGCCTTGCATGGACTTCCCCTACGCTCCTTAGTGTCAGTGGTGGCTGTTAGTATCTGGTGATTTGTCTCTATGCAAATGTGTCATTTTGCTAGTATTTGAGCTGTGTTTCAAGAATGCAGGGCTTTTGTTGTTTTTAAGGAAAGGTACAAGCAGGAATGAAGGCTAGTAGACACACAGGCAGGAAGAAAGAGTAGAAAAAAGCATTTTATTTTATTTTTATTTCAGTGGTTCTCACTAGTTATTCCCCCCCATCCCCCCCAGACCCAATACTTGGACCCAGGGGTATGTTGTCTGTGCTCCTTCAGAGGCGATTGATCTAACCACTACTCCACCACCGAGAATGCTGTTTTTTTTATTTTAGATACTTATAAACTAAGCAAACAATCCCCGTGAAGTTTCTTTTCCACTCTGTTTCTGGTCCACCATATTACTGGTCACCGTTCACAAAATTTTATGAATTCCTTCACTTAGAATGATTCCTTTACATCTTGGGCCACTTCTTGAGTGTATTTTCTGTCTTCTCAGTGGCCATGTGAGTACCTTGTAGAGGCCTGTACCTCTCTGCTTCAGTACAGGCCAGCACGCGTCTTCCAGGGTATGTGCTCCATCATCGCTCGTTGACCACATAATCCATTCCACAAATCCAACAAAACTGTGTGCAAGGCACTGTGCTGGGTCTCCAGAAACTGCCTTTCTGTAAGGGAGACAGAGAGAACTGACAGATGAAGGCAGAGTTGGTGACACCTTCTGTTCTTGTACCAGGCAACCCTGTCCTACTATCTCCTTCCTCAGTCCTTTCCTTTGAGGTGAGGATGGAAAAATGAGAACTGAAGCCAGAATAGCAAAAGTTAAGATCTGAGAAGGAAGTGTCTTTAGGATTCATTTGCTAAGGATTCGACTTTGAGGCATTCAGTCAGTCCTGGAGCTGAGTTGCAACTGCTGTGGCACTCACGCTTCTGTCTTACTTTACTGTGCTATTGCTTTATACTGCTGTTGGCTGATAGACTCATTTGTTTTACATGCAGCTGGTAAGATCAACACCTTCAGTCTCATACCCACAGAGGTCAAATCTGAAGAATAAAGCAATAAATATCTATTGAATGAGTTCTGCATTCTAAGTATTGAGCTGAGTACAGTAATAGATACAAAACAAATAAGTTTCTTTCATCCATGAATGATTGATGCAATAATTGACTTCATCTTTCTGCAAAGAATTTGAGATATCATATAACAGATATCTTACAGTATTTAAGCCTCTCTATCATCAATAAATAGTTTCTTTAACAGGCTTTCAACCTCCTTGAGCATTGTCCATCCTAAGGAAAACCCCACACTCACCTGGATTTGTATTTCATTGAACTTGCATTATTATCTCTCCTTTATCTCATAACCAAACTCCTAGAGCCAGTGGTCTACAGCAGTTTCCCTGCGGGCTCCTCAGCCCACCTCTCTACGACTTACACGCGCACCATCAAAATCGCTCCACCAAATGCTGGCAAGGATGTGACACACTAGGAACTCCCATTCATTGATGATGGGAATGCAAAAATGGTACAGCTATTTTGGAAGACAGTTTGGTAGCTTTTAACAAAATTAAGTATAGCTTAACCATGTGATCCAACAATTTCACTCTTACAAAGGGAGGAAGTTAGGTCCACATAAAAATTTTCACACAGATGTGTATAGCAGCTTTATTTATAGTTGTCAAAACTTGGGAATGACTAAGATACCCTTCCATGGGTGAATAGATAGATAAATGGTGGTATATCCAGACGATGATCTAGTAAGCTTGCTAAAAGGAAATGAGATATTAAGCATCAAAACACATGGAGGGGGAAAAAGAAAACCAGTGTGAAAAGGTTAGTTTGTGCAAAGGAGTTTGATTCCAGTTGTATGACATTCTGAAAAAGGCAAAACAATGGAGAGAGTGAAAATGTGAGGGGTTGCTGAGGCGTGGAGAAAGGAATGGAGCACAGAGGATTTTCAGGGCAGTGAAGCCACTCTGTATGTTATTATGATAGTGAATGAGCAGCCCTAAGAGTGAACCCCAATGTAGACTATGGACTTGAGAGGTAATGTGAAAATGTAGGGTCATCAGTTGTAACACAGGTGCCACTCTGGTAGGGGATGCTGTTATGGAAGAGGCTGTGCATATACTGGGGGCAGAGGATACGCAAATCCCTGTGCCTTCTGCTCAGTTTTGCTGTGAACCTAAACCTTTGACTTTGACTTTGTTGACCGCTTCCTCTTGGAATTTCATCTTCCCTTGGAGTCTCTGACATCATTTCCCCTTGGTTTTTACATTATATCTGAATCCCCTCCTTCTCAGGCCCATCAAAGCTGACTCTGTTTTCTGTGTAAATGAGTTTGTTACCTAGGACTTCAGACTTGGTTCTGCTTAACTCTCATTTTACATCCCATTCTTGGGAAGTCTCATACCTTAAACCCATATAATGTTATGATGTAAGTTCTTACAATAAAATTAAAAATGTGTACTATTTATAATTTAAGTTATGTATTATAATTATATATTATTATATATAGACTTCTGTTATATGTCTGTATGGCACATAATATATAATAATATGTAATACATTATTTGCATGTAATATTTATGTCATCTATGGTCAATAAAGGCATTTTATTTTATTTGTTTATATGTTTATAGGAAAGATTCAGGCAGAAATGAAGGCAAGCAGAGGCAGGCAGGAAGAGGAGGAAAGAAGAAACACTTCTTTTTATTTAGTTGTTCATCTTGGTTGTTCCCGCCAGCCCCAGGACACGAACCCTAGACCTCAGAATGTGTGTGGACTGTGCCCAACCCCTACCCACCAGGGCGCACCAAGAAGGGAATTTTAATTTAAAACTTGTTAAAGGACAGAATTCCTGCTCTGACAGAAATTAGGAACTAGTTTTTCTTCTCATTGTGTCCTTAATTTAAATGTGTGTTCTAGAACAATGATTCATCCCTTCCTCTTAGAGAGTATTTAATACATGCATAAATTTTCTTATGCTTTTTAAAAGCTTTAAGAAATGCAATATAACCTACATAAAGTGCACAAATTTAAAATGTTCAGTTTAATGGAATTTTACATATGTGTCCATCTTGATGCTGTTAAATATATACATTTGAAGTATTGTTTTGCATACACAACTATCCCTCTATTATGTCCCTTTTGATTTTTACCCCATAACTCTAAAATGTAGTAAGTGGGCCTGAAGAGTGAGGGGTGAGAATAGAGACAGGAGAGTGAATGCTGAGTGCTACCCCCTGCGCTTGACTCCTTACACGGGCTGTCCAGTTTAATATTTCCACTCACAGGACATGTCAATCATGTCATCTCCAATTTAAACATGAGAAAATTGGACCTCACTGGGGTAAGTAACTTGTCTATGGTCGTACAGTTAGACAGGATTTGAAATTAGATCTCTTTGGTACCAAAGATTTATTCTTTCTCTTAGACGATGCACAAGATTCCATGATATGCTCTGAACCTAGGTTTTCCTGAAAGCAGAAACTGAGATACTTTACTTGAAGGGTGATCTTAGAGAGGAGTATGGAACGAGGGATAAGACAGGGAAGAGGGGAACCCAGTCCAGGGATGACTTATTGGTTTGACTGCTGCTGCAGACAACTTCTGTTCTATCCCACTGGAACCTGATGATGCGACTTACGAATTGTGTCTCAAAAATACCCTTCTCAAAGAAGGAATTTTCATTATCCTCTGTCATCTGTTGTTCAAGGGTGGCCCGATGGCACTAACAAACTGCTTACTTCTGGTTTGTAACGTGTGCTGACAAGCAGGTCCCCCCAGGTATGCTGAGGAGACTTGGGGCAGGACACAGGAGGTATATGATGGGGGCAAAATGAGAGCCTATCCGGTTACACCCATGGGAAGCTGAACCAAGACCATGTGGAACTCAGTGCCGCAGCAGTGGCTGTCACAGGACATGGCGTTTAGAGGATATGAAGTGGTGCATAACAGGTATTCACAGTACATATCAAAAATGTTTTGGTATGTCGACCCAGATTGGGAAGTAGTTTTCCAGTAACATGCTCTTCTTGTAGCAAAGATTTCAACCTGAACCCAGGCTTATTTTTCTGCTAGGGTTCATGTCCAGGCATGTTTGGCAAATTAATGGGGCAGATCTGAGTCTGTCTGTATAGTTCTTTGCTCAATTCCTGAAGGTCAGAGAAAGGGATTTTTATGTATAAGAGCCTAGAAAGAGATCCGAGAGGGAACCAGGCTGAAGCTGTCCCATGATAAGGTCTGAACTGACATGGAAAGAAGGCACAGGCAGAAAAGGGCAGGATCTGTTTTAGGAGAGATCCAGTACCCTGATACCAGTAGTACAAGCTCTTTAAAAGACCCAGTGACAAATTGTGATAAAGAGGTTGGTGAGTTGGGCATTCTTCCCATTTCTTCATGGTTCTTTTGGGAGGATCAAATGTTTATAATGCAATGAACTCAGTTTATGGGCTTCTAAGAATTTAATTACATACGATCTTATTAACTTGTATATTTAGAGACTTTGGAAGTTGTTTTTTTTTTTTTTTTAATAAAGATGTTAGTAGCTGTCATCATTGGGGCTTGGACCTAGAGCTTGAACCAGCCTCCAGAGACAGCACAAGGGTGATCCAGTACCCAGCTGCAGTTGGCTCCGATGCAGGCAGCTCTAAGTGAAAGAGTGGAGACTCCGTCAGGGAAGTTAGGGGGTGGTGCTAAGAGAAAATAAAGTCCAGGGGAAAAAGCAGAGAGAATAGGAATCCAAGATGCAGCTCAGAAAGATGTGGGGAGGAGCCAAATAGAATCCAAAATGGATGTAATTAAAAGGCAGTGAGGGCCGAATCCAGTTACTGGAAATAACAAGCCTGGAGACTGGCTGGGCTGAGGACTCCCTGCCGGGGATACGTCTGAGGGTCCAGAGGGAGTTCAGTTTGCTGTCGAAACGGCATGTGGGCAGCAGAGGCAATGAATCAAAAAGGTCTTAGTGAGTTATATGTCTGAATTCACTAATAAGGAATAAGGGGCCAAATGGTTCAAGCCTGTTTGGGACAGGCAATGTAAGAGAAGACATCTATTTTTCTGTCTGTGGAGCATCCCTTCTCCTGCCAACATAACAACTTAAAAATGTTTTATTTCCATTGAGGTAACTTAGATTTACAAAATAATATAAATTTAGAAGTGCAGGTTCACTTTTTATGAAGTAGATGATAACACACCTTACCCATCACCAGATTTCTAATTGTCCTCCACCACTGTCCATGGACCCTCCCACTAGCCTCTGTCCCCACCTCCCACCCTCTTCCCTGCTGGTAATGTCATGTCTGTTGTCAGAGTCCCAGGGCTAGCCTTTGTTATGTGTGTTTGTCTTGTTTCTTTACACTACTGCTACATATAAAGACATGTGAGTGAGATCATCAGTTGTCTTTGTTGTTGTTTTGAGGAGGAGGAAGAGGCATTTAAAAAAGAATTATTTAGTTGTTCATCTTGGTTGTTCCCTCTGGCCCTGGGATGTGAGCTCAGGACCTTGGGATGTATAGGACTGCACTCAACCACTACTCTACCAGAGCATGCCAGGATGTTTGTCATTACCCTTCTCACCTATTTCAGTTAGCATAATATCCTCTAATTCCATCTGCATTGTTGCAAATGGCAAAGTTTCATCCAATTAAAGGCTGTACAGTATTCCAGAGAGAGAGAGAGAGAGAGAGAGAGAGAGAGAGAGAGAGAGAGAGAGAGAGAGAGAGAGAGAGACATCTTCTTTATCTATTCATCTGTCATCGGCACTTAAGTGATTTCCATTTATTAGCTATTGTAAATGATGGTGCAAAAAACATGGGAATGCACGTATCTATTTGAAATAGTGGTTTTTTTGGTAAATACCCAGAAGTGGAACAACTGAATCATGTAGAATTTTCATTCTCAATATTTTGAGGAATTTCCATAATAATTGCAACCAATTGACGCTCCCACCAACAGCAGCATAATTCCTTTTTAGCAGAAGATCCCTCAGCTTCCTAGAGAAGTGAACGTGTGGCGTAAGTCTGTTATAAAATGCTTGTTCCCTTGGGTTGGGGACAGACAGGAAACCTATAAAGGTTAACCAGAGTCTTCCCTAAAATTTGATATTTGAGGTACTCTTGCTCAGTCCTGGGATCATAAGCTGTAAAAATGATGTAGGTTAGAGTTGCTTCTGTCAACTTTCCTAGATTATGTGGAAAGTCATCTACAGCAAGAGGAAAAATGAGTACATATGAGAAAATCAGAAGGGAGGATAAAAGAGAGGTAGGGAGAGAAATGGTTCTGAGCACTTTTGTTGGACCTAAATCCAGTTATGCCTGAAGTGAAAGCTATTCCTGCTCTTTGATGAGTCATAAACTCTATTTTACTTAAACCAAATTTAAGCCAGTTTCACTTGGGTTTCTGTCATTTGCCATGGAAAGAAATCAAGTTAATATTTTTGTTAATGTACTGTTTTGTAACAATACATACATCTACATCTAGCCTGAAACATAGAATTTTAGATAAAAATACTTGTCCAATTCTTGGCCTCGATTGCTCTTCACAGTGAAACACTGACCACTTGGGTGAGTATTTAGCCAATCAATGGTCCTTGCCTAGCAAAATCTTGGTGATAACAGATTTGTGTCATTGTCCAGCATTACTTGTGACATGTGCTTGTCCCTCAGAGCTCACTTGACCCTGGTTTTCTCAGGCCATGGATGAAAACCTCAGCATTTTCTGCTTTGAACATTTCTTTTTGCCTTTTGAAACATGCAACTCAAATCCCGACCTTTCTCCTGAAACCAGAGACAGTAAGTCCTCGCTTACCCATTACCAGTAAATTCTTGGAAACTGGTGTTATGTAAAACAATGTATAATGAATCCACTTTCATCAGAGGGTAATTGATAGAGACAAGAGTTAAGTTTCTATGGCATATTTCTGGTCACAAAAACATCACTAAACTTCTAAATAAAGACCCAAAGAACTCCTAATATTGAACAATCATTTATATTCATTCATTCAATCACTTTCCAACCTGATTATTCCAGTTCAGGGCCCTATTCCAGCAGCTCAAGGTATAAGGTGGGAACCAACCCTGGACAGGACACCCTTCCATTGCAGGGTGTGTGTGTGTGTGTGTGTGTGTGTGTGTGTGTGTGTGTGTGTGTGTGTACACAAACTCAAAATGTTATAATTCATTCGACATGCCAGGGAACCTCGTGTGCACATCTTTAACACAGGGGAAGAAGCCAGAGCGTCTAGAGAAAATACAGCCACTGAAAGAACATGCAAACTCCACAGAGGAGCCCCAACTGGGAAAACATTTTTTCAAATTAGCATTTGTGACAAAAATGACGTAGAAAGAAACAACACTATTTGAGGATCTTCTGCAGCTATTTTAATCTCTATTTGCTGGCTTAATGATCCTCTCACACTCAGCAATCCTGAAATAGAACTCAGTCTCCTGGTACTATTAATGACACCACCACTGTGCAGGTCATCTATGTCTGGCAGCCTAAATAGTCTTTGGACCCTCTTTCTTGCCATCATTTTCCAGGTGCACTGAGTCATGGAGCAAAATCTCATTCCTTCATGACATCTGCATGTGCCGGCTGTGGGATAATGTTCTGTAAGGAGAACCAAAATCTAGACATGATTCCTGACCTGAAGCGTTTGCGTAGGTAACATTTCATCTTGCAACATCACTTAACCAGGCTGCCTAATATGTTTTAAATAGAAGATGTGAAAAAAAAAGGAGTTTGGATTCCAGAGGGTGTCAGGTGCCACCACAGCAGCAGCACAGAAAGGACTAAAGGAGCCTGACGACGGCAGGGTTCATGCTTGCTCCTGGGGATCAGTGAAGAGTCCCAGAAGCATTCCCACAATCTGTGAAGCAGAGGGCATTATGAGAAAGGAGAAATGAGAGAAATGAATTGAGGTGCTCTTGGAATGATGACTTCAGTTCGCTGTTGCACGGGCATGCTGGGAAGCCATGTGGGGATATGGGGAGGCACTGTCTTACAAAGCCAGTCATAGTCCCCTTCTGTCTTGTTTTCCTGTATTATGGAGCAGAAAACGGAAATACCAGCTTCCCCACATCTTCTGGAGCGATGTAACCAACTTCTGGCCAGAGAGTCAAGAGAACGTAAGCTGGTGGAACCGAGAGGAAAATGCTTAGATGAGCCATGTGGACAATCTCGCCTCGAGCTTCCTCTTCCCTTTCTTCCTATTCAGGAACGCACAAGACTGCTTGTGGATACACTAGCCATTTTGGCATATGAGACCCTCCAAGCATGAGGATACATGTGTAGGATGACAGAGAAGAAAGATCCTGGTTTCTCATTGGCGTCAGCTGGCTATGGGGAAGCCCTGGTCTGCTTTCCCCACACACACCTTGTACATGAAAAAAAAATCCCTATTTAGGTAAAATGAGTATTAGTCAGATTTTTCTATTGCTTGCAACTGGATAAAGGGAAAAATATATAAAGTTAGGTGATAGAAATATTGGGCACCATTCTAGACAAAGTGAGGAAGAAGCAGAGGGCTCTTTACATAGAGGTGAGGAGATGCTATTATCAGAAAACCCTCTCTGTTTGCGGCTCACTGTCCATCCTCTTCAAATCTCAGTTCAGCCTACCCCTACTTATGGAGGTTTCTTTTTCTCATCCTGGTCACCTTTAGTCTTCATCTCTTGGTCATTTATCAAATATAGCTTAAGGACACACTCTCACATATGCATGTCTATATATGCGTATACATCTATCCATCTATTTCTGTCTGTCATCTATATATATCAATAACGTATCCTCAGTAGGACTATAAGTACCTTGCAGACCAGTGAGTGACCATGTCTCTCAAAGTGCCTGAGCTGGAGAGAATCCCACAGAGCACAGTGACTTAGTGCTTGGGCACTGAGTTTGAATCCCAACGCCATCCTAGAATATCTGGAAAGCTTAGGCAAAATTTGTAACCTCTCTAATTTCACTTTCCTCATTTGGGGAACAAAAATTAATAGAATTTGCCATATAGAATCATGGAGATTCAAATGAATATTTTCATGAATTCCTTAACATCATTTTCATAGTTTCATACGTAGTGGATATATTGCATTCTCTGTATCCATATCCTTTCCAATGTGACTTTGAGGCTCTTCTCATCATGAGGTGAGCTCCATTTTCCTACCCTGGAATCCATACTTACCTTATGACATTCTTTGGCCAATAGAATGTGGCATAAGGGGATACTGTGCTAATGCTCAGTTGAGGTCTCATGAGACCTGGCACATTTCTATTCTCCCTCTTGGGACCCCTGCCTTTGCCTTCAGAGCAAACATAGGAGCACGGCTTGGGGATGAGACACCTCATGGAGTAGAGATGAAGCTTTCCAGGGGAGGCCTCCTAGAACAGCACATCAGCAAATTGGCTATGGAAATACCCCCTAAAGAAATCCATACAGTATGAAGAATCATAAATGCTAATTCTTTTAAGACAATAAATTCAGGAATGTTTATTATGCAGCAACAGCTAACTGATACACATTCATTCCCCAAGAGAGAGGAGGCACTTCTTGTTCCATTGACTGCTTTATCTCCACTGCTTAGAACATATACAGGTGCTTAGTATATGTGTTGAAAAAATCTTTAATGTAATTATGATTAATATGGCAGAGGTTCACAGTAATAACAAAATGAGATTATACAGGAAAAATGTTTATCATTGTTTCTGGCACATAGTGATTTCTCAATAAATGTTACCTCTTAATGGATGGTCAACAATACTGGTTAGTTTATGTATTTTTATTAATATAAAACTAACTGATGAGTAATGCTGTCTTTTTTGTTTTGTTTTTAAAGGAAAGGCAGGAATGAAGGCAAGTAGGCAAGCAGGTTGGAAAAGAGAGAAGGAAGAAGTTTTATTTTTATTTAATTGTTCACATTGGTTTTTCCCCTGGATCCACGATATAAACCTGTTCATGGACTGCACTCCTCCAGAGGCAACTGACCTAATTGCCGAGACTGGAGTGTGCCAAAGCGATGCTGCGCTAAGCCCTGTTAATAATGTAATATTTTGTTTTTTAGAAAACCTAACTTTAATCCTAGTTGGGTTTTTAGCTTGTGACTTTAGGTAGGTAGATAGATAGATAAATAGATAGATAGATAGATAGATAGATAGATAGATAGACAGACAGCCAATCTGAAGAACCCTGGAGCACAGAATATAGCCATTGTCCTCTTTCCAATAATCCATTTGTTTTTGGTTTTCCTTGTGCTGTTTTCTTTCTTTCTTTTTCATTTAAAAACTTATTTTATTTTTTCTTTAGTTTACATTGTTGTGTCATTGACATAATTTTTAGGATACTGAATTCACAACTGTGTGCATTTCACACCTCTTCAATTAATGATAGTACCAAAAAAGACAAAATACCCAAGAAACCGAACAAAGAAGGTGAAAAACCTCCACATTGAAAACTGTAAGATACTAATTAGCAAACGAAATAGAAGACACAAAGAGATGGAAGAATGTTCTGTGCTCACGGTTGGGATGAAGTGACATGGTTAAGGATGGCCATCCTACTCAGAGCAACATGCAGAGTTGATGCAATTGCTATCAAAAGAGACATTTTTCAAGGGAATTAAATAAATCATACTGAAGTTTGTGTGGAACCACAAATCATTGCATAGTCAAATCTGTCTTCAGAAAAAAGAAGAGTGGAGGAATCATACTCCCCGACTTTAAACTGTGCTACGGAGCAACTGTCATCAAAGCATTATGGTACTGGAACAAAAACAAACTCAGGCCAGTGGGGTAAAATTGAGAGCCCAGAAATAAAGTCATACTTAGATGGGCAGTCAATCTATGACACAGGAGGCCAGAGCATGCAACAGAGGAAGGAATGTCTATTTAATGTATGGTGCTTGGGAAATTGGATAGCCCACAGCAAAAACAAGAGCTGTATTGCTCCTCTGCTGCTACTTTGCCCACACCAGCCCACTAGGTGTTGACTTCCCACCTGTTCTCAATATACTGCTTCTTCCCCACCCCCAGATGCTGGGGAGCCCTCTCTTCTGTGATGCTGCCTGTAACCATGGGGGTAGGTGGTATTCAAGGAAGTGGGAGGTGGGCCCTGAAGCCTGGGAGTGATTGCCTGTAACTGCATTTGGGGACTGATCCTTGTCAGCAATACTTTACTGTTGTAAAAGGAGGCCTTTTCATCCTCACCACGCAGAAGGCTCCTACTTTGTAATTTCTCTCTCAGTGACCTTGTTAGTTCCCATATTACATGTATCCACTAGGAAGATGGACACATTGTACTGTCCCCATGGGACTCATTATTTCCGTTCTGGAGACTGTCATTTTTGAAATTCTGACTTTTATTTTGTATTTACATTAGGCAAAGCTAAGAATATGGTAATTGTCTGTTATGTTTTGAAAACACTTGTCACAAACTGAAGCCAAATGCTGATTAATGTTAAGTGTTTTGAAGAGCCAAGCTTTCGGCTCATTAACTAGACTTGAATGGTATTACCCATCAGCTTCAAGTTCTGATAATTGCTTATCACAGATTGGTGCTAATTTAGTAATAATGGTGCTGACAGACTTGCATGTTTTCCCCACATGGAACCTTGTGCACATATGCAAGCTAGTGTGAGTGCCAGACTTGGAGTTAGAAGGTCTGCTCCCAAATTTGCCACATGTGACCATAAGCAAATCACCTAACCTTTATTTGTCCCTGTTTCCTTACATCAATAAAGGACTTAGCCTAGATGGTGTTCAGTATCCTTCTGCACCAAGATTCTGTGGTGTCAGTACTATGCTTGGTCTTGAGTTGTGTAATAAGTAGACTCATTTAGAAAAGGCTAAAACACTGGGCAAAACTTGCAGACAGCGAATATGGGCAGGGATGTCAGTTTATTTCCGTTCTTCTCTGCATCTTTTCTATATTAAGAGGGAAAGAAATGTTCCCTGTTGGGCTTGCAAGATAAGCCCTTAATCAAATGTTACATACCATCTGTTTGAGAAGTATTTGGTAAGTCAAACTTAAGTAGCTATAATCACTGTGGAATCTGAAACTGTTTCCTGTTATCCTGTCTGTTTTCTGAAACCGGAGGGAGATTGTCTAGCCAGCACAAACCAGTAATATCCCAAGGAAGAAGGACAACTTTGGTTTTGAGGTTCAGACTTTGAAACTGTTTATTGAATTTGCCTTTCCCTTTCTCCTAAATAGTATCCTATCTACTTATAGTGCTTCACTCCCTCCCCCTTGTATATCAAAGTAATTTGCTTCTCACCATGCTTGCTGTTTTCCTCTCTGGGTCCTGCTTTGGTATAGTTCCTAGAGATTTCAACACATGTATGGATAATTCTCACCCTGGCTTGGACGAGAGAAGGATTCAGAAATATGAATGATTTGCTCGAGGTTGCATTGCTGGTTCAGGCCAGAGGATGATAGATTGTCCTGAGGATTAATTCAGACAGTGTCTTTTAAGTGCCTGGTGGAGTGTGGGCCTGTGAGATACTCCCAAACGGGTATTAGAATCATGGAAATACAGAGCTTAGCGAGGCCACCAGTTCTGCTCTCTGTAATCTTTAGCCCTAGTCATTAATTTTTCTAGCTGGATGATTATGTAACTATCTTCAGAAGCTGCCTTATTTTCCCTTCCACCAGGAGACACGGGCCTTCTTTGCTACTGATTGGGTAATAGCACACTCCCTAGTTCTATTTGAAAGGCTGAAGGAAGCCTTTGGAGCCATCGTTCATTTCCTACAGGCTGGGAAGGTGGTGAGAGCTAACCAAACACAGGAGATGGTCTTGTGTTCGCCACTGGTCCAAGTCCACGGGGTTGGGTTACTTGGGTGTGGGCATCCCCATAGGTCTGGTGCCCTCCCGCATATTAAGTGCCATGTAAACACAGGTTCTCAGCTGCTGCCATGTGTTTGTTGTCACCTGTCAGAAGGCAGATATCACGTGCTGTTTATTCAAGGTGGAGGTAGACACACATCATCCTGGAGCCTTTCAAGTTCTTCCGTTGTGGTCTTCGACAGCAGGTTCACTGTCCTATCTGGAACAAGTGAAGAACATTGATGGAAGAAGGTGGGATTATTTGGTGACATGTCCTTACAGGACTTGCTTCGCACATGTGGGTGCAGCAGAGTTGGCAAAAGTTTGGGGTTGGGGCGCATATTAGTTTCCATGATCTGAAAAGGTCCTGGGGCTGGAGAGTACTTGACGGTCTGTTCTGCTATACTAAATTCCACTGTGTGTCTAGAGAGACGTATCCTCTATGCCGGTGCCTGCTTTAAGGTTGGGTCTGTTCTACTTTAAAAACAAAATTGTGGATGCTAGGCAGACATTGTTAACCCCACTCGAAAGCTGAGAACACTGAAGTCAAAGGTCTGGCCCAAGGTTACTCTGCAAGGTCTCGTTGGAGACAGAATCTGAGCATTGACTCCTGATCCAGCTCATATTGCCCATCCCACTGTGCCAATGGCCCAAGTTACAGGGTGGCATTATTTCAAGATGAGAGCCAAGTTCTGGGTTCAGGTTCCATCCTTCTGTTCTTTAACTTGACCTCCCACTTGGGGTCAGAGCAGCTCCTTGTTTGGACCTACTGGTTTTTTGTTTTTTTTTTTAAATTTTGTTTTGTTTTTAGCTAGAGGGAGTTAGTATACTTTCAGAGCTTCTCATGACAGAACAGGTCCTTAGATCAACATTTGAATTATAAGTGGCTCAAGTGATTGCTCCAGACTTTGAGCACACGGAGTTTGAGTCTGTCTTTTAACTCCAAGAAGCAACACTGGTGTTTAGTGAATGATAGCAGTAAGGGAAGAGAGTCAGGCAGCCATCCCATCCTGGGTCCCTACTGGGGAGGCAGCAAGAGGCTAGGACCTAAACTTCAAGATCAGACTATCCTGGATTCAAATTCTGACCCTGTCGCTTTTGGCTTTATAACCTGGGGCGAGTCCCTTAGCCTCTCTATAGCTCAATTTCCTGGTCTGTAAAATGGGCAAAAAGAATTTCTTAGGAGGAGATCATCTTTGCTAAGTCCTTGTTACATAAGGGATATTTAGGAATCAGTGGTCACTTCATTCATTTTCATTCCATGCCCATATTACACCACATCACATTATATTACATTACAGGAACAAGTGTTATGCTTAGATAAGCTAGGTGACTCAGAGAGCAAAAGTTAGGTCTTCAGCATTAGCTATGCACATACTAAGTATAGTAGGATTAACAGGTTTTGAATTAGTTAATGAGAGACTATTTGTGCCCCTTGGATGGAAGCACAGTGCAATATTCTGCACCATCTGTTATCCACGAGGAAGCGCTGAGACTGGTGGGTCTCTAAGGCGAGCGTGGTCAGTGAAGAGGACCTCTATGCCCCTTACTCCACTGGAGTGTTGGGTCTAAAAGGGAGAAAAAAAATCTCTCTATGTGAAAACATGCTATTATTTGTCAAACCCTGCAGTTCTCCTTTCTGGTGGCTTAATTTGAATCATATCCTTTAGCAAAAGAGTTTTGTGATGAGGAATTAAATAAAAAAGTGAAATATTGAACTGCAGGACAGACCCTCTTAAATATAATCACTTTAAAGTGATGGTTTCAATATATTTTTTAAATTCTTAGATTATTACATTTTGCTGCAATTCTTTTTTTTTTTTCCTTCCCAAATCAAAAGCAGGTCTGTCCTACCAACTTGATGGCCTGTTATACACATTTAGCTAAAATCCCTCTATTCATAACACACTTAGGTTGGAAGTTGGCCAATGGGTCAGATACAAAGCTGTGTGTCATGCTCTTGCCCTCAAAGAGACTGTTTTCTGTTCAGGCCTGAGATGGACAAAAAATGACCCAGATAAACCTGGTCAGAGCAACTGAGGGAAAGTAGCCACTCTCTCTCTGTCTCTAATCCTGTGTCTCTCTCTTCCTCTTTGTCAAACAGGACTTCTCGATAGAGAAGCCAGCTAATGTTCACCCCAAAGCTGAATCCTAGATATTGAAAATAGCTAGCCTTTTCTCCCAAAATTCAGAAAAGAAGCATGTTGTTATTTGTTTCCAAGCTGCATATGAGGAAAAAATAAATTATAAATGACCGTTTAGATTAATATATAATATCTAAGTAGTATTTATATAACATTTACATACATTTCAGGTTGAAAAACAGTGTTTTCATTTCTGTGTCTTCTGAAAAAGTGGAATTACCCAAACTGCCACTCCAAGTTCTCATTTGTCTGTTGGCACAAAGTCTTTCTAGTTCTGGATGTGTAAGGAGGTAGAGTCTCCTTCAGCATTGCCGGTGGATGGACACACACACACACACACACACCATAAGCTGGATGAGATAAGGCTTACTATCTTGCTTATGTTAATAAATCATTTTAGAGATCATTAGTAATAAGTGATCATTTATGAGAGAGAGAAAAAGGATGTAGCCGGTGTGCTGACAAGTTGTATTTCTTTTATTAGTTTACTTGTCACTGACCTGTTCGCTCACTGGTGCAGCCAGGTTGTGTGTAATGCCACTGTGCTCCGAGCCCCACACTAGATGCACAGCTTCAGGGAGGAACGAGGTACCCGACAGTCCCGACAGTTTAAACAAAGTCCTTGCCCAGTGGTCTGCAGACGCCAGTGAGTCTAAAGTTGGGCTGCAGGGAATCGAGAAAGCCCTTGAAATGGACTGCAGTCCTTGGGGTGAGTGCATGTGCATTCACATTTTTCTGGGACCAGAACCCATATTTTTCATCAAGTTATCAAAATGATTGCGAACCCACCAAGGTTAAAGAACTACTAGCCTGGCATGGAGGAAATCCAGCCCTGCTCCAGTAGACAGCCGCAGCTTTGTAACCCTGGCTAGAGCCTGGTAGGAAGTTTCCTCTGTTCTCTGGTGCCCCAACATCAGTGTAATGAGTCTCCCTCCCTGAGCCTCCCTCTTCTTACTCCTAAGGTAGTCTTTCCTTAGAGACATATTCACTTGGATTCCTGATAAAGGACAGCTGACCTTCTCAGTGAATCTCCCATCATTTCCATTGGGGATATAGCATTTTTGTCAGGACACCCAAAGGTTTGGGGCTGTCCCTTGGCAACCTTTGGATCAAGCATCAGCCTGGCTGGAATCAGTCATACCAGGTTGTGGGGACTGTCACTGGGAATAGGTCATGGTCTCGGCACTACAAGACCTTGTCTGGGAATCCTCCTGGGACAGATGGGTAGGTGAGGCTGTTTGCTGAGAAGACGTTCCCTGCCCTCCAATGCAGATGGATGGGGTTAGGGGAATACATTAGACAACGTTACCCATTAACTTTCCTGTCCCTCTGGAGCTCGGTCATGAGATGATTAGTTGTGATTAGGAATCCATTGTGTCCAAGAAAGCAAACAATCCCATGCACATTTACAACCTGGAACACAGACCTCCAACCCAGCTAATGGGTAACTGTCTGTGAAAAGCACAGATACTAGAACAAAGTGTCCTTCTTTCCTGATCCACCATAAACTTTTACTCATCCCATGTCAGGCGCTTGGGATCCAAAGACAAATAAGATTGCAACCTGTCCTTGCAGAGATCATATAAGAATAGAAGTTATATTGTTTGATATAAATAGCTGAATTGAAATGGCAATGGGCTGGGAGCCAGAGGGCTGGAGTTTTGGTGCCTACTCTGCCACTTACTGGTTGCATAAGCTTGGCTGTGTTATCTAAATGCTCTGAACCACAGTTTCTGTCTTTTTAAAGTGAGGCTAATAAAACCTGCTCTGCCCAGCTCTCTGATTGTCAGAAGGACTAAACAACCTAATATATACACAAAAAATACTTTTTGTTAAATTGCTAAAGCAAAACAGGGCTTTAAAAAAATTATTGCTTTAGTTTTGGGGTATTATTGGCAAAACTGAACCCCTCATTACTGGCGCCATGCTAGTTCCTATCATTAAATACATTCTTTGTCCTCTCAAGGTCTTTGTGACTCGGTTTAAAGGAAATTTGATCACGTTAGAAGCATGTGTATTTTAGTGCTATGCATTTGGTTTCAAAGAACATCTGATAAAAGCTTTAAAAGTTTAAAAGTGCAAGCCGAATATTAAAAGTACCAGTTAAAAGTTAATGAAGCAGGACCCATCAGGGAAAAGACTTTGCAGAGGGTAAGACAGTGCTTCTCTCTTTCGCAAGAAGCTTCTAACTCTCCGAATTCTGCTAGAGATTTACAAGTGATCAGCTGGCATGATGCTCACAATTTTATTCAATCTAGATATGACTTTGAACCATGGTCATCTAAACTTCCAGCATGATTATGATTTGCTGTATTCATAATGCGTAAGTAGACAAGCAACCGCCCCTTTTCTGCTTTTATTCGAGTAGATGAGGTCTATGAGTGCATCCTTCCCTTAGCAAAGTAGCAAAGACTTTTCTTTGAGACCTTTCAACTCTCTGAACATCATTGGCACTTACTGGGCCAGGTAGGGCTTAAATTGTTTGTGCGCTTGAATACTACTGAGCTCTCAGTCTCCAGTTTCGAGGTGAGGGTGTCAGATCGTTGGGGGCAGGCACTGTGTTATATTCCTGAAAGTGTGTATAATACTATATTGGATATCACATTGAACATAAGCCACATGCAGGCAGAGTTTGGAAGAGAGGATAATTATCTAATTCACCCTTTCTGACTTTCTTTGCTCAGTCAGGTGTGGTTTGCTGGACCAGGTCTCTGGATGGAACAACACCTAAATGGTTGCTTAACTTTGGATTTTATGAAGGCAATGAAAGGATCTTTTCAAATAACTAAGTCCACCCACTGAAGAGAGGAGCTCACATAGTTTACTAATCATATTTTGAAGTGAGGAACTAAAATATACCCCTAGTGGTGTTGACCAGAAATTGCCCTTAACTAAGGACCTGGCAGGCATGCTCCACCAGTATCGTGAAAGCTCTGGAGTCCAGCAGACTTGAGTCTGAATTTTAGCTCCACCACTAATGAGCTGTGACCTTGGGTAACTTACAGGATAACTCTAAACCTCTGCTGTTGTTTCATGATGAAAGTGATATGGGTGTCTAACATTCTGGAGTTTCAGAGGTGCAGACTTTGAAGTTAACATCCACACATGCTACATGATCGCGACCAGAGTTCCAGTTTCCACCCATCACCCTACAGTTGATGCCTCCCTTCCCCACTTCCCTTCTGGTAGCCACTAGTCTGTTCTTTCAGTCTAAATGTTTATGTTTGTTTGGTTTAGTTCGTTTATCTGTAATCCATCAAATAGGGCTGGAAGAGTAAACTGTGTTAAAGAGGTTGTGGGGAAGATTAAGAGAAGTTATAGATGCTAAAGTGCTTCTCAGAACAACTGGCACATGAGATCAATGTCAGGTCACTAGCTACTACCGTTAGGCAAGGCGGCCGCCCACTTATGTAGTGCCTCTGATTGTCCCTGTCCCAAGGACTCTGTGCTGGGTCTTCTGGTCTTGCTGCTTGATTTATTAATCTTTATCAGAAAGTTATTCTTCTCTGTGTTTTTGAACCCTGGGAATGGCTGCATCATGAAGGATCCTGTCCCTATGCTGAATTAGAGTTGGGCTGGTCTCCTCTATTGACTGAGGGTAGAGTCAGCATGAGTCTGCATACTGCAGTGAGAGGATTTAAACCCCCTGGGCCAAAAGGAATCACTTTTCTGCTAAGAATGTAAACTGAAAGCAGATTCCTCATTATCTCAGGGTTTCTGGTGCATAGCGCCATTAAATCGCACAGTAGCCAAAGAGCTGGACATTATAGTTTAATCGCTTTATGCCCAAAGCCATATGGCAGAAGGCGTCCTGACGCTAGATACTGAAACTGCTCCACTAAATGAATGCCTTTTAATTTAATAATCATTAGCATTATATAGTTGCTGACTTCAAGTATGGGCTTGAGGGAGAGGTTTATAACATTATGTAACAAATCCGAATACTGTTTCAAGCCCTTTACTTTGGAGGTAGGCCTCTGTGTGAAATGATGTCTCGAGCATGTCCCCAAAGAGTAGTTTTTTGGCCTTAACGATCAATGACTCCTTAAAAACGTTGGCTTCTTGTTGGGCTAGCTGCTTACCACTGGTGCTAGCTGGATAAGTCAGAATCTCACTGTTGGCTCTGAGGTTGGTGCCAGGCCTGGCTGTTTTGACCAAAGGGAATATTTAGAAAGAGAATGTGAGTTATCCCAGGTCAACTTGTAATGGGTTGATCCAGCTCTACTGCAGAAAAACCTAGTCCCCAGGAACATATGATCTTACCCTCGAACTAGAAGAAAGTCAAGCTCTCTTTTATGAATGTATGCCCATTTTTGCTGAAATTCTATACTTCTTGCAGTCTTTCCTCAGCTTTCTCTCCCAACATGGTTGGCACAGCAAGGGCTTCTAGATTCAGGTCAAGGAATCATGGTTACATCCTGTCCACTAGGTTAATGCTGCAAATGCTTCAGCTAATCAGAACCCTCAAGCATGGAGAAATGATGGCAGTCTTTGATAATTTTAATATAGTTTGAAAATGTAATATAGTTTGTAATGTTGCCAGATGGTCTCCAAATTGGTCTCACTGAACTAATCTCTGAGAGTGGGGACTGCTTTCTGTGTTTGTATCCATCCCATCTATTCAATGGCAGACCCCACATGTTTGTTGATGGATGAATGGATAGAGCATCTTTAACTGGCCAATGATGCTGCTATAATTTATTACTGATGAAAGGAACAGTATAGAAGGGAATGAAATGGATTGCTAGAAGGATACTGAGTACAAACAAAGTAACATGGAAGTATTAAGGTAAAGTAAAAAGAAGACAGTGGAGCCAACAAGAATAAGAGTTTGGTAAAGCAGAAGGTCATGACTAAAAACAGAGACAGAGTTCTCTTCTAAACAAAAAGTAAAACCTGTTCTTTGTACTAGAGAGACATTTTATAACATACCAATATTCCTTAATTGAGTCAAAATGTTTTGTCTCTTTTCAAAACAGTCTCTTAATTTCTATAGTATATTTTTATCTTTTCATAGAGGCACAGAACAAGGAAAATGTCCTTTCTATAGGTGTAGATGAGGAAATACCTTTCTCATGTGTCCCCTAAAAAAATAATTTCCAAAGTGACATATCCAGACCATCCCATAATAGATTTCCCTGGAAACCAGTGTGAAGGTTTGTGATGAATTTAGTTCCTGAGTCCCCCCAAGTTTGGATATGCTTATAAATATTTCATGACACTGCTGAAATCCCAAGATGTAAGATAGCATAAGTTTCCTATCCTCTTTCAGCAACTCCTCTGAGAACATAAAGGGAATTAAACCTCAGTGTGATGGTGACTACTAATGATTTAGTTTCAAAACCATCAATTACTCTCAGCCCCACCTTAGAAGTATTAAGTGAAGCCATCGTGCAAAGTTATAATTAGAGGCTGAAAATGCTGACTAGGGATCTCACGAGCCCTTTCAAAATTCTCCCAGGAGCTTGCTCAATTTCTGAAGGCTATCTGGAGAGCATAGTTCAAGTCATATGGAAAATGAATTTCTAAATTTTTCGAATGGGACAAAGGGAGCATTAGAAGTAATTGACAAGGTTGTCCCCTCAGCTTTCCTATGAGACTGTTGATGAAAACAGCTACAATATAAGTTTGAATAGCATCCAGAATTTCTTTCTGTATCAGACTTTTAGTTGTGTAGTTAAGAAACTTAATTCTGTTGTATGAAAGTTCACATGGGAATTATTTTATGGTCTGAAGAATTAGCAGGGCCCAAGCACACATTTAAGAACTTGTGGGAAAACTTATTGTTTTAAGAGCACTTTATTTTATTTAGCTGCTCATCTTGGTTGTTCTCCCAGGCCCCAGGATGCAAATCAGTGTATGTGGACTCTGCTCTCGGCGGAAAGTGGCCAGCCAAACTGCTGTTCCACCAGGGCATGCCAGTGTGTTACAATTTAATAAGATGGTTTGGTTTCCATTTCTGTCACCCTGAGTAAAGCTTGTCATTTTCAGCACATTCAGTCTATTAAATTAACAGACAAAATCTTATCTCAGACCTACTGTGTCAGGCACCCTAATGGCATGGGGACATGAAGTCTGACCTTGTCCTCAAGGAGCTCACAGTCTAATGGAAGGAGAGAGACAAATAGGAAAGTGAATGAGATAGATGTAAGGGGCTGGCGATCAGAGTAGGAGGTGGTTATAAAGAGGTAGAGATGCCTTTGTGTGGAAAATGGCTACCCGTTTGGTACATCCAAGGTGGTACAGGTGAGGCCCGGATTTCTTAATCTGAATGGTAAAGCTAAGCAGAGACGTCTTGAGGCTCTGAAGAGAAAAATGGCTTTCCTTGTGTTTCACCTCCTTTCCTTCTCAGTGGTACCCTGTAGTGAGAGTGGCAAAAAGCCAAAGAAAACTTAAGTAATTGACTTCTAAAATGACAATGAAATATTTATCTCACACCTGTAAGAGTGACTGTCATTCAAGAGATAAGAAATAGCAAGTGTTGGAGATGATGTGGAGAGAAGGGAAGCTTTGTATACTGTTGTAGAAATGTAAATTGTTGTAGCCATTATGGAAAGTCATAGGGAGATTTCTCAAAAAGTGAAAATGAAAGTTCCATGTAAGCCAGTTATTGCACTTCTGGGTATTTATCAGAAAGACACTAATTCAAAGAGATATATGCATTCCCATTCCCATGTTTATTGCTGCAATACTTAGAATAACCAAGAACTTGAAACAACCTAAGTGCCAGTCAGCAGATGAGTAGATAATATATATGTGTGTGTGTCTATATATATATATATATAATATCCACCCATTTGCAACAAGATGGTTGAAGCTAGAGAGTATTATGCTTAGTGAATAAGTCTGACAAAGACGAACACCTTCATCTCAGTCATATGTAGTCTATAGAGAAACCAAACAAATGAATCAGCTAAGTATAAAGGTAACTTTTAGATTATAAATCCAGATTAGAGGTTACCAGAAGGAAAGGTAGAATGGGTATAGACAAACTGGGTAAAAGGATGAAATATATGGTGAAGGATAGAATTGGACTTTTAGTTGTGAACTTAATGAAATACATGCAGATGTTGATTTATAATGAGGCATGCCTGAAACTTTTATACTGTACAATGCAATGTTATTTCAATAAAACAAAATAGACAAAGAAAATATGCATTTGAAAACAAATGTGAGGATGAACTAATTGGTCTGTTTACTAAAATATGGTAATTTCCTAGTGCAACACTGAAAGGGAGAAAAGTCAAGGCCAACGTAACGTTCTTGACTTGCCACCTAGGGATTCATGGTAAGGAACACTTGACAACAAGATTTTCAACTTGGTATTCTGATAACAACATCATCATTATGAACTTGAAACAATGTGCTTGATCACATGAAACCCACCCCAGCCCACCCCTGCCCCCAGAGACTTGAACATGCTTTTCTTCTAAATTCTTCATCTGGAGCCCAGGGTCAGAATTGGGAGCGCTTCCTATAGGGCCGTGTTAGGGAAAACTGTAAGACTCAACAGGGGAAGAGTGTAGTGATTGATTAATGATGTCTGCCAAGGGCATGGGAAGATAGGGTTGGTACTATGTGTGCTATATATTTGCCAACACTAGACTAGGTCATATTCTCAGTTAGCTGCCTACAAGGTGACTGTAGTGTATAAATGTATTCTCTTGTAGTATTTCTGATATGAGATAATAGTGGTATTGGTGGCATATGATGAGAATTTGCACACTTTACCAGCTCTTAAAATGTGGCAGACACACTTTGCTAGGTGTTAGTAGTTTTGGAATCAGAGTAATACATTCCATTGTGGAACAGGGTATATTCATTTGGATTGCTCATATCCTGAAGGATTTATCATACAAGAACTTTAAATTTCCTGTCTCCTGATTTGATACTCACCAAATATCCTTGTCATTGCTAATATAATTGTTTTTGGGAAGAAAGTTTCCTCATAAATTGATAATAAGATGATTGTTATTGCAGTATGATTTTTCCAGCTGGGCCAATAATAATATCTCTGATAATAAATTGGCATTTAGGATTATATTGCCAATTCCTGATCTTTGGTACAAATTTTCAGTCATAGAATAAACACATTAGAGAGATGTAATGTACAGCAGCGTGACTGCAGTTAATAATACTGAACTGCATATTTTAAAGTTGCTAAGCAAGTAAATCTTAAAAGTTCTCATCAAAAGAAAAAATGTGTAAATAATTATGTACAGTGATGGATGTTAACTAGACTTATTTTGGTGATTATCTTGTAATATATATAAATGCTGAATTATTCTACACTTTAAAATATGTTTTACATTATGCCTCAATTAAAAAAAATAGTAGATCTTATAGTCAGTGATCAAAATGACTCCTTTTCATTGATAGTAGCATATTCTTATTGATAATATTCTTTTAATTCATAAGCTTTTTTTTGGTTGAAGATGTGATTGTAGGAAGATTTGGATTTTTGATACAGACAAAATTTTATTACTAGGAAATTTGTTTGGGTCTCTAAACATTTTAATGAGAGAACATCACAATTCATTTTAGAAATTAATGACCTTTCTGCCTTTAGCAGCATACTAATTAAAAAGAAGCACAAGATAAAAAAACTTCATATTATTGATCTTGTTGAAGGTGTAAGAGATAAAAATACAAGCTAGTATAGACTTGGTTACATACATAATTAAATTTGTATGCTGGAACTGCTATTGATGGCTGGCTAGAGTCAAATGCTGAGGTTTCTCAAACTGGTTACTAAACACAGCCACATTAATAATTATATAAACTTATAATTAGATACATTTTATTAAAAGCAAAGATAATACATAGTCAAAACTCATCTCTCCTTCTTTCATTGTATTGCATTTTACTATCATCTCTAATCCTGAGGTTGTTTATGTTATTGTATCTTTTCAGTTTTGCTACCCTATATCCCTTCTGAACATTTTTCAGTGACATTATGTTGGTGGCTTGAAATCAACATTGATGGGAATTTGCACCATAGAAATTGACAAACTCTACAAACCAAGACTTCCTCCCTGTCCCTTTCCGGCCCGCCCCACTCCTCAGACAGTTGCTAAACCTTTAACTGCATGCAGCTGTGTATAAATATTAACTAGGAAGAAGGACTTTAAGAACTGTCACTGGTTAGAGGAGAATGGTAGGGGTCAGGGAGGCAGGATTTCGAAGTCTGTTCTGAAACAAACTTGTTTTTATGTGGGTCAGGACCACCCTTAGGGACGTTTAGAATCAGGACAAATCACAGAATGCCCACATGGCCCCTGAACATTTCTGTACAGGTAAAATCAGGTTAACATGAATATTAATCAAAACCCTCTTTGGAGGTTAAAGTATGTGAAAAAGCAACAGTAAACCTGAGGGTTTGTGTGTAAGGCATGTAGGGCTATTTCACCCACTCTGACCCTGGTCAGGAGATGATTGGAGAACCAAGGTGATGGCCCGTAAAGAGTTAACAGTCTGTCTGTGTTTCTTTTCCAGCAGCTGGAGCCCGTAAGACAAAGTCATCTTTTGATCTTGCTGTATAACTGAAGCGGGGTGAGGGCAAAATAGAGAGGGTGTGTTTAGGTAGCGTCTTAGACGTGGGGTGGGGGAAGAACAGTCTCTGAACCAGCACCCTCTTCTACCCCAAATCCTTGCAGATCTTTGCGTGTCTGCTGGGAGACAACAGAGGTAGTTATGGTTTTTAATCCAGGGAATTTTGTTTTTCATATAAAGAAAAATAAGCTTAAAAAAAGAGTAAGGATAGTAGAAGTAAGGTAGCAACAAGGAGTTTTGGAAAAATGTAAAAAGCCAGCAAAGACTTGAGCCTGCATGACTGGCTACTGAGTGGACCGATAGGAAGCATCAGCCCTGCAGTCCACGCAGGGAGGCCCGCCCTGGAGCGCAGGAGTGGGCGATGGGAAGAGGAAGGCTGGAAGGACACAGACTGACCCATTCGTCACCTGAGGATAGAGCTGATGTCAGATGACAGGCTACTGGTAACATGAGGACCTCCTTGGAAGAACACAGGTACCATATTTCATCAAAGTGGAAATGCCCATTTCTTGCCATTTAACCACTCGGGATATATGTTCCATGCGATGGTGCCAAGGTCACCCTAGGTCAGGTGGTCGGCAGGACACTGTGGTGGTTGCTGTGCATGCAGAAACTTGGTGTAGACGTTCATGTCATGACCACACATTTTTTAATAAATATGTATTTATATCAGATTCAAGATAATGGATAATGAACATTTTTGACGTTTTTTTCTTTCCAGGAGGTTAAATAATGACGTGTATTCTCATCCGTGGCACTTTAGATTCTATGAGATACAGATTAATCTGCTGTTTATGTATCTAAATTAACTGCTGATACATTTGTGTCCCATTTACACACCATTGTGGGTCTTCTCATTTCCTTCTGCTGAGTTAGAAATATGTGCATTGGCTTGATCAATGTGATCACACAGAGGTTATGCTTCTGTGTTTAGAATGGGTCAACCATTTACTGAATTTGATTGTTTAATCATCATAATGCATCTCCCAACAGGGGCTGCTGTAGTTTGGCAGTGTTGGGTGCAAAAGGTTAAAACTGCATGAGGATAGGTGAGCTTCTGGAGTTTCTGTTTTTTGTCCTTGGCATCAAAGAAGGGAGCCACCCTGTCCTCTGTCCTCTTTGTGGAAGTGAATGGCCTCTCATGCCATCAGAATGTCTTCTACCGTGTAGGGCTGGGAGAAATCACCATCACTGGTATCACCTCCAACATGGCTCTGCAAGCAGAGTGAGGGGCCTCATAACAGCGCAGTGGCCACAAAGGGAAAAGTCTATTTGGGAACTGGTGCCTGGCCGTTTGTCTGGAGTGGTTTGGTTTGTACAGTAGGAAGGTTCCAGGTAAATATGGTGAGTTACATGGGTGCCTTGTGTGACAGCAGGTCAAATCAATGCACGTGATTCACACACCAGTCAGCAGACAGGAGATCTTTTGTGAAGTGGCATAAGCAGGCTAACGCCAGAAGAGGAAGCTGTCAACAGCAGTGTGACATTTTGACACCTTTGTCAAAGGTGAAGGCATAATCCTTTTCACAGCTGGTGACCTGTTTGATTTCTCAGGCAGGGTTGGAGATGGCCTTGCAGAGGCACAAGTGGAAGGACGGGATTCAGCTCATGTATTTCCCTTTCATTAGGCCCCTGCAAAAATGAAGACTAAGGATTTAATTACACTGTTTGCTTCTGTCTCTAAAAAAGCTGAATTCGTAATTGCATTAACTTGTTATATGCTCTGCTCTTATGGGGCAATATAATTTTAACTCCTGCTTCCTAATGACAGGGTTTCATTATTCTGAAAATCCCATTCCGACTGTGCTCCATTTTCACGTTTATGAAGTGCACTGTGACAAAGCAGGGGCTGCATCTTTGAAAGACCCAAGCTGAGTTGAAGCGATGACTTGCCCAAAGCCATTACCTTCTGTCAAAGGCAGTGCTACTGTGATTTGTATCTTCCTTTGATGAGTCATGCCTTTGACAGAGACCACATGCTCTGTCACAGGCTGGAGCTTGGTGGCACCACCTCACAGAGGGGTAATCATATCAAGTCAGTGACGGTTTTTACTGCACGGTGGTAATGACGGAAGTAATTACTGTCATTAAAATCCTGCTGCGAAGGGCCTGAGGCCTTCAGACCGCAGTTAACTCAGGATGTGTCAAGGAGAGACCCCTGCGGAAAGTCCTATGGAAAAGATTGCCCATCACTCCTTGTTCTGTCCACAAAGAGGTATATACCTTGGAGAATTGCAGGGAGGGCCCATGGTCAGCCTCCGGTCTTCGCCATCACTTACCTCTCCACTGTGGTTTCCAAATGTCTTTCTTAGGTGGGACTCAGAGTGGACACAGACAATTCCAAGTTCATGCACAGAAAGTAATTAGGAACTGTCTTTGGAATGTTCCACTCCACTTCAACAAATACACATTTTCTGATACCTGGGTGTGTGTCCTCTTAAAGCTGCGAGGGATTTGGAGAGCAAGGCGGTGGCTGCTCTGTGACACCTACTCTCTGGTTGGAACGTGTCTGCTCACAAGCATCTCTGGAATGCCGGGCAGCATGTGACCTCAGACGTGTGTTCTGAGAGAACTGGACTAGCGAGGGGTGTAAATTGGTTCAGCTACAGTGATTTCAGAAGATAAACCTGAGGCCTAGTGGTGGCGGTGGGGGTGGACTTTGTGAGCTGAACTCTTCCGCAGTTTTCACAAAGGGGACCTCTCATAAATCGTTTGACCTCTCATTGGTCCATTTTAAAAAAGAAGAAATTCTCTTATGATAGGACTAATAAATTTGTGATTTTTAACAAATCCCTGAATTCTAAGTATGACTGGACAGGTAAAAATGAAAGAAAAAGAAAGGTGGAGGAAAACTGCATGAATAAGGAGTGGAAGGAACGTTTATTTCTGAGCATAGAGTTTGTGTGAGTTTCGAGTAGGAAGGGGCGTGGGAGGGTATATGCATGTTTTTCTTTATGAAGATAGACTTTCTATACTTTCCTTCTTTACAATAAAATAGTCCTTTAAAGTATTAAAAAACTCCAAGACAGACAAATTATTCCTTAGTATATATGCAGAGATATTTGAGAAACGGACCAATAATTTATTTATTTCTTTAATTTCTTGGCTCATAGTTGGATAATGACTTAGGGGCAAATTGAAATTTATAACTGTTACCTTAACTCGGGGAAGATATTTATAGTAAATAGTTTGCATGCCAAACGATACAATTTTATAGGCTGGTTCCAACCCATGGAATTCTGCTAGGAGGAACACAAACACTTATAAAAATGGTTACAGGAAAATAAAACCATTTGGTATAAAATTAGACTACATAGAATTTTATTAAAGATATTACCTTACATTTATCTGATTTTATAATTATATGCTTTCTAGTTAACAAAGAGCTTTCTTGATGATCTAATTTAATGCTCACTACAAACCTGGGAGAGGAACATTCCTGATATGACTCTTCCCGGAGGTTCTGTGAACGTTATACCCAGCAAGTGCTAGAATTCGAACATGAACTTTGTATTCTTGCTCCAAAATTTTTTCCAGCCCATTATGTTATGTGAGGATGATGCCATCAGCCCATACCCCTTGCTTATTTGCTTCTGGGTTCTGGTCTCTTGGGATTTTTAGAAGAGCAGAGAGGTAAGTGATACATTCAAAATCACTTGGTTGATGAGTATACTGGGGCTGAATTTCTGAACTTCTTGCTCAAACTTTTCGTAATGCAGAATAGAAAGGATAAGTGTTCAAATAAAAAAAGTGCTGTAGAATTCTTCCATGCAGAATTGATCCGGCAGGACAAATATCGCTGTCTGTGTCACATGGTACAGTCTCTACAGGAAATTTCAAGGAAAATAAATAGGAACTAAAATGTCTGACTCTTGCATTTGGGTTCTTTAATTGCTTTGCATGGATTAGCTCATTGAATCCTTCCAAATGCCTTCTGAGGCAACTATGATTATATTATTTTTTGTTATCATTGGGGCATCTGAGGAACAGACATTAAGTAATCTGTCCAGGAACACCCAGCCAAAAAAATAGTAGACTGGGATGCAGATCCAAGGAGGAAGGCCTTGGAATCTGTCCCTTAGGCATTCAGTTATTAAGCCAGAGATAGCAATATTGGGAATTCAAAGCAAGTGCTGAAATGAAGTCACATTTGTTTAGGAAACCCTTTTTAAAAATTGAACAAATTAATCATGCAAAAAGCAGGATAGGGTAAAGGTTCAGAGAACTTAAACATATAAATAACTGATATTCTATATCATGTTATCTAGTCACTAAGTACATCTGCTACTTGGTTCTTAAGACCAGAGCAAGTTTGGAAATTCTATGCCCTTGTATTTTTACAAAAAAAGTCCCTGCATTGAATTTTTGCTTGTTCAGGTCAGTATTTCTATGATGAGACTTATCTACTGAAGTTTCCAGTCTTTATCCACTTGCTTTCATTATCACATAGTAGTGACATCTTGGAATTGTCAAGAATTTGTTTTTAAAGAACTAGATTATTTTATTTACTTTTATGCCATTGCAGAAATAGGAGCAGATATTTCTTTGGTGCGTCAGAGGAAGGGAAAATAGTGAGGCTCTTCCAAATGCTCTGGACTGAAATGATTAGGACCTGGAACCATTCTTGTCTTTAGAAAGTTGCTCTGAGCTCAGTGGATAGAGCAGAGTGGGCACTGCTTTGGGAGTCTGACAGAAGTTGGCCATTTATCTTCTGTCCACTGTCCCTGGATAGTCTAGCCAGTACAGACACTCATGGGATTCATTCCTCTGGCCTTTGTATGGTCCAAGTTTACAGAGACGTATCTTCTCTGACTAGTAAATTTTACTAATTTAATTGAGATTGTGCATAGCAAATAAGCAGAGACTCCCCCAGTTCTCTGTAATGCTTTACGTTTTCATGTGATACCTTATTCAGGGAAACCTTCTGACACTGCAAAAGTTAGCTTCCTCCTGAAGATACACAGCTTGCAAGGGCTGATTACTCAAGAGTCCTTGAGGGAATTCAAATACAGAGCCAGTGAGAGTCACAACAGAGAAAAAGAACCCGCATTTTTGCCCTTTTTGTTTGTCTTCTTATTTCTATAGGGCAAATTCTACCAACAGCTTCAGTGGGTTAGTAGTTTGTGAATTACGGGAAAGCTAAAAGTCTTTTATTTTACTTATTACTTGTATAAAGCAGTAACAAAATTGAGGGGTGTCAAATTTTCTAATTAGTCTTGTCTTTTCAGACTTATAAAAAGGGATAATAATGATGTTTTTCTTATTTAGTCCTTGTGATATGAAGACATTATAGAACCATGATCTCATTTACTACTTGCCACAGCCACAAGAAGTGGTCATTATTATCTGGGGACTGTGATGACTGCTGCCGACAGGTCACAACTACTTGAACTTAAAACCGAGACCACCTGTGTCAATATGACTTAGGTATTTGTTCCATGAAAACTTTGCCTGGGAAAGATAAGGCTGTCAACCTCTGTTTGCTTCAGGAAATTCTTGCAAATCAATTTATCTGAGATAACAGTCTGTTCACTCTGTGCAAACTGCTTGTTCTTATCAAACCAGTGACCTCAAGACTTGAATTAAAACTCTCATCTCCTTGTATTCACTAATCCTAAACTCTTATGTCAGGACCTTAGCCCGATTCTTTCTTGAAAAACCCCTCTTGAAGTGAATATAGATGCCCAAACCATATACTTTAACCTTAAACATTGATGTTTCAGGCACTGGGGAGGTGGCAGAATGAAAACAATAACTATTCTCACTTCTCCAATTTTCAAAAAGGGATAAGTGAGACGAAAGATGATGAAATAGTAGCTCAGTGATCAGCACTAACTTCAAACCATCATGGAAGGACATATTAAGGTTCAAAATATCTGATTTCTATAGATGTCAGCAAAATTATTGACAGAAACACTACTGTGGCTTCCTCCTTGTTCATTCCCCATTAATAGTCTGCCAGACTAATTTCTGAACCACAGAACTGACTCAGAATTTTTCAGACTTTTCGATCCTCTGGAAATATATTTTTACATTGCGACCCAGTATATGTTATCACTGCAATAGAAGCTTCACACAATATTCACTCTTCGACCTAGAATGCATTCTGACATTTTCTAGTCTTTTGTGTTTCATTTTGTTGAATTTACTGATGTAAATTCATCACTTGCTAATAGATAGCCATAGTTTCTTAAAGCATTTATAGCATCACTCACTCTTTACCATATCCATTCTAACACACACACACACACACACACACACACACACACACACACACACACACACAGGTTAATATTACCAAGATTTCATATGAGTAGCGTTCTTGCATTTTTGGCAGTAGAGATTTAGATTTCATCTCATTATGACATTGGGAGGACACTTCAATAACTGGAAAAACCACATTAGATAACTACATCAGCTTGTATATTATTAGAACACATTTCCCCTGAACATATCAACAACATGAGTAAATAGCACGCTGCATCAGTTCCCTTTCTCCGCAGGTGGCCGGTGATAGCTTCAGGGAGTGCCCAGCTTCAGGTGACCCTCTTCGGCTCTGACTCTTGCTGTGTCTCTGCAAGATCTGATGCTTCTCGCGCTCTTCTCTGGGCCAATGACTCGTCATCGATGACTCTATTCTGTATTCTCAGCAGAGAGCCTGGCTGGTTCAGTTTGGTCCACTGTTCACCTGAGTCCAAAGGCAGCACCTGACTGAATGGGCTCCCGCTGGAGATATGCTGCCTTCCTCCAGGGCTCTGAGAGGTTGGTAGCAGTCAGCACCCAGCAGAAGTCGATGAAGCATCGACACTAAGAAAAATAAAGATTTTAATGAAAAGAAAGTGATTTGTAAAGGTTCAGCAAGGGGCACAAGAAGACCACAGGGAACCACAAGGGAACCACAAGGGAGAGTAGCGCAGCGTTATTTGACTTACAGTCATGGGCGCCATTACCATGACTTGGTCCAAGGGTGCAGGGGAGGGGCAGGTTCCAGAACTTGGTGAAAGAGAGCTGGGAGGAAAAGCCTGCTGCATAGCAGCTATGACCTGTGGTCAAGGGGACGCTCTGTCCACAGTGACACCATTGTGAGGACACCAAGGGAGCAAATACCTCAATTTCACATTCTTTCTCTAATTTCTAGTCCCTGCCTCATTTGCTCAACCCAGCTGGAAGCAGACGGCAAAGGGGAACACATTGCTGGGGGCCAGGTTCCAGAAGTAGAGAACAGGTGGGAGTAGGGTCTGGAGGAGCAAAGGCAAAGCATCTCTGAGCCAAGAGGTGTGAACAGGATGGGATGATGCACATTTCAAATGCAAGGGCAGATCAGCACTTAGATGCTTCATTGGCCCACACAGAGTAAGATGGCTTAAAATTTACATATTCTCTCCTGTGTTCCAAAAGGAAGAGTTCCACTTTGTCTTCTGTGTCTGGTTAAAAGGGCAAACTGTTTCTCCCAAATGCAGATTCTAGGCTGACTGTTTCTGCAGTCCCTGCCGTTCATAAATTCCTCTGATTACTCCGTTAGCATTCCTGAGGCCGGCTTCCCACCTCAGCTGCCATTTGGTTGTCTCATCTCGCTGTTGGGTAGAGCATCCCACTACTCATAATTCTGTAGTTTGCTCAAATGATCAGTTTGGTGCCTATTCTCCTGTTGACATGGAAACTGGAACAATCCCTTTTGAAGCCAAAGATGCCAATCTGGCTGCTGTTAGGAACAGGGGAGCCTGGTTGGCAAACAGCAGTCTGTCTCATCCAAATGTGTTCAGGGGCCAACAGACCTGAGTCCAACCTCCTCCTGTATTTGAGCAGTCAAACCAGAGCTCCCACATAGTTACAAACAGCTCAGACATGTCTGATTTTCCTGGCCCAGACTCTTGCCTTTCTGCACCAGAATGCTGGGTGCCAAGAAAAGACAGGTAGCCATAGCTATCTTGGATGACATGAATCCGAGGCCACAAAGCTCTCCCACAAAAGATGTGCTGTTCTTTAAATGCAGGAATGATGTGGCAACACCAAGTCATAAGTTAATGCTTTAATCTGAGAATTTTCCAACTAGGTATCTCTGGAGGGTGTCTTGAAACTCAATTTCCATTGGAGGCATGTGGAGGCTTTCCCACACCAAGAAGCACTTCTCAGTCATCAGCAGGGTGTCTGAGAATTCAACTCAATTCTGATACACTCTGTCTGGAGAGATAGCACTAGATTCCACAGGCAAAGGGTTCAGTCTCCCAAGACCACCCTTCCCTTCAGATATGCTTGCCAACCTGCTATAGGTCGGATGGAAGACAGACTTTAGGTGACAGCTGAATGCCCAGATAGTTACCATGCTTCTGTTCAACTGTCTATAAACCAGTCGTTCCCAGGGTACCCTTCTTACGTTTGATTAATTTCTAGAATGACACACAGAATTCAGGAAACCTGTCTACTCTAGCTTACCAATTTATTACAAAAGATACACCCACGAACAACCAGATAGAAGATATACATAGGGCAAGCTATGGGGAGAGGGGCAGAGCTTCCCTGTTCTCCCTAGGTGTGCCATTCTCCCCAAATCTCCACCTGTTCACCAACCCAGAAGCTCTCTGAAGCCTCCTCCTTTCGGGTTTTTATGGAGACTTGATGACATAGGCATGATTGATTAACTCATTGGTTACTGGCAATAGAACTCAACCTCCAGCCCTTTTCCTTTCTGGAACTGTAAATTTCAACCTTCTAATCACTCCGTGGCTTCTGTAGGTAACCAGCTCACACCCTTACATGCTTCCTCAGTAGTCACCCAATTAACTTAACAAGAGACACCTTTGTCACTCTCAGCACTTAAGCAATTTAAAGGTTCTGGGGAGCTGTGAGTCAGAAACTATGGATGAAGGCCAGATCTATAATGAGAAACATATTTTGGTCCTCTGAATGAACAAATACTGACCAAATGACTAAAATAAATATTTCTTAAAAGTCACAAGGTCACTATTTGTGGTAAACTTCATGGATTATATACAGATATTGGCTTACCATGATGTACATCTTAAATCTATGAAACGCAATGATATAATTTTCCTTCAATAGAATTAAAAAAATTATAATATCACAGTCTCTATTAACCAGTTGTTAAAATTATTAATATTCTGCCACTAGATTTTCTTTCTGCAGCATAATGAATTCCATGAGATCACTCTGGTCTCATTTGTCATCAAAAAGCATAGACAATCTACACAAAATGCTGGCTCCTCCTCTTCTGTGGGACCTTTCCTTATTCCAGGGTTAGGCAGTGTAGTCCTCCTATCCATCTCTGCTGGGTGATCTCAGTCAGGTAGGGGCTTTAAATGACAGTTGTACTGGTCAGAAACCATGTGACTGTGAGTCACAGAAACTCAGCTCTCTGAAGCAAAAATGGAATTTATTCAAATAACATCATGGTGAGCTCAGAATGAGTGTCAAGGACCCCAATGCTGCTTCAGCATGATGTCTCTCTCCCAGGCACTTGAATGTGTTTTTTTTGTTTTTGTTTATAGTTTTTTTATTTGTTTGCTTTTTGTTTGTTTCTTTTTTGTGCTGTGTTGACCTCATTCACATCAGGCTGTGACTCCAAGATTGTTAGAAAAAAAAAAAAAGAAAAAAAATTTAAATGCCAGGATAACTCTAAACTTGTACTGTACCATTTTAACTCCCCTGCCAAAGAGAGAACACCTTATTCCTGCTTGTTTCATCAAAAATCCTTTGTAAAGTCTTACTGAACTGATCTAATTTGTTTGAGCATTCCTTAAGAATCATGGTGAGCAGGTGGATGGCATATGCTTACTCTGTAGGCCTGAGACCCCTGTCTGCTACTTGGCCAGAGGAAGGCTTGGGTACTTTGATTAATAGTCCCAAGATTACTAGTCAAGAAGGACAAATATTTCCCCAAAACAAAATCAGGACACTTTCAGCAAAAGATAGGGATCATGCTGGACACCACTAAACCATCGACATGTTGGTAAAACCCAGTCTTGTTTGTCCCTGGCCCAGCCTTCAGTCCTGAACCCAGGTATATAGATCTGGCAGTCATTTTGGCATGTCTCACAAGCTCTCCAACTTGACGTGTCCAACATATGTCTCTTGGTTTTGATAATCCTACCCTGACCTTTTCCAACCTGTACTCCTTGTGTTTACAAGCAACAAGAGCTGGCCCTGGTTAGCTTAGTTAGAGGGAAGATACTGGAAGACTTTGGGACTCACAGAGTTAATGGGAGGCTGGAGTCCTGGGCTTGGAAAGCAGGAAACACAAGAAACACCTTCTGGAAAAAAAAAAAAATCTGTTAAGCTACCCCTGGATTTTATTTTTTTGCTCAAGATCCACATTCCAGGGGAGGCATATCTAATTGGGTGACCTGAGTAGTCCTACTTGAACTACTTCTTGGTTTGACTGCTACCCATAAGAAAGACTTTCCCCATGAAAAATTGAGGTGCTATTATGAGTATGGACATCAAACATTCAAATACGTAGACATATTCCCTCCATACTATGTTTTTTCCCAGCTCAGTAAACATCTCTATCTAATGAGTTGCTCAAATCGGAAACCTGGAAGAGTCTGAGTCTCTCCCCTCCATTCATTCCTACATCTAAACCATTAACCAGCCCCTACAGCTCTAGTTTAAAAAATGTGTCCTGAAGATGTCTGTTTTTGTCTCTCTTCACTACCACCTCCCTTGTGCACACCATCATTTCTCACCTAAAGCCCCACAGTGGCCTTCTGCTGCTCTCTCCCTACAGCCCGTGCAGTCTCCAGTATGATCATGATGAAATTTAAAACAGATCCTATCACACCCAAGCTTAGAACCCTTCAATGAGATTGTGCTGCTCTTAGAACAACACCCAAATCACTGATTACAGGATGGTCACGTAGCGAGGGGACTATGAACTCAGACCCTGGAGCCAGATGACCTGTGTTCTCATCTAAGCAGGTGGGGGGATGACATAATCTCTCTGGGTCACATCTGCAAAATGGGCATAATAGTAGCATTTAGATAGAGGATTGTTGTCACCATTAAATGACTGATGCATATAAATTGCTTACATAGTATCTGACATGAAGTGTATGCTCTATGAACATTATCTGTCTTTATTATGACCCTTCTGATCTAATGTCTGGCTTTCGCTCAACTACATTTCCCTCCATTTTCCATCTTTTGTCACCATGACTGACATCTTGACTTTCTTAGAGCATTCCTATTCTTTTTACTTCAGGGCCTTTGCATTTGCTATTCCACATGCCCACGTGTTCTTACAGCAGATTTCACATTCTGATTACCTTCTCAAACTGAAGTTTCAGGTTAACACTCACCTCTTCCAGAGAAGCTTCACACAATCCAAAATCACCTCCCACTCCCAACCTTTTACTTTATCCCATCATTTGTTCATATTTCAGTGTACTTATAACATTGACCCCCATTTCATTTCTTTCTTCCCCTGTTCACTGCCTGTCTCCTTTTTCTAGGTTCCATGAAAGCAGGAAACTCGACAGTCTTGTTCACAGTCCTTAAAAAACATGCTTGGCGCCGAATATATACTCAGTAGGTATTTGTTGAATAAGTGGAAGCTGACTGAAAGGATAAAATGTTTGCTACGTCAATAGAATTGAGTTTTATCAATGAGGCTCACCTATTTCTACTTCAGGAGTTTCCAGCAATGTCCTTATTATGACAAGAACAACTAGGGTGGTCAGTCCCAAAACACTTCCCAGGTATAGTTCTACTTGCTTTAGGTAGCAATGGGCTTCTGTTTTTGGTATTCTGTATCTATGGCAGCTGTGGGACTAGAGTAGCTGGATGGACTTGGAATCAGGAACTCTGATTTCCCATGCGGGAGCTGCTACTCAGTAGCTGTGTAACTGGGAAGAAGTCACCATTATCTAAGCTTCAGTTTCCTTGACTCTGATATGCCTATGAAAAATAATACTTTCCAAAAAGGAGGAGAAGTTGGAACCCATGTACCCTGTTGGTGGGAATGTAATATGAAACAGCCATGATGGATGACAATATGCTTCTTAAAAAATTAAAAATAGAATTACTTTATTATCCAGCAATTCATTTCTAGGTATGTATTGACAGTAATTGAAATCCAAGACTCCAGCAGGTCTGTGTACACTGATTTCCATAGCAGCATTATTCACAATAACCCCAAAGTAGAAGCCACCCAAATGTCTGTCAACAGATGACAAAGCATGACCTATGCATACAATGGAAATTCTTTCGTCTTAAAAATGAAGGAAATTCTTGCACATGCTATAGCATGGATGAACTGCAAAAACACTTTACTGAGTGAAATAAGCCAGGTACAAAAGGGAAAAATGCTGTATGTTTCCATGAGATGAGGTTCCTAAAATAGGAAAATTCATCGACACAGAAAGTAGAATATTAGTGACTAGGGACTAGTGGGTGGTGAAAATGGGGCGTTCTTGCTGAATAGGTGCAAGATTTCAGTTTGGAATGCTTTCTGGAGATGAATGGTAGTGACGATTGTGCAGCAATATATAGTTAATGTTAACTGAATTGTACACTCAAAAAGGGTAGTCTCAAACCTTAGATAAGATGACGTATGTCATTACTTACTTCATGGGTGTGAAATAGGTAGCAAACAAGGAGAATGCATTAGCTTTAAAACATTTCTCAGCGGAGACATCACACGCACAGAATTTATCCCAAGAGGAAGCAGTAATGGATGGACCGTACATCTTGTGACCCTTGCTAAGACCAATCTACCAAAGTCTGACCCAGGCTGGGTGGAGGGGAGAGTATACCAGTCATACCCATTGTTTGATTCTGATGTGTGTCAACAGGACGGGGAAATAAACTCAATTTAAGAGTGAGGACAAAATGCTAGCATGCTCCCCATACTCAATAATGGAGACCTTTGCTGTAATTTCATATGGGGACCTGGGGAGTGGGTTTTGCTTAACTTTTCTCTCTGACTGCAGACATAAAAAGAGAAAGGAAAGGGAAGTTAATCTCTCTTGTTAGAAAAGATACTAGAGCAGCTCAAAGAAAAGATCTAGGAATCACTTTTTCAAAAACTGGAAAGAGACTCAACCAACCCAGGTGGAGTTTTCTCTTCCATCTGCCTTTCTCTCCACTCCGTGTGGATTGGCCCAGTTCTCTCCAATTGCAGGTGGATTTTCTACATAGAAGGGAACATGTCTGCTGGCCAGTCTAGCATGGCCGTGTCAGCAGGAAAATGCCCCACCTCCATGCTGTATTGCTTAAGATAGACCAGGGTAACGTAACAAGCATGAACAACCACGTCATTTCTTCAGTGTGGGATTTCCAAGAAGCACACTGAATACTTGTTAGGGAGTGTTCTTAGGATTTAAATTTGTAGAAAAGAAGGAAAGAAATCAGGATTGGGCAAGAGCAAAGGCAAGTCAAACCTGCCGACAACTTTGGCCAACCCCACACACTCCCTGGAGCTGAGTGACTTATTTGCCATGAAAATTGCAGTGGTTGGACATGCACCACCATTGGGGTTGATCACTGAATGTGAGCCTCCCTCTGAAGGGCACGAACTTGAGTAAGATCACTCTCAGAGCTCAGGTAGTACTCAGGGGGCTGACAGTTGAAGGCTCTTCACCAACAGTACTCAGTCAGCTGAGGTAATAAATCCTTCACTAAAATAAAATCTGGACGGTGGTTCAGTGCATTCATCATCAAACAGCAGACTTTTATTTCTTGCTCATCTCCAGTCCCGACAGGTGTTCCCCTAGGCGTCTACTGGTCCTCTTCCATGCAGTCATTCAAGGACCCAGACTCCTCTCTGTGACTTCAGCAAAACATACAACCTCCTTGTCATTTGCATCCAGCTGGAAGAAGACAAAAAGGCACAAAGGAGCATACATGGAAGTATTTATAGGAAGGTCTGAAGTTGGCCCACATAATTTTTATTCATATCCTACTGATGTGGTAACACTGAACGATGGGAGAGGTTGTGTGCCAGGAAGAAGAGGAAATGGATCTTGGATATCAGTCTACTACGTGTACTCTTACCCCTCCATCATCCTCTGACTCCTGACACCAGACCCTCTCACTACATACACCTCCTGGAAAGTGGTTGCTTGTCCCACGTACAGCAGCCTCCTCCTTATCACCTCCTCCCAAATTCAGATAAACACTGATTCTCTCATTACCTATTCATGACTTCCAATTTCTCTTGATTTACTTTTCACACAGAACTTTTAAGTCTTCAGAGTAGGTAGTATCACCAATGATGCTTCTACCACACACCCCATAAACCTTCTCGCTCTGTAACCTTCCTCTCTGTCAGCTCCCCAACGTTTTCTTCTCTCTCCATCTCTCAAGACACAGAATTCATTTAGCCATACACATACCCTGTCCTCTATTCCTGAAATTTTCCCTCCTCTTGATTAAGACAAGAAACTGCTTTGGGTTTCCCCTTATTTTATAAATGTTTATTTTCAGTGTGTTCAGTGAGCTTATTGTTCAACTCATTTCTATTTGAACTTTAAGGATCTGGTTGACAAAGAATTTGAGCAGAATTCTTTGCACCGGGCTTATGTATTTTGACATTGAGTAAATTCTTCCTTTCTTTTCTTTCTCCCATCCTTTCTTCATAAGTAGGGATAGTTCGTTGACTACCAAAGGGTCATACTCTCTTTCTGTTGTTGAGTTCTTGTCTGACCAAGTCCCTGTTGTGACTAAGTGGCATCATGTAAGTAGTTTTGACCAATGAGATAGAGGTAGATATTATTTGTATCATTTCAGGAAAAGAGGGTAATTACATACTGTGCCTTCTCCATGCCCTGCTTCCTGATTGCAGTGCCCTTAGAGAGCATATGTTGAAGATGGTAATGTCTCTGGGTTAGGTTACCACTGTGAGCAGAGCTGCCCAACCAGGACATCCGTGTCAGACTTTGAGTGACAGAGACACTGAGTGTTTCTATTACTGGGTTTGCCTTTAGCCTACTCTTAATTACTCTCTTACTTTTGTTAAATATTTCTTAGGTGCTACATGTAGGCAAATCAGCCTTAATATTGTCTTTATTTGTTAAAGGGTTCAAGGGGGTAAAAAAACCAATAGTCATCTTATAGGACCGTGATACCTCTGACTCTAGGGACAAATATTGAGTCAACTTTGATGGTTTATTTTCACATAATTCTTAAATTTGAATGAGTGCTTGATTTTAATGGAGCATGCCTCTACCTAAGGGGAACCAAACTGTTATTGTGGAGACAGAAAATGAGCTGTGTTTTTCCTGTGTGCTTAGCAAATCTCCTTTTTATAGGGGAATCACCATTTTGTGCTGCTTTCCAGGGAATTCTAGCAGCCACTGGACAAGGAAACCTAGCTTAAGCCCCAATTCTGATGATAGTGTTGCATTGACTCATAGGAGATGCTCATTATTCAACTATTTTGTACGTCAAAAATAGCATTTTCATAATATTTTACTTAATATAACTGCAGATTGTAGGTTAGATTATCGGTCCCAATTCTTTACTTCTTGTAGTAATATTATACATTTACACTCAGTCCTAAGAGCAGGATATTTCTCCGCTTGGGTTTTTGTTTTTGTTTTTGTTTTTCATGAAACTTGCTTTAAATCAAGTGTTATCAGATATTATGTAAGCAAAGGTTTTAAATGTGTTTGTGCAATTTGACATTTCCTGTGTTTTTATGTCAGTAGAAGCATATGTTTCCAGCTAGTCCTTTCACTTTCATGCTGGATATAGAAGGAGAGATGTTTTACCTTGACTTTAAAAGAAGGATGCAAGACAGGGCTATTCCTTGTCTTCCTCTATGGCTGTCATTGGCATGTTGCTTGGATCTGGAACAGCCATTTGGTATCATCATAGAAATCTTCTTTAACCTTCTTGTCAGACATTGTACAGAGGGTGGAAGATGGGCAAGATGGAAGACATATCTGTCCTTGCAATGCCATTGAATTTACCAGCCCTGGAACCCCACCATCTGCACACTTTTTGCTACATGAGCTAATAAATGTTTCCACTTTTAAAGCCACTTTGAATTTTTGATTACTAGTAGGTGGTGCGTCCAAATGGACCACCCAAGAATTATAGATGTCATGACTTCTAATTGCTGGATATGTTTAAGGCTGTAACGAGCCTATGTGAAAAATGGAAAAATCATTCCCACCTTACA
Organism: Solenodon paradoxus; assembly: GCA_004363575.1. Taxonomy (NCBI): domain Eukaryota; kingdom Metazoa; phylum Chordata; class Mammalia; order Eulipotyphla; family Solenodontidae; genus Solenodon; species Solenodon paradoxus. The sequence goes on from RJWH01000861.1 coordinate 455,163, forward strand.
GATGAAGATTATTCTCATCCTTGGTTACAAGATGATGCTGGTGAAAGTCTTTTGACAGCTGGATCAAATCTCTGACATTTTTTGACCTGAAGCAATCATTTTGGTTCATCATCAAGTTCTGTCTTGTGTTACCATTGCTACTCTTAATTGAAAAAGCATTTTCCTTAATGGAAGGAGACAAGGCTAAAGGTCTAGAAGTTATGTTATATATTTTGTTGATCTGGGCCTTACAAGTGAAGTGAATTCATGATGAATGTCCATGTGTAATTCTCACACCTCTGGCAGCTCTTTAGGGAAAAGGTAACACTGCCCAGTAGAAGGAGCAGGAGTTCTTTGGAGATCACCAGTCCTGAGTTCAAGTTGTGGCTAACTGGGTGATCTTGTGCAGTCACTTAGTGTCTGTAAGCCTCAGTCTCCTCATCCGTAAAATAGGGATTATGATATGGACTTCGGGTCTTACAAATGAAATACGAAGTATCTGTCACAAACAGGTGGATTATCCTCCCTGCCCCATATCCCAAAAATGTATCATTAATGATAAAGAAGATTGGCTAAAAATTATGAGTGATTTGACTTTGGAAAGCCCATGCCTTACTGCTAAAGTTAGGAAGCATCATTTTCATAAACTGGGATGTGACAGGGAGGCCTTTTCTAGAAATTACTGTGCGTTCTTAGGAAGAAAGATGGAATAGAAACAGAAGTACGACATAGCTACTCTAACCTCTGCCCTCTAAACCATGCATTTATTTTTAATGACCAGATAGATATCTTTGGATATGGCAAGTTGTTTTTAGATTTTTCTGTCATTCAAACTCCGGAGGTATGCTTCTTTTTCCCATGACTATGTTAAGTGCTGTGTTTTCCAGGACATCTCTCTCAATTAGGATAAGACTGGTTTTGGTTGTGTAGAATTTGATAATGCCAATTTTCCCAGGCAGAGTGTGTGCATATACACACATATGCATGAGTGCGCGCACACACACACACACACACACACATTCTTCTCATGCTGTCTGGATGAATCCAAGCTCTTTGTACAAAACCGAAATTTCCCTTCTTCCACAGAATCCCTGATCCTAACTCTTAATAATTTCTTTGTACCTTTCTTTCATCCCCACCAAAGTACCTGAAATCAGGGATTGCGTTTGGGCTGCAGGAGCTACGGCTATGACTCATCAGATTAGGACGCCTGTGATGCCAAGTGCATAGCTCAATAGCTGGAATGGAGCCTCTGGGTTTAGAATAGACATGAAATAGACTCATCATTTACAGACTCTTCACAGAGGGCAAAGTGAGGCATAAAGAGGTTTGAAAAAAACAAGACTGCTCAGGCTTCAGCTGACAGGTGCCAGTCAAAGACAAGAGGATGGAGAAAATTGCATGAGATCACCCATCACACAATTGTGCCAGCTACCATTTTAGGCAACAGAGATGCAGCAATGAGCAAAATCCTAACTTCAAGGAATTTACATTCCAGGGAAGAGAGAGAGATGATAAACAGAGAAAACAAATAACACATACAATGTAAAGACTTTGGAAAGCAAATAAAGCAGGAAAGGGGACTGAGTGTGTTTGTGAAGAGCTGTGCCTTTTTAAGTAGGGTCGTTGGCGTCACCCCAGTCATGTTTGAGAACAGACTTGTGGTGGGGGTGGGGGGAGGTCTGGGGGACAAGGAATCCAGACAGAGGGAGCAGCCAGCACACAGACCTTGAAGTGGGCACACGCCTGGAATGCTCTGGAGAAAGCAAACAGGTCCATGAGGCTGCAGCAGTGAGTAAAGGGATCACCAGCTGTGATCGAGGAGAAAGTGTGTCCCGATGCGGTGAGCCTGGTCACACTACAGCACTTGAGCTTTTACTCTAAGCAGATGGGAAGTGGGTGACAGATTTTGAGCCTTGAAGTGACACGATTTGATGCACATATTAAACAAGATCTCCTGGCTGCCCTGCTGGAAACAGATTGTAAAGAGGCCAGGGGAGAAGCAAGGAGACCCCGGCAGTCATCCAAGTGAGACATTAGGGGTCTGGACCAGGCTGGTGACGGGGGATGAAGAAAGGATTGTGTGTTCTGTATTATATGTTGAAGGTAAAACCAAAAGAATTGCTTAGTACATCGTGGACAGGGTAAGAGAGCATTTGAGGAGTCAAGTAGGACCCCAAGACCTTTCTCCTGAGCAACTAACTGGAATGCTGGCACCACCATCCACTGGAGTGGGGAAGACTGGGTGGAGCAGGATTTGGGGTGAAGGAGCAGAAACTCAGTTTGGGGTCAGTTCAAGACACCTGTAGACATACAAATGGGAATGCTGCATGGACAGCCGCTCATATGGGTCTGGAGTTCGAAGGTCCCAGACACCAAACCCAGACCAGTGCCCACAGTGAGAGTGTTAGAGTCCAACAGACTCTGGACATTTGCTGAGACAGGTTTCTCTCCCCTGGGGTGGGGTGTGCCCCGCACCACCTCGGCAGACCCTTTTGGTTTCCAGAAGCCACCCAGGAGCCAGGAAGTGGACACCATTCAGCTCAGAGAAAGCATTTTGCCACGTTTTACTTCAAAGTGGAAAGTTTTAACATGAGGCCAGAGATACTGGAGTTTGAGACTGGGAAGTTGGGTCTCAAGATTTGAGGAAAATACACCTAGTGAAACAAAGGAGGAGGGAAGAGCTGGGTCACAGGAGGCTGCAAGGCCTTCCAGTCTCCTGACTTCTGTGTGCAATGGAGGGAGGCTCTGCTCGGTGGGTCTCAGCCAAGCCCTGTTCTGGGATCACTTCTTAACAGGAGGTGCCTCGTGTTCCTGAAACGTTCATTTGACTTTGACGTGACAGGTGTATCTCGTGGAGGAAGAGCAGCTCGAGTGTGTCTCCTTAGGAAGGCTCCTGGATCTGTTCAGCCTCGCATTTCAGCTGATCCTTGGCTCCTGCCTGTGAGCCTCCGGAAGACTGGGCAGAGACCAGGGCGATGGGAGCAAGCCGGCTGGACCGGCACTGGGCGCTGCCACCCATGTGCTGCCAAGCTGAGCTCTGGCATGGGCCCGGCTCTCTGACCCCTGTCTTAGTCCATCCTTCCTGAGGATTCATTAAGAGTGCTTAGGGGTACACAGAGGCTTTTTATAGGCCTCCTGCTTCTGTCTCGGTTAGGTTGCTAAAAAAATAAAAAATTCTGGACTGGAAACATCTTTAGAAATGTCCTTGCCAAAATGTTTTGTTTAGTTCTTCATCACGGGATGTAGCGATGCAGAGAGGATTTTTCCGAACACCTTCAGAGCTCGGTGGGTGTTGTCCGCATGCGATGTTTGTGTGTCAAGGAGACGGGAGGGAGGACTTGGGTTTCAGCTCTGCCGCTTTGAAGCCTGTGGAGAGTCCTACAATGGGCACGCCAGGTCCCGTAGGGCTCCTCAGCCACGTTCATTGTTTCCAGGGAAACTACAGGCATTTCTGCTCTAAAATGGAAAAGCCACTTCTGGACATATCCCTTTATAAAACTAAAGTTAGGTTTTCATCTCTGCTTCTTGAACTGGGGCCAGATTTTCCTGTTGTCTCTTCGCTGGAATGTGGAATAAGAAGCTGAAGAAAAGTCTTATTCCCATTTAGGAACAAGACTTCCTCTCTGAGTTCAGACAAGACTGAGTAAACCGGTTTCAAAGCAGCAAGTTTTAACTAGCCTGTCTGCTCAAGACGTTGGAGACCCCACACTGAGCTTGTGTTTAAGTGGGCCCTTGAGTTTTCCTTCCTGTTCTCTGGTGTAACTGTCTGGACTTCTAAATTACAGGGAGAACAGCCCAGGAACAGAAAACCTGCTCTCATCTGCTTTCAGACCTGCCCCAGACTAGAAAGAGACACGGTGAACATTTTCGGATTTCCAGGTGGCCTCTTAGACCTGCTGCTTTGAATAATCCCCATGAGATTTGGAGAAAGGGCACAGACACGTGAGCACTGATAAGCCCTAAGTAAAACCTTTATCCCCCTTTAGGTTCATTGGGATGTCACTATCATGTCTGATGAGTCAACTGTGTCATCTCTTCCACGACCTCAGTACTTTGAAGAAAGAGCATGATGTAATGGAAGGAACCCTGCAGCAGGAGTCAGAGTCCCGGGTTCTCGTCCTGATTCTGTCTCCCTGAGGTGTGTGAGCTTGAAGAGTCTATTACCTTCTCTGGGCTTCACTTTAATCATCATTAAAAGGGTTGGAAGGAGAAACAAGATAACTATTTTTTTTTATTGTGGTGAAAAACACAACATAAAATTTATCATCTTAACCATTTTTAAGCGTGCAGTTCAATAGTATTAAGTATATTTGCATTGTTGTGAAACATAGTTCCAGAAAGATTTCATTTTGCAAAACTGAAAATCGACGCTCATTAAACTATCCCTGATAATCACCATCCTACTTCCTGTTTCTGTGTGTTTGACCACTTTGGATACCTCATATACATGGAATCTGACAGTATTTCTGTTTTTGTGACTATTTCTCTTAACATGCTACCTTCAAGGTTCATCCATGTTGTGGTAATGTGTTAGGATTCCCTTTCTCTTAAAGGATAAATAACATTCCTTCTTACGTATATGCCATATTATTTTTATCCATTCATCTGCCCGTGGACATTCAGATTGCTTTTATCTCTTAGCTCTTATGAATAATGCTGCAATGAGTGTGGTGTGCAAGTATCTATTTGAATCCCAATTATTTTGGGTATACATCTAAGAAAAGGGGCACTGAAACATAAGGTATTTGTATTTTCAGTTATTTGAAGAAGTGCCACATCTTTTTCCATGTTGGGGACGCCATTTTCCATCCCACCAGCAATGCACGTGGGTTCCATTTTCCCTACAGTCTCACCAATATCTGTTATTTTCTATTGTTGCCTTTTATAGTAGCCATTTTAATGGCTGTGCGTTGGTAGCATTGTGGTTTTGATTTGCATTTCTTTAATGGTAATGATATGGAACAACTTTTTATGTGCTTATTGGTCATTCAGATATCATCTTTGGAAAAATGCCTATGCAAATTCTTTGTCTCTTTTTAATTTAGTTATTCAGTTTTTGTTGTTGCGTCGTATGCTAGATAACTCCATTGTTCATTTTAGCATTTATAGCTCTAGATTCTTCCTGACTTCAACCAAAGTTTTCATTTCTCTTTCCTTCAAGGGTCAGATAAAGATTAATTGCCATAAAATATGTTTGCAAGAAATTGAATCTATCAGAGATTCTGACAGACTTTTTTTTTCTGCCTGCTGGATTTTTGCTGCATGTAAGTGATGGGATTGAAGGTGTGTTGTTCAGGTTTGATGTAACTGGATGTCCATCACTCAAGGGAAAGTGGAGTGAAGATCTTTTCCTTTTACAGCAAATGTTTCTTCAGGAGTAGCTATATACGTGCTCATTGATTTTCCAAGTCCTTTTAACACATACCCACATCTCACAGCTATAATAACCTTATGAGCTAAGTACTAACATTATCCTCATTTCACCTGAGGAAACAGACACAGAGAAAGCAAATACTCAGCTGAGATCAAACAGCCAGTAGGTTGAGGTCCAAGGTTTCTCTGCCTCTGTCCTTCTCATCCTTAGTCATTTCTTAGATATAGATCTCTTTAATCTTTATTCTATTGCAGATGATCTCTTACTTAAGATGTTTTGATTTGCGATTTTTTCAGCTCTATGATGGTGAAAAAGTGGTAGGCATCAGCAGAAACTGTAGGTTGAGCGGGAACTTTGATCTTTTGGGAGGCTATCGTAAGTGGTGGGCTGTTCTCTGGTGATGCGGGGTGAGCCACAGCTCCCGGTGGCCCTGTCATGCACTTCAGTAAAGGTGCGTGAGTTGGTCAGCACTTTTATTATAAAATGGGCTTTGTGGTAGACGAGTTTGCCTAACTGCAGGTTAATGTAAGTGTTCTCAGCACATTTAAGGTAGGCCAGCTAAACTATGATGCCCATTAAGTGTATTATATTTGTTTTGGACTTAATGATACTTTCAACTTATGATGGGCTTATCCCTACATAACCCCTGTATGGAGTATCCTCTCAGAGCTCTTTGTCTCTTTCCCTTCACCCTGCTCCCTTCCACATGTGTCAGATATGCCTATGAAAGCCTGTTCCATCATAAATGGAATCCCTCTGTCTTTAACATTTCCACTGCATGTTTCTCCTGTTTTGTGCCATCAACTGAAACTTTCGTCTTCCCTGAGGTTCCTGCTTTGCTTTTATACTTCTCACTCTCACCTGCCCCTACCCCTCAGGCGGAAATAGGAATTAATGTCTCCCTTGCCCTCCAAAGCTATTTCCAAGACATTATTCTTCCATCCCTCATGTACAATTCCCTTTGGTGTGAGGTTCACATATCTTTGCTCTGTCATCCCTGTTATGTGTCAACTTACTGACCTGTCTCTGCATGTCAGAAAGATTTTGGCAGCAGGTTCATGAGCGGCTGTGTTCTTCGAACAGTCAGCCTGGGTGACTCCAGTAACCAGGAGGCTGATCCTTCTGATCCACATGCTCCTCTGATCTGTAGCATCAAGACCAGTCTTTTTCACTGTGTCCGTACTTTGCCATGTTGGTCTTTCAATAGCCTGACACTGCCATGTCATCACTCAGGACTGCACCATTCCTAAATTTCAAGCTCCAGTGTCCTTTCATCTCATTCGTTCCTTTCCCCCTATTCGTTCTTTCATGGAGACATCTAGATCCTAGATTCTTTCATGTTCACCCAATCTATATCTCCAGGCTGACTTATCCTCCATCTTCATTTAACCCAGACCCTGGTGTGATCATCTGAACTATTTGTTCATTAATATCCTCAGCAGTTTTTATACACTTGCACCTTCTTTTCTCTCATTTTAGAGAGTGAAACAACCCTCCTTCCTTCAAATGTAATACTTCCACCTGTACCCACCCACCTCCCTCCTTTGCAGCCCTGCTCTATCAGCCATTCTGTCTCTGCCCTGAATCTCCACCCTCTTCTTGCTCCCTTTGAGCATGCTCAACTATTTCTAATCTCCACCTTTCCTTGACCCTGCATTCCTATCCCAGCTTTTGTCTAGTCTTGCTCCTTCCTCTTCTCTGAATTTCTGAAAAGGTTTGAATTACTCATCTCCTTTTCACTTCTCAGTTCATTGCAATTTGGCTTTTGTTCATAAGGAATTTAGGTACATGTGAGTTAGAAATTGGAAGAAGTGTATGGCTGCTTCCACTGACTTAATGCAGGGGAAGGCCAAGTTGTCTGCTAAGAATGTGGAACGAGATAGATGAACTTGAGGAGCATGGTAACACTGGCAATAATCCGAGGGGGGGAGGAGTGGAAAAGAATGATCCGGAGCCATGCTGTGCATCTTAATTGAAGGTTAAACTTGCATAGTGCCTGGAACATAGAAGAGATTCAGTAAAGAAGTTTCCCTTTCCTTTGTCCCTTCTCTTTGGAGCTCAATTTTCTTTGTACCCCATGGATTTGGAGCGAATGATCATCAAATTCCTTCCAGCTCTAACCGTCTTCATACGACAGAATTTCTCCTAGCAATATCTTGCGTTTGTTACTGCCTTGGAGACAAGGCTTTCAAAAACTGCTTACAAAAAGGCCTGTGTTCTTTCCACAGAGCATTCTAAACAAATATCAACAAAAAAAAGTTTTTAAGAGACATTGAAACCCATTTCATAATAGACTCTTACCTCATTGAGCCTCTTCTTGAGTAATCTAAACCAACGTGTGTGGGAGAAGGTGGGTGATGGGGGTGTTGAAAGGATTAGAGCAGTGATGTGATTTCCATCCAAGTCAGTATATGTTCATTTCAAAGGGGTTTTCAGGTTTTAACACATCAACCTGAAGGAGTAACTAGGATTCTAAAGAAAGGCTGCTGATTTTTTTGATAGAAAAGGGCTTTTGTGGACAGAGTTAGACAAAAAGAACTTGAAAAGAATGCAGAACTTAATCAAGCAGTGAAGAGATTAGTCGAATAGAGCCTGGGCTAGGGCTTGATACATTCAGTCTACCCAAATTAAAAACCAGTATGTTTGCTACTTCAAAAGAATGTAACATACTCCAGCCCTAAAGGATTATCTCTGTGATTTCAATATGAAATATGTGACATTGAATCTTAAGATTTCAGGTTGAAAGGTATGAGATGTTAGGCTTGTACCCTAACTGGAAAATTTAATATAGCTCAGTTTATGTTATTTTTTAGTTTATGCGATTAGAGTTGCAATAAGAAAGCTTTAAATGCGAGGGAAGTGTTTGGTTTTTACAATTGTAAATGTTTCCTGCCAGCACTGGACACGCACAAGAATAAATGTGAACATGTTACAATTTATAAATGCTGTTTAAAATTAAGAGTACTTACTCTAACAAAATTGTAAATGAGATGATTATTTAAGCAATTTAGTCTGTAACTGGAGTTTTTGGAAACTCGGCAGAGGAAAACTGAAAGTGTTCTGATACTGGTTTTGTGACTTGAATTGTAATTTGAATCAAAAGTAATGAAAGCTAGGTTTTAAAATCTGTAACTTTGATAACTTGAATATTAATTTGAGTTGAGTAATCATGAGTCAACTATTTTAAGAGTCAAGTAAAAGATTTCTGAAAAAAATTCTTTCTATGAAAAAGATTCTCATTAGGAATAGGATAAGGTAAGACAGGAAGGATGAAAATGTCCGAAGTTTGGGAACAAAGCTGGCTATCGGGTGCTGTGGGAAAGAGGGTACCCCAGGGGTGGCATGGCAGATGTAATAGGTGTGAATAGAATGTACTGAGGATGAGGACCAAACACGTTTTCCTTAGCATTTTATAATGAATACTTTTAAGAATGCTCAAATTTCTTTTTAATTTTTGCATGTCCTTATTTTACAGATACCAGATCAACATTAAACTAGAACTAAGTAACAGTCAAAATTGGATGACACATGAACTTGATGGGGAACATCGATTAGTTTCTCAACAGTTGAAATGCAATATTACCTCATTGTCAAATGATTCTCTGATTTTGACTCTTCTGGAAATTGGGGACCAAAAAAAGAGGTAAAGAAAAAAAAAAAAACTGAGCAAAAGTTCTTATGTCATCTGCAGGTAAAGTCAAAGTCCTAATTATTTCGGGCTCTCTCAACTGATTTATGCTGAATGGTGAGTCAGCAGAGATTGTGAGATTCCCCAGGCTTCTAGTTCTCCTTCCCCACTTAAAGTCTAGCTTTCCTCTTCTCCACTCATCAAATTCCCCGCTCAGGGAGACTCTTACTGGTTGAATCTTACTGGTTGAATCTTATTGGTTGACGTTTGAATGTGATTTAAATTCAAGGGGTAGTTTTTCTCCAGGTCTTATCTTCAGTTGAGGAATGAAAGCAATGGTACAGGACCATCCCAAGGGGAGTGAGCTAGGCACCTTCACAGCGAGCACCTTCAGGGGAAGCAGATGTCCCGTATTTATCATGTATAATGTGCTCCTGTCTATAATACACACCCAAAAACTCAGGAAAAAAAATCATTTGAATTCAAAATTGTGTTTGTTTATATTTAGATACTTGTTTTTTGTATTCTAAAAGAAATTTTAACATTTATCTTGTAACATATTATGGTACAAGAAATTTTATGTAACAAATTACAAAACACCAGAACAGATACAAGGTTCAAGAAATTTTTTGTACCAATAACAAATATACAATGTTTATGCATCACAGGAGGCCAGGAACTCTTCCTCACTGTCAATATCAGAAGTACCATCTTCTTCAGTGTCCATATTACCGATGTCTTCTGAAGAGTCACTTTACTCATCCTGCTAAATGTCATCATCCTCAGTTCCATCCACTGCATTGCCGATGCTGTAATTTTTTAAACAATTTCACAACCACTTCCTTCTTGACACTGTTCCATGATCTTAGGATCCAATCGCAACCCTGGGTGAAGGATGTTTTCTTGATTTTTCCTGTAGGTGTTATATCACTACCATCTGACTACATCCACGAGGTCCACTCTTTCTTCATGATGGCCTTAAAGGACTTTTTTACTGACACAGCAAGAGGCTGCAGTTGGATGGTGAACCCACCAGGTACTGGGGTTTCAAGTCTTCTGTGATTGCTTTTGCATTTTGTGTAACATGGGCTTTGAAGTGACCCAAAACAAGCAAAGCTGGTTTTTTAAGTCATCCTCCAGGCCTTCATGACCAGATTTGCTAAACCTGATCTTCATTCAGCCACTCATTTTTCAGACTATTCTCTTGCATATGAATATAGTTATCATTATTGGTTTTTAGAGTTACTTTTTTAACCCACAAACAAAAAAAGAATTAAAAGCATTTATATAGATACAGAATTAGTACTACCCATGTACGATACACATCCTTATTTTTCCCTCATAAATTTGGGTCAAGAAAAGTGTGCATTATACAAGGCAAAATATGGTAAGTATGTGTGTGTGTGTTTGTGCATGTGCACATGTGTGTTTGGCATCTCTACCTAGAGACTTTTGCAAGAGAAGGGGACTCTTAGAATAAATTCTTTGGAATTGTCCCAGTAGATGGGATACATGATGGTATTATGTATAGATCAGTAAGTAGCATTCTATACCTGGCTAACCATCATAATCAGTAGAAAAGATGTTTTTAACACAAATTCTAGGCTTGACATTCTGTATTTAAATTCTTTTTTTATTGCAATAATTATTATTTTACACATTAAAATAACTCATATGTATAGATTCCCTATATGTACAAGTTCCCCATTCCTCAGATACCTGACAACAAACCCTGATATCTACCACATCACCAAGTATTCTTTACCATTGTCCAGTGGGCTCCGCCATTACTTGCCTGTCCCTCCTTCCCATACCATTCCACATGGGAAACCTCAGTTCTGTTGCAAGTGTCCAAGGATTGGTTTTATTTCATCTGTTCCTTTGTTTTGTTTATTCACATTCTACCTATGAGTGAGGTCATCTGGTATGTGTCTTTCTTCTTTTGACTTATTTCACTTAGCATAATCCCTTCTAGATCCATCCATGTTGTTTCAAATGACAGGATTTCATTTCTTTTAAGGGCTGTGTAGTATTATATTGTATACATATATCTATATATATATATATATATTATATCTATATCTATCTGTCTGTCTGTCTGTCTGCCACATCTTCTATATCCATTCATCTGATCTTGAGCACATGGGTAGTTTTCAGTTCTTATCTGAATAGGGCTGCCACAAACATGGGGGTGCATAAATCTCTGCGAATTAGTGTTTTAGTGTCTTCTGGGTAAAACCCATAAGTGGAGTGGCAGGATCATATGGAATTTTCATCTTCAAGTTTTTGAGGAGTCTCCATACTATTTTCCATAGGGATTGTACCAATTGACACTCCCACCAACAATGTCAAAGTATTCCCTTTTCTCCACATCCTCGTCAGCATTTGTTGCTTCCAAACTTTTGGGTAATAGCCATTTTCTAATGTGTAAGGCAATATCGTATTATTGTTTGGATTTTAAATCCCTGATAGCCAGAGAGTAGGAACATCTTTTCATGTGCCTGTTGGCCATCTATGTATCCTTTTAAAAAAAATGTTTCTCCAATTCTTCTTCCCACTTTTTTATTGGGTTACCTTTTTTTTTGCTAATGAGTTTTATGAGTTCTTTGTATATTTTAGATATTAAACCCTTGTCAGAAATATGAATTTAGTAGGTTGTCATTTTGTTTTGGTGATGCTATCTTTTGCTACAAAGAATCTTTTTGTTTTAATGTGGTCCTAGTTGTTTATTTTTCTCTGTTTCTGTAATGTTGGAAATGAGTCCTCAAAGGCCTCCCTAAGGCTGATGTCATGGGTTTTCTTTCCTACGTTGTCTTCAAGAATTTTATGTCCAAGTCTCATGTCCTAGTCTTATGTCCAAGTGTCTAGTCCAGTTTGAGTTCATCTTTTTGAATGGTGTTAGGAAATGATTTAGCTTTATTCTCTTCCTTATGACTATCCAGTTATCCCAACATCATTTACTGAAAATACTTTCCTTTCTCTAACTTATGCTGTTGTCTCCTTTGTTGTAGGTTAACTGACCATATGTGAGTGGGTCAGTTTCTGGTGATTCAGTTCTATTCCACTGGTCTGTGCCTCTGTTATAATTTCAGTACCACACTGTTTTGATCACTATCACTTCGTAGTATAGCTCAGTGTCTGATAGTGTAATCCCTCTAGATTCATTCTTTTTTCTCATAATTGCTTTGGCTATTTGAGGTCTTATGTTGTTCCAAACAAATTTTAAGATATTTTTTTCTATTTCCTTAAAATAAGCTTGTGGGATTTTAACATGGATTTCATTAAATCTGAATTTTGTTTTAGGTAAGACAATCATTTTAACAATGTTGATTCTTCCTAGCCATAATCAAGGAATATCTTTCCACCTCTTTTTATCCTCCTCTGTTTCTTTTAAGAAGGACTTATAACTTTCATTGTATAGGTCTTTCCCCTCCTTTGTTAACTATAGTCCAAGATATTTGATGTTTTTTGCTTCTATTTTAAAAAGTCTGGTTTTCTTGACTTCACTTTCTTCTAGTGTGTTGATTGTATAAAAGAATGCAATGAATTTTTTGTCCATTGATTTAGTAACCTGACACTTTACTGTATTGATCAGTTCTAGTAGTCTTTTGACAGAGTTTTAGGGTTTTCAATGTATATGATCATGTCATCTAAAATAATGAGCTTTATTCCTCCTTTCCAATTTGGATTTCCTCTCTCTCTGTCTCTGTCTCTGTTTCTCTCTCCCTCTCTCTCTCTGTCTCTCACCTTAGAGGAAATGCATTCAATTTTTTTCCATTGACTATGATGTGGACTGTGCATTTGTTACATATGGCCTTCATTATATTGAGGTATGTACCTTCTATCCCTGTTTTATGCAGGATTTTTATCATAAATGGGAGTTGGATCTTGTCAAATGCTTTCTCTGCATTTGTTGATATGATCATGTGGTTTTTCTCCTTGCTTCTGCTGATATAATGTATGACATTAATAGACTTACGCATGTTAAACCATCCTTGCATACCTGGGATAAATCCCACTATGTTATGATGGATGATCTTTTTGATTCATTGTTGGATAGGTTTGCTAATATTTTGTTGAGAATTTTTACACCTATTGTTTGTTAGAGATATTGGTATGTAATTTTCTTTCTTGGTGACGTCTCTATTAGCTTTTGGTATCAGTGTGATTTTATCATCGTAGAAAATATTTGGGAGTATTCACTGTTCTTCAATATTTTGGACGAGTTTTACAAGAATAGGTATTCTTCTCTGAAGGTTTGGTAAAACTCATTAGGAAAGCCATCTAGGCCTAGGATTTTATTTTTAGGGAGACTTTTGATCACCTCTTCCATTTCCTTGCTTGTGATTGTTCTGTTTAGGTTTTCCAATTCTTTCAGGTTCAGTCTTGGTAGACTGTATTTTTCTATAAATCTCAAGGTTTTCTACTTCGTTGGCATATATCTGTTCACAGTAGTTGCTTAGGATATTTTGTGTATCTGTTATCTGTTGAACATTCTGATTCTAGATATGAGTTGTCTCTCTTTTTTGTGAGTCTTGCCAACGGTTTGTTAATTTTGTTTATTTTTTTAAAAAACAACTTTGGTTTCATTAATCTTCTGGATTTTGTTTTTGTTTTCTATTTAATTTATTTCTGCTTGATTATGATTATTTCCTTTCTTCTACTGATTTTTCGCTTTAATTGTTCTTCTTTCTCTAGTTGTTTTAAATGTAGGATTAGATTTTTTACTTGTGATTTTCCTGTTTCTTGAGGTAGGTCTGGATTGCAATGAACTTCCCTCTTAGTAGTACTTTCGCTGCATCCTATAGATTCTGGTAGTTTGTGTCTCATTCTTATTTATCTTTAAGTATTTTTAAAATTCTTCTTTGATTTCCTCTTTTACCCAAGCATCATTCAGAATCATATTGTCTGATATCCAATTAATTTGAAGTCTTGCATCTTTCTTTTTGTGGTTGATTTCCAGTTTTAAGCCATGTGATCAGAGAATATGCTTGGTATGATTTCAGTCTTTGTAAATTTGTTGAGTCATGTCTTGTGTCCCAACATATGATCTATATTTGAAAATGTTCCATGCACACTTGAGAAGAAAGTGAGATCAGTAGTCGTTGAGTCACGTGTTCATTATACGTCTTTTAGACTTACCGGTTCCAAATGGTCATTAAAAGCTGTCGTTTCCTTGTTAATTATCTGCCTAGTTGATTTCTGTTGTTGTAAGTGGGGGTACTGAAGTCTTCTACTAAGATTGTGTTCCAGTCAATGTCTCTCATAATTTCTATTAACGCTTGATATTTTTTGAAGCTCCTTCATTTACTGGCTATATGTTTATAATTGTCATGTCTTTTTGCTTGATTGCTACTTAATCATTACATAATGTTCATCTCTGTCTTCTGTTATGCTTTTTAGTTGGAAGTCTGTTTTATCCCCTATAAGTATAATTGTTCCTACTTTTTTGAGGCTGCCATTTGACTGTAGGATTGGCTTCCAAAAATGAACTTTGAGTCTTTGTTTATTTTTTGAAAAAAGGTGAGTTTTCTGAATGCAGCTGAAGATTGGGTTAGGCTTTTTCATCCATTCAGGTACTCTGTGTCATTCGACTGGTAAGTTCAGTCCATTAACAATTATTGATATGTCACTGTTTATTGTCATTTTATAATTTTCTTCAGTTTGTTGTTCCAGACAGTGCCTTTGTTCTTCTCTTTCTCTTCTTAAGTGAGTTGGGTATACTTGTTTTGTTTGGTTTCCCTTTTTGTTTTCTTGTTACTTTTCCCCTGGAGATGTATTTTGAGGTTACCTTGAAGCTAGCATTAATAATTCTATGTTTATTTCCTATTTTTATTTGAAAATAGGTTAGTCTTATTCATTCTAACCATCCACATTTTTGTTCTCTTCTTCTTCTCCCCACTTTTTATACTTGCTGTCTTACTCTTTTTAAGAGGGGTTTCTTTTACATTTTTAGAGTATCCTTTAATATTGTTTGTAGAGCTGGTTTTATAGTGATAAACTTCTTTAATTTTTGGGTACTGGAAAAGCTTTTTATCATGCCTTCAGTTCTGAATGATACTCTCACAGGATATACTATCTTAGGTTGAAAATCCTTTTCTTTCAGCACTTTGAATATATCATGCCAAATGCTTCTAGTCTGTAGAGCGTCGGTTGAGAAATCTGGTGACAATCTTTATAAGGATTCCTTTGTATGTGACTCATTTTTCTGTGGCTGCTTTTAAGATTTTTTCTTTATCTTATATTTTTGACATTTTGATGACATTGTGTCTAGGTGTAGTTCTGTTTGGATTTCTTTTATTAGGAACTCTTTGTGCTGTCTTGGCCTGGAGACTTATTTAATTCTTTAAGTTTGGAAAATTTTCAGTTATTATTTCTTCAAATGCAGTTTTCCCCTTTTTTCTATCTCGTCCTCTGGGATTCCGATGACGTGAGTATTGTTCCTTTATATGTTCTCCTATAGGCCTAGAGTGCCATCTTATTTGTTGCATTCTTTTATTTTTTGCTGATTTGCCTGAGTGCATTCCTCTGCCTATCTTCTAGCTCACTGATTCTATTGGAGGCTTCATCCATTCTATTCTTGAGAAACATGAAAGTTCTATTAAGTTCTCTCTGTTAAGTTCTTTTTTTCAGTTGTCATAATCTTAATTTCTTGGATATCTTGCTTCATTTATTTTCTCTTTTTTGTTGTTCTTTTTTTCTTCCTATTTTGTTTTCTTGATTTCCATGTGTATTATTATCACTGTTGCCCTAAATTCATCATCAGGTAGTTTGAATAGTCTGTTGTGTTCAGAGATTCCCTGAGTTTTTTTATTGGATCCATCATTTTGCGTATATTTCTGTGCCTTTGCTCTGTTTGACATTCTGGTTATGTTTCTGTGGATTAGGTCTCCCTGCAGTGATGACTTAGTGTAGGGTATCAGCTTGCATCAAGTAAGCCTGGATATTCATCTGAACCCTGGAGCCTTGCCCCAGCATCTCAGTTCCAAACTGTAATGACTATTTTGCTGTTAGCCCACAGTCAGCAATCAGGCTACAGTTTCACCTCTACCCAAAGAGTAGAGCTAGTGGGTAACATTGACAGTTTCTCCTTCTGGAAGACTCTCTTCTTCCTTGAAGCCTGTGGATGGGATTTCTGGTGGACAGGTCCTGTGGCTTGGAGTAATATGGTGGGAGGCAGTGGGTGTGGGTGATTTCCCCTAGCTGTCTTCAGGTTATGGTGGCACACAGTTTAATTTTCTTGCTGGGCTCTTGTTCAACCCACCAGGGTGCTGGTCCTCCTTCTGCTGTCCACCAACACTCTTTCTCCTGGTTCTTTGTCCTGGTCCCACTGGGTGGGCCCTCTGCTACTTTTGCAATTCTTGGGAGAGCCCATTGTTCCTGTAGTTCCACCCCTCCACCATGGCCTGAATGTCAAATCCCAAATCTGTGTTGTAGCTCTTAACCCTGACATTTTTGTCTACCCTTCATGGTCCTGGTTGCTGCTGTGTGTCGACAGCCTCTGAATCTGCTTTTCCTCAGTGTTTGTTTCTGAAAAATAGGTAAATTCCTAGTTGCTCTGTGGGAAGTACATGAGTCTCATTCCTGCCAGGTTGCCATCTTGACTGAGCATCTCTCTGCATTTAAATTCTGATTCGATCCCTCTGATTCTGTTCTTTTGGAATGCTGTTTATGGTCTGTTGCATTAGGGAAACAGCTTTTTAAGACCAGTGACTAGTTTATTATCATATAGTAACTAAAGAAGAAAGTATATACTCTACTTCTTTTTATTATAACGACACAGTTAAGATTTAGGGGTACAGATCTCTTCTACTCTTAAAAGTAAGCAGGAACCCTATTAGAGGTTTCAATGATCTCTAAACAGTTTATGCCTCCTCCCTCTCTCTCTCTCTCTGTCTGTCTCTCTCAGCTTTCTCTTCTCCCCTTCCATGTTTCTCTATAGTATGCTCAGATCCTGCCCCAGGCTCTTGTATCATGGGCTCTATATTCATATTCTTTTTATATTCTTCACAATGAGTAAAACTGAAGGCATTCTATTCATTATTGAGCACAAGGTGCCAATAATCTACTTTTCTCCTCCTACCCCAGATGAAGAGATTGGAGTACATGCTATATCAGATATAAGCAGGCAATTTTACATATATACTACTCCATTCATTCCTCAGCACAACCCAGAGGGAAAAGTTTGACTCAATAAAGTTAACTCTGTTATTCAAAATGACTCTACTGGGCAATGACTAATTCTAGTTTCTTCATCACCGGCAAACATTGACTGAATCCTGAGCACAGGCAGGGCAGCGAGACCTGTCCAGGCTGTCCTGAGCTCACTGATTAGATCATGCTGCTCTTTCTTTGGTACGACCTGTCTTGTGGTATTGATTGAAACCAACATATTAAAAATAACTCTTAAAAAATTTGAATTTTTTTCTAGCTTTAAATATTGCATCTCTATAATTCTACAAATGCTTTAATTTGAAAAGTTAAAAAAAGCACACAAAGGAAAATTGACTGATCATTGAAAATTCTACTAGTCAGAGAAAAAAATCACTGTTAACTTTTTCATGTATCTCTGACCTGCTTTTATGTCAAGCACACACACACGCACACACACACACACACACACACACACACACACACTTACAACTTCCTTATACTTTAAAAATACATATTTGACCATTCCAGTTTTATATATTATTTTATATGGAAATTTTTCCACAGTGGTTGTAGCATGCATGGTGGCTAAATGAAACATTGTTCCATCATTTAACTGATCATTATTTATTTAGCCAATCCCTGATGGTTGATTTTGGGGATTTGTTTCCATTCCCATTTTTAAAAACAGGCAGTATTATCTAACCCAGTTGTACTTTAAATATCAAAACTATAGGCAAATGGTTTTAAATGTTCAAGAACACAAAATATATGTAATCATGACCCTATTGTGAGAGATCTATTGGACAATGAATTGTATCCCCCCACACCCCTGGAGGAGACAGTTGGAGATTAGCAGTAAAACACTGATGACAAGCACAGCTGTATTTAACTATGGATTTAATACTTAAAGATGGAGGCAAGGTGAAAAAATAGCATGTAAATATTTTAAAAATCTTATGAATTCACAGTAGCACAGATGAAAACATTGGAGTAAAGGAATAAGGAAAGTAAAATAAGACCACTGATTGGCATGTAGTTATACACAACAGTAAGTGAGAGTCAGAAGATACCACCTAGAATGCACCCTTGTGGTTCAGTGGCTAAGCTGAAAGCCTGTGTTCCCAATCTAAGGAAGAGGGGGGCGGGGTAAGGTACCACTTAGAGGTCTGTACCAATTGTAGGAGTCTGTATAAGAATTAAAGGGGTTATGACCATTAAAATCACAAAACATTAGTATAAAGATAATCTCTATGTAAAAATAGAAACCTATTTGAATATCAAAATAAATAACAATAATAAAGAGAGATAAATTTGCTTATATTTTCCAAAAAAAAAATCTATATGCTCATAAAAAGAGTCACCTAGGAGGACTAGAATCAGTAAGAGTAGACTGGACAAGAAATAAGCCTTCTCTGAGTTTGCCATTTTATATAGTTTAGCATTGTGAACCATGTAAAAATGACATGCAGAAAATAAAATTAAATCCAAAGAATAGACATTAAAAGTGAATATAGAGGTACATGAAACTATGTATCAAATTGCACATCACATATAGCTACAGAGAAAATGGAATTCAAGTACATTTTTGATACACCTCATAGGATATATTCTGTGAGCATAAAGAACTTTAAAGAGATATTTCATTTTACTTAGGTTTTATTTGCTGTAGATTGGTAAATAATATCATTTTGTGTATATTGAAACATAGCAAATGTGAAAATATCATAAACTTTTTGGAAAGTAGGGTTCTCACTGTGGGAAGAGATAAAAATATAAAAGGAGAAACAGAAAGAAAGATTTCTGTGATACTGGTTTTGAATTGGAGATGCAAGTGGAAACTGATGATTTCATGAGGAAGAGCTTATTTCTTGGCTCTGTTTAGGTGAAAGGTTCCAGGCATAGCGACATCCCACTAGCAGTGAACACCCTAGAAGCCAGATCTTGGTTTCTAAATATCACTCCTCATTGAAAAGAACGAGGACTCCTTGGATAACTAGCTGATTCTGAGATAAGAAACATGGAAGGTGAGCTTAAGAAAGTATTTAGAGGTAATGGGATGATAAGAAAATAATACAGAAGCCAAACTATAATTATGGAGTCCCATTGGATAAATTTGGTAAATTTGAGTATCGAAAAGAATGAGTATTGTAATGCTGGGAAAGGAAACATTCTTTACAAAAGAAAGATGGATAAAATATAAAATTGCCAGGCATAAAAATATTTTAGGACCTTTAATATGATACTATTCTGGATTTTAAAAACATGTTTTAAAGAGCATTTTGGGGACAATTGGAAACATTTTTCTTGAAATCTGTATTGCATGATAATGGATCAGTGTTAACTGTATCAAGTGTAACTGTGCTTATTTGGAGACAGAGACTGCAATATTTAAAGGAGAAGTTTAATTATGTATGTAACCTAAAATGAATGGAACGACACAAAATAGGGATATGTAATGAGAGTTATACAGCAGTTGTGACAAATTATTAACTGGTGAATCTCAGTAAAGGTTAATGGTTCCTTACATTGTAACACTGATATTTTTCAAATTAAAAAGTTGGGTGGTAGGCACACCTTTATGATAGAAGAAATAGATCTAAGATATTATAAAAAAGTCAAAATATTTGAATCGTCAGTGAAATAATGATTGTCAATTACTGCTAAAATCATTAAATGAAAAGCTGGGAATAAAATGTATAATTGAGGGTTTAGGCTGAGAGCACTTGAATCCCCTAATCAGCGTAAAGCCTGGAGTGAACGATACTTACATTCATTCAATATGATGTAATATAAAGCACAGTTATCTATAAAGCATTCCTACTCCCCCCCACTGACAGAGAACCTGAATTCAGCTAAAATTATAGCTTTAACTACAAGTTGCCAGGGGATAAAGGAACATATTAAATAGCTCAAAGAAGAGACAATTAACCAAACCTGCAATATGAAAAAGTCTACAGTACAAAATGACCTTATTTTTTTAAAGAAATAAATGGCATAATAAAAAAATGAAATTGTGATAGATCAAAGAGACTTAAGAGAAATACCAACTATATCCAATATATGAAACTTTTTGGCTCTAGATTTGAATTAATTGTAAAAAGACATTTTTTGACATTTGAAATAGCACTTCAGTGGGTTCTAGATATTAAGACATTATTTTTAATTTGGATAGATGAAAGAATGATATTACAGTGATTTTAAATTTTAAGATTTTTTTTTTCAGAGATTCAAATTGATGTGTTTAAGATTAAAGTCAGATGACTGGGGTTTGCTCTAAAATATTCCAAAAAAAGCATAGTTGGGATAAGTAAAACAAGAAGTGGACAAAAATGTTGATAATCAATAAAGGTGGGTGATAGATCCAAGTAGTTCATTGTGCTATTTTGTTTTTACTTTTGTGTATGTCTGAACATTGAAGTTATGAATTTTTTTACAGTTAAACTTTCACATACATATATCTCTGCACAGATTTTTGAATTATTTATTAGGAGTAAATTCCTGGAAGTAGAATTGTGAAGTCAAAGAGTTTGCATATTTGGAAATTTCTGAAACTGATTGCCTAATTGAAAAAAAATTCTTTTAGCCAAATTTAGGTAGTAGTTTTTTTTAAGAAATATTTAATTCCTATTAAGGAAAGTTCAAGCATCAGCAAGCTCTTGGGAGTGATTTTGTTTTTTTACTTTGTTATGTGCCATGGGAAAAATGTGTCTCTTATGATGACTGTCCTTACTCTTATAGAATTATTCCTCATTACTACCACATGGATGTAGAATTGATTGCATGTCTGAGAAAAGACTTTTACCAAATAACACTTCTGATCAAATTTGAAATGAGAAGCTGAGTTGGCTTTGCTAGTTAAACTTTTTCCGTTAAGAGAACTTAGGTTTTTATTTCTTAACACATGTATCAGAGAAATTTCATTCTATCGTGTACAAATCATTGAACCGTGATTCCTTTCCTAAAGACTGAAAAGACTCAGTACAGGTAGAAGTTAGGTGTGGAATAAAACAAAAGGATCAAAAAACAGTAATGTCAGCAAGTCCTAGTGGAGTAGTTGTTTAGTCAACAGCCTCCAGCCTAAGTGCAGGCCACATCCATCCCAAGGACCCAGGTTTGTGTCCTGGGCCAGGAAGGACAACCAGAAGATGTACAACTAAATAGAAATAATGTACTTCTTCCTCTTCTCTTCTGCTTGCCTGCCTACTCACCTTCATTCTTACATACAGCTTTCTGTTAAAACAAAACAATGTTCTTAAATTTAAGGAGGTAAAAGATCTCTATGTCTAAAACTACAATACATTATTAAAGAAATCAAAGAAGACATGAATAAACGGAAAGGTTTTCCATGTTAATGGAAGAATCAATATAGTTAAAATGTCAGCACTACCCAAAACTATAGATTCAATAGGATCCCTGTCAAGATTCCAAATACATTTTTCACAGAAGTTGAAAGAACACTACTAATATACAATACGATGACAAAGATAATCAAATAAATCCTGAGAAAGAAGTACAAAATAGGAGCTATCACACTTTATGATTTCAAGTTATATATTATATAGCATCAAAACAGTATGGTACTGTCATGAAAAGAGAAAAGTAGATCAATGGAACAGAATCAAGAGCCAGAAATAAATGCAAGCATATACAGTCGAGTTATATTTGACAGGAGAACCAAGAATACTTAATGAGGAAAAAAGTCTCTTAGATAAATAGTACTGGAAAAACTGCATATTGACACATAAAGGAATAAAAATGGATCCCTACCTTATGCCCTAAAAACTAAATCAAAATGAATTGAAAATGTTAAATGCAAGACCTAAAACTATGAAACTTCTAGAAAAAAACATAGGGATAAATCTTCTTGACTTGAGTTTTGGTAAATTTTTTGGATATGACACCTAAAGCACAAGCACCAAAATAAAAAACAAGTGGAGTGACAACAAACTGTATATCTCTGTATAGAAAAAGGAAACCATCAATAAGGTGAAAATAACAACCAAAGAAATAGGAAAAATGTTTTCAAAATGTGTATTTGAATAGGGGTTAGCATTAACTCATACAACTGATAGCAAAACAATTACAACAAATAGCCTATTTAAAAATGAGGAAAAAGTCTGAATAGACATTTTTCTGAAGAAGATATACAGGAAAAGATCCTCAAGATCATTAGTCATTAAGAAAATACAAAGTAAAACAATAATGAGATATCATCCCTTCCTGTTAAAATAATCCTCATCAAAAAGACAGGATATCACAAACGCTGTTGTGAGTGTGGAGAAGAGGGAAACTTGGACCCTGACGGTGGGATTGTTAAGTTGGTATAGCCACTGTGGAAAACAATATGGGATATTCTTTAAAAATTAAAAATAGAACTACTATATGATATAGCTATTTCACTTACAAATCCAAAGGAAACAAAAACACAAACTCAAAAAGATACATGCTCTTCCATATTTAGCAGCATTATTTACAATAGTCAGGTCATAGTCACAAACTAATTGTCCATATATAGATGAACGAGTAAAAAGTAGTGATGATCTATATACATATACAAATATAGACTCAGTGGAAATTAGTCATCAAAAATGAGGAAATTCTACTACTTTTGACAAATTGAATGGATCTTGAAGGCATTATGCCAAGTGAAATAAGTCCAACAAAGAAATACAAAGATTTATTATCATACACATGAAATCTTAAGGAAAAAGATCCTCATTTATTGTAGGGGTAGGTTGTGGGGTGGAGAGAGACCTAGAGGAAGGTGGTCAAAAAGTACAAGTTTTTAAGCAAACTTTAGGGAGATGAAGTACAATGTCATGACTCCAGATACAAAGGAAATGTATGATATAAAGGAAAGTTAATAAGAGAATAAATCCTAAGAGTTCTCATCACAAAGACATTTTTTCTCTTTTGTTCTTCCTTTTTTTTTATTTTATCTCTATGAGAAGATGGCTGTTAGCTGAACCTATTGTGGTAAGCATTTCATAGTATATGTTAAGTCAAATCAAAGAAAAAGCAATTAGGAGGATGAAAAGGATTAATGGGAGATTAATGTGTCTTAGGTAAAGTATGATAGAACTCTAGGGAAGAGGGAAGGAGGAAAGAAGCAGTTGTTTCTTAGCTCCTATGTGTTAATGATTTGCTAAATTTGGTCAACATAAGAGATGTCTTCATTTCAAAAGAGAGAAAAAAATAAAGGCACACTCTGTTGGAGTAGCAGTTGGGTCAGTTACCTCCAAAGGAGCACAGGCCATACACCCCTGGGGTTCAAGTCCCAGGTCCAGGGGGAAACAACCAGTATGAACAACTAAATGAAAATAAAAATAAAGGTGCTGCTTTCTCCTCTCTCTTCTTGCCTGCCTGCTTGCCTTCATTTCTGCCTGTGCCTTTCCTTAAAAAAAAAAAAAGAGAATGAAAAAATAAAATTCTCAACAATTGCCCTGCTTCTGTATCTACTGCCCCTCACTTAACAGCCAGCGCTGATCTTCTTTCCAAGATTGAAATTGGGGGGTTTGGAAAAGTGCCACTAGGGTGTGTTCTGGCACTGTTTCTCAGTAGGGGTGTCATAGTGACAGTCAACACGCTCTGTTTGACAGGGAAGAAAACACACATATATTGGGAAATAGCTTTGCCACAAAACTGAAGTTCAAAGGTTCATGTAAGTCCATACTCGCTGATAAATGTGATTTCAAAAGGTGGTTTGTACATACAGATGCATTGCCTTATGTAGGCCCAAAATGCTGTAGGGAGAAATGCTTCTTGGCAGAAGGGGGCTGTAGATACCTACAAACGGCCCCATCTGTCATTTGAACTGATCTTGGCTCGCTGTGCCAGAGGTTAGTTCTGTCCAGCAGTTCCTTCTGGAGGAACCTTTGTTAGAAGGTGGTCTGGTGGTGGAGTCTTCACAGAAGCTTTGACATCCCTGCAGATTAGAGGTTGAAATGGTAAGGAAATCAGCCCACAAGAGCTCCCATCTCAAACCCCTCAAATTATCTGCAGCCCACAGGGGTCTCGGCACTCTCATTCATCAGAGGTCTAAAAAGTCTGACTCTCTTGGAGTTCGCTCAACAGTAAACCCAGAGACAAATTAATTTGGATTCAGAGTTCTGGTTGAAGTGAATGGAAATCAGTTAAAATCAACTTGAATGAAATTTAAAAGAAGAAAGCAAGGAAGGGAGGAAGGAAGGGAAAGAGAAAAGGAGGGACAATAAGTCCTTTCATAGACACGTTTCTACAAAGACCAAAGGCACATTTACACCTGAGTCAGGAAGTTATTGGGATCCAGGTATTGGGAAATCAGTGAACTCACTCTTTGTCTCTCATCTGCTTCATTCTTTTTCAGAAGAGTGAGCTTCTGAGTTCACATGTTACAAGTACAGACACCCTAAGAGACTGTCTTCAAAACTTATCGACAGTCTTACTGACTTATCTTGAATCATGTGTTAACTTCTGGTCCAATCACTAACAACCAGAGAGAAGGGTAAATATTGCAGATATGGCCACCAGTGTCCAGAGGAGAGAATGGTATTGAACAGGGCAGAAATACTTAGAAGTTCTCTACTCATCTTACGCGATGTTATAATCTGGATGTGCTTACCTACCATCCTAGGCCATCCTTTTTTCACTTGCCAAAACTATCATAGTGACAAATCTATTATAAGACACATCTGCTCAAAAATACTTACTGAAAATTTCCATTAATTCTCCTTGGTGTCTACGCTTTGTTTCAGTCTATTGAAATCATGGTGGTTCTATCATATATTGTGGATCAGTTCTTCATAGCCTTCAGTTTGCCACAAATATGACAATTTTTCAGCTTTTAAGTTTTCACTTAAATTTTTACTGCCTCCCACCCCCACCCCCCCACTGCTGTGATTTGAATAGGAAGAGTAGGGGGCTTCTGTTTTGAAGGTGGGCCCAAGAATGGCTATGAAATCTTAGACTGTGACTAGGAACTATTTAGGAACAAGCCTAATTTCGTGATCTGTCATGAGTGGCCCCGTGTTAGGGATGGTAAAGGCATGTGAAGGGCAGCTTGGGAGTGTAAGCAGTTACACACTTTCCCCATAAATCCCTGGAGGTTTTGTCTGGTGAAGCATCTGAGGCAGTTAGCTGAAGTTAGGTGCCTTGCCCAAGGTCGGTCAATGATGCTGTGACCAAAGAGGGATTAGAATTCACAGTCACAGTGCCTGGCATTCCTGTGCGTGACTGGACTCAGCTGCTACGTGATGTTTCTTGGGGGCAACGGTAATTATTGTGGTAACAATATCTCCAGAGAACGGGGGAAGGACCATGGTGGAGTCAGACTAATGGGCTCAGAGGGGTGCAGCAGAAGAGACGGCGGGGATCACCTGGTGTCACTCTCATTTTCCAGCGGAGAGAACTGACATGCTTGAATGTCATGATACATCCAAGATCACATACTGACGAATGGCAGAGGGGAGATGAGGACTTCTCTTATGATGCTTGGCTTCCTGCTTTTTCCCTGTGTCATTTCAGCTGAATTTATTTTAAAAATACTTCCCAGAATTTTATGACATGAGAGGTGCCAACACTTGGCAAAATATAAAGCAGTGGATTTTACCAAACCCATTGCTTCACTTCCAATATCCTACTGTCCAGTTTGATCAGAACTTGCTTTATTTCTTTGGAATGCGTAATAGATGTGCTCTGTCAATGTTTACTTTCATGGTAAAATACATTTGTAACATAAAGAGGCTGGCACTTTAGTGTCGCTAGAAGCCGGTGTTGTTATTTTATATTTGAAGAGCATACATGAAAGTTGGGGAACTGTTCCTCATGACTGAGCTATCATTGTAGATCACCATCTAGGTGTTAGGACTTAATCTTGGCATAGCACACACAGGTAGTTTTTATCCTCATGTAAGTGCTGAAGATGTCAATGTTCCTATGGCTGGTTTCTTAAGAAAGTGAGGACCAAGGTCACACAACTGACCAACGTCAGGCAGCTAATCACTGAACAGCTAACACTACAAGTCAGGTCCATTTGAATCTAGAACCCTTGATGAATTTCAGTAAAGAAAGAGGGAATGTGAGGGCTAATGGTTTAGACATACAGAGAAATAATGTGGGGCCTAAGGTACAGACCCAGAGAGGGCAGAGTTGGGAGTTGAGTCATCTGTGACCTTCTCAGAGGCCACGAGGACACTGAATTCCAGGAAAAGCAATCACAAGAAATCAACATCTTTCACGATGTTGCCTGGAGATGTTCTTACTCTAAACAGCAACCGCTAAGATGTTTGGTTGAGACGACAGCATTGCCCCCACCACCAGTCCACTGGAGAAACCCAGACGGGTTGAGATTTCCAGACTAATGTTTCATTCACAAAGGAATTTTGTTTTGGTTTATTGACAGATCCTGCTCAGATTTATTTGTACAAAGAACACAGGAGGACACCAGCCCCCTGCAGACAGCAGCCCAGGGGTCACGCCAGTCCCTTCCATCCTCACTTCAGCATAGCGGGGCTCTATTTTGGAGCCTTTGTGGGGACCTGGGCACCTTTGAGAGCCTAAGCTGGTCTTTGTGCTGGAGCTGCAGTAGCAGCCTGGGCCTTGGTTTGAACCTTGGCCTTGGACTCTGGCCAACCTAGCCTGAGATCCTGGGCAATGCAGGAGCACGCTCCCTGGCCCGGGGTGAGCGATGCTGGCCAGTTGCCTGAGCTGCCACCCTTAGGAATTTGCAGGCTTTGCACAGGCCTCTTTGGCCTCAGCCTGGCATTCATAGCCTTGGTGTAGTTGGCTTGCATCTTCTTCAGGTCTTTCTTGTGCTTCTTGACATTTGTGTTCTTCAGGAGCTTGGGGTCCACCCCATTGCAAAAGTCATATCTTTGTGACTGGGGTGTCTTGATGCCATGTTTTGGGACTGGTAAGTGTGGTGTGGTTCTTGGACGTGGCCATGTCTGCATGGAAGCCTGTGGCTCTTGAGGCGTCTGGAATCAGGAGAGCCACAAAAAGGATTTTGCTCTTGAATTCATCACCGGAGGGAAGGCGGCTTGTTCAGCATTGCAGATGGGGTACAGAGAAGGGGTATAGAGCATGGGCTATGAATTTAGACTTGGTCTGTCAAGTCCGTGGTCACCAATGACCAGACATGGTATCTAGACCAGTGACTTTCATTTCTAAATTCTTATCTCGCAACGGGGATAATAATAGCACATACCTCATAGCTTTGTGGGGAGGGTTCAATGAAATGAAACATGTAAAACACTGGGCAGAGATCCGGGCACCTGTGTGTAAATGTTCACAGCTCTCATCACCATGTGCTGTCATACTGGTGGCTCTGTGTGAGGACACCAAGAGCACAGGGCTCCACTTTTGACTTCCTCTATAGATCTGCTTTCCTACTGCTTTTTCTGGACCTTAGTGTCCTGATAGGAAATTGACAGGAGAATGAGCTCCACTGTGCCACTTGGGAGGTAAATGGAGATGAAGACAGGATGCCTGGCTTCCACCTTGAACAGTGTGTTGTCATCACTCATCATGCTTTTGTAAAAAGAGATCATCTATGGTCCAGATCTGAAGCCAAACCACCATGCTCCTCACAAAAACTACCAAACTCGTTGTGCTTGCGCGTATGGAATTTGAATGTATGAAGGTCAATGAGTGATGGCATAAAATAGCAAATACCATTGAAAGAAGAATGTATTACCTAACATTTCATGAGAGAGGAGGCTTGCCATGACATGGCATCATGGGGAGCAATAAGTTTGGTCAGAAAACTGGAAGGAGGAAGGGGAATACCTAGACCAAAGCCTTTGTTGGTGTTTCTGCAGAAAATGCAAGACAGGAAAGAGCAAACAGCTAAAATTGGCTACTCTGGAAATTCTGGTGGGCTATGGCCTTTAGAGATGGTCTCTTGTTGCCTGGTATCTGGACCTGCATTAGGTAGAAGAAATGGTGGTTTGGTGTGTGAGAATTAGATAGAGGAAGTAGTTAGGGCAGTTGGGCTCAGGATCAGTTTTGAAAGGTGTGATCACGGGTATCTTTAGGAATTAGTTGGCTCTGGGAGGGGCATGACTCCCAGGGTCTTAGAAGATCCTCAAAATGTTAAAACATAAGATATACAAAATTTAAAGACACGATGAATATACCCAATCATCTGGTGTTTGCTTTCATTCCATGACCCCCTCGCCTTCAAGGTTCTCTGAAAAATAGATGCGGTCCTAAGCATCAAGGTCAAGCTCATAGGGAAAGATCTTTTAGGTAGAAAATCAAAACTTGTATGTGCTGGTAGATGAGGCTAAAAATAGCCTTAAACCATCGCTCAGGTTTTGCGGTGTCACACAATTACAATCTGTTTACAGCCTGCATAGAAAAAAAAGAAAAAGAAAGTCAATGACAAAAAAAAAAAAAAAAAAAAAAAAAATCAGGGGGATCTACTACATTCACTCTCTCTTTTTGGGTGGTTTTACCAGGCAGCCAACAAATTCATAGCAGTCCTGCAGCTGCCTATTGCTAGTTTGGAATCTTCAGTTTGCCATTTTAGAAAGGAGCCTATATTTTGCTGCTAATCTCACCATATATAATGAGACTAAGGCAAACACCACTTAACTTCCACCCACACAAGAGCATTCTTGTTGTAAATTATCCACTGTGTCTGAATTTCTTTCACAGCAGCTATTTTTGTAGCAGGTGTAAATTATTTAAAAGACTGAATCAAATCTCAGAGTGTAGTGTTTTACAGCTATTTGTTAACTAATGCACATATTCCCGAGTCTTGAACAATTTCTAGTATTATGGCTCTTGCCTTCCACGCTTATCACCCATAAACTGGAAACCCACACTCTGAGTCTCTTATTACCACAGACCCATCCTTGCTCTCCAAGATGGTATTCCCATTGCAACTGATCATGCTTTTTTAAAAAAACATAATTTCAGTTACTTTACTGACAGCTATAGAAAAAGTTCTAAAAGAGAGTATTGCTAAATAGTAGTATCAGTTGATGAAATTTGGTTTTTCCCTTTTTAAGGGGTGTTTTCCATATTTTCTGCAATATTCATTTTCGTAATCAAATGGGAAAATCAACTTTAAAACATGGACTAACAAGTTCATTTAACGGATACTTGAGTGTACATGGTTAGTTTTTCATTCTATGTTGCTCTTAAAATAGAAAAGCCGTTTAAAATAGGTATACACGTGTTAATGGCTAACTTGCTGATCAGGGTCATCAGGTTTTTGATACAGTAAACAAATCTTGAGACCAGAGTTTGAAAGAGTTCTTTATCACTAACATAACATAAGGTAAGAGGGACCACATTTTCTTTGTTTCTAACAATGCTGCTCATAGACATTGCTTTGATATTGAATATATGATCTCTCTAAATATTTACTGAGGCCTGGCGTGCCCCTGGTGGAGAAGCAGTTGAGTCAGTCGCCTCCAAAAGAGCAAGCCACCTACCCCTGGGTTTGAGTCCCAGGTCTGGGGGGAGCAACCAGTGTGAACAACTAAATAAAAATAAAATAAAATGTTTCTTCCTCCTCTCTCTTCCTGCCTGACTGCCTACTTGCCTTCATCCCCGCCTGCGCCTTTCCTTTAAAAGTCATTTCTGACTGGGTTGTAAGCTTCTCAGAGCCTGTTTGTATTTTAATGTCCCTTTCCCAAGCAATTCACTGTAGTAGACACACATGGAAGCTAAAACGAGTACTTAGTGAGGTAATTACCTTCTTGCAGCATTCCTCAAGGTGCCTCTTCAGTGTGATGGACAGTGAATGCATAATCACACCATTCAAGTCCTTTGTCGAGTCCCTTGATTTTCATGGTTACAGAACAGAAATTATCTACTAGTATAGAAATGCTTTTAGTGAAGCTCTCTAAAATTAGATATTCATTTTTTTTTTTGAGTTGTTTCATATTCCACTAGGGAATTTTAGAGTATGTTGAGAATCTACTTAGGTGGCTGGATTGCCTGTCATACCATGGTAAGCCCCCCTTGTCCCTACCCACCAGCCGGCGGCACACATGCAGGCCGAGAGTAGAACTCTGTATTTGGGAAGGGTTTTTGCTATCTGTGCATCACAGATTCTGCCTGAGTCGATCGTGTTTTTCAATCGCTACTATCCCGATTTAACGTTTTTGGATCTTTGCTCTTGCCATCTTTATTATTGAGGCGTTTCAAAAATTATAAAGTAGTGTTGGGTGGATTATATGGGCCTCAGGAATGTTTACCCTGCCTCAGCTGTTCACAATAAAAAATAAAATCTGGACAGTGACAACCCTAGACCTGAGTTTCTTCAAGTCATGAGTTGCAAGTTATGGCGAATAATTAGAATGCCAGGTTGGTGAAAGATTAATATTTCGGTATATGTTCATGAAGATTCGTGGTTATTCATATAATAAGACTATTCCTGCTTAACTGCTTTTGACATGCTTTCCTGAATGGGAGAAAAAGGAGGGCGACATATAAAATTGGAAACTATGGAAGCTGAAACTCTCCTGTCAAAGCCACATCCTGCAGTGAGTGACTTGCTTAAATTCATACTGGTGGCAATTTCTAATTATGGTAGGGCTGTTGAGCTGCGACTTTATGGTTTTTTCAGTGTTGTTTTTTTTTTTTTTTTCTTCTTTCAATTTCCTTCTTCCTGAGGCTGAGACGTGAGTTATCGAAGACATCAAAGGTATTCCCCTGGTCAAGGTAAATTTTGCTTTGGCATGTGTGCTCACTAACACAGAGCTCTGTTTCCTTTCTAATTTTATCCATGGGCAAATTCATAATAAAGAAAAAGGCATTTCCTAGAACTGAAGAGGCATGATTATCAAATTACAGGCACCCAGAATGGGGTTGTGTTTAAAAATTCAATGCACCATTTTTCTTATTCATCAGAAATCTGCTGTAAATTTTCAAATTTAAACAATGATTTATGTGTGCTTATTCTTAAATAGAACTTGTGTCAATTGATTTAACAAATATTCACACATTATGTACTACTGGATGTAAAATGGACTGTAAGGTAGACATGGGCTTGCTCTCCTGGAACTTGTATTAATTCGGCTGGGGTGGGACTGGAGGGGAAAACAGCTCAGGAGGTGAGGGGAGTGAAGAGGCCAGGGCCAGAATCTGTGATAAGTAAACAGGCAAATGCAACACAGGCTGTTAAGGGCCTTGGTAGGGAAAGTTGGGGCTCCCACACCCAGAGAAGGATATACACCCCCGATTTGAGGATGTTATGGGGAAACATAGAAGAGCAAAATCATTTCTAAGCTGAGATGCACAGAAGGAAAAATAAATGAATATATGGTGTTACTTAGAGAGTAGCAGAGTAGAAAGAAAAAGTTTTTTTTGTTTCAAAAAAATTAGCTTTAAATTTCAATGTGATGTGTTACATTTTCTTTAATATAAACATGTATCTGCTATTGGAGGTCTTTAAATGACTGATGTTATCACACTGGAAAAATGTTTCTGAAATTTGTGCTTCATTTCTGTCTAAAGCTAAATGGCACAATTTGCTTCCCTTGGAGAAAATTAATGTTAAGGTTTGTCATGGTCTGTATGTCTCCCCATGGCAGTGTTCCCTTCACGAGAACAGCATTGCTGTGTGTGCTGCCATCAGAAAGTAAGGTCGCCGTTCTGCACCAGGTCATGTTCTGCTACTGGAGACGGGGCAATGAGCAGCTGCTCTGCAGACCCTCGAGCAGCTGTTTCTGCACCTGTGTTAGGCATCGTTCTTCACAATACCAAGGAGTCAGTGATTCAGGTGCCCATTGTTAGATGAATGGATAAAACGTGGCACATACAGACAGCATAAAGTGATTCAGTCTTTAAGAAGGAAGGAAATTCTGCCACACACTATAAGATGAATGAGCCTTAGGGGCATCATGCTAATTGACTAAGGCAGTCTCAAAAGGACAAATCTTGTATGATTTCACTCATGAAGCACCTCCTTTCTATCTCTGGTCATAAAATGGTGATTGATGGTCAAGGTCTGAGCAGAGGAAGGAATGGGAAGCTGTGGCTTCGTGGGTATAGTTTTGCACTTACAGCGTGGGCATTTTCTGGAAATCTGTTTCACAACAAGGTGATACACCTAATATTACTGAACTGTATTTTTTTTTAACTATATAGTACATTTTCTGTTATGTACTTGTCACCACAATAAAAAATAAAAGATATCTTCCAAAAGAATGTTGCATCATGAATAAACAAGATGTCTGCATCTTAATCAGTTGACACGAGAGAAATGGAAAGGGAGGGACGGGTGGCTGTCATGATTTAGCTTCCTTAGCAAAACTAAGGTTCTTCCAGTCAGCTAATAAGTGGCGCATCTTCAAATGTGGGTCCTGTCTACATGAACTGTCATCTGTCACTGAAGGCTGAGAAGGAGGAATAAAGACACTGAGTGGCTGGATGCTATGCCCTGCCTATTTTGCATTTTCCTTAATAATGGCAAGACAGAAAAGTCTGTGTTATTTTTAGTAAAACAACAATTCTGTCCATTTTGTTTAATTGTCTAGATTCTTCCTTTTTCTGTAATGTTCTTCATGTAATGAAAATAAACTTGTCCTCGTTCAAACAGACATGGCGGTCTGTGATTCCATGAGGCTGATTCTGGAAGGAGCCTGTGAGAGGCCGACCTCACTGAAGCCATCTTAAATAGGGTTGGGGCAAGCTACTACAGACTTTACTGTCCCCTTTAAAGGAGGCCAAGCCCCTGGGCAGAGCCAAACTGCCAGCTTTCCAAGAAGCCAGCAAGAACAAGGATATCCTGTTAGAAAAGACTGATAAGAGTGAACTTTCTCCCGCTTTCACGTTGTCACCCCTCCAGCACCCAACCATCTTACCTCGAGAGTCCATCTGATCATGACCTCGTCCTTCTCTCTCCTACTGTAAAAATCCTCCAGTCCTTTCCATCTTTCACGACACGTTTTGGATTTCTAACCAGAACCTGTGCTGCCCGAATTCCAATTTGTTTCCAAATAAACGTGCTTTGCCTTTTTAAGGGTCTCCTGAATTTGCCTTTCTCTGCCCTGTTCTCTGCTCCAACAAGGTGGTTAGGGTGACAGCGCTGTCCAGTTTCTAGCAGGATTTGGCCAGTAGGAGGCAACAAGAAGCTCAGAAGGTGGATGGAAACGGGAGGCAGCGGTGGTGGTGATTCTGCTCTCCCTGCTCTCTGCCTCCACCGTGGTTTTAGATTGACTGAAACCTCTGCCCCACAGCCCCACCCCCTTAACCCCACTCTCACTGTGCTGGTGCACCTTTCTGTCCTCCTGCCATTCAAATAGCGGGTAGCTAACAGCTCCCATTGCTGCTAGTGACTGAGCAACTTGGTCTCCTCTTGCTTTCCTGGTCCTTGCCCAGATCCTTGAATTGTACCTTCACATGTTCTCTTCAATTAATCCTTTGATTATGCTGTTTATTTTCTTCCAAGTCTCTGGCTGATACAATCATGCTTATGCCACCAACACAGAGACTGATCTAACGATCTCACCTTTAAGAAATGATATCCCCAGAGGGAAGAGGCTCCAGGGCTCGATTGTTGTTGATGACTTGATATACATATTCCTAAATTTAATGATTATATGCAAAGCATTCGGCCTCAAAGCTGAGTCACAGTACTTCCAATACTCATCATAGTATTGCTGTGTTGCCATTTTAACAGTTAAGAGTAGAGCAACCATTGTCTCTATTAATGTATTCAAGAGATCAGCTTTATTTGCTGCTGACATTTTATTTAGGTCTTTTCGAGGACTCGATATGTGCCAGGTTGTTGTTTAGTGAATTTTAATCTTTGGAACAGTTCTAGGATTAGGAATTATGGAAGTATTTGCTTTCTCTTACAGATGGCAATATTAAAACTTTGAGAGCATAAGTCATTTGTCCTAAATTGCACAGAAAGTGGGTGGCAGAGTATTTGAACCCCAGTTGTTGACTCCAGAACCTGTGTTCTTATCAAGACACCATAGATGGTCACTATCAGATGAACAGAATCCTTCTTTTCTTGGAGCTAGAGGCAGAAAAGTTCCTAAAGAAGTAATTACAAATATGATGCATCTCCAATGGGAAGACCTAATCTCATCGGGAGTAACTGACATTTAAGCTGAGAACTGAGGGAGATTATGGGATCTAAGAGATGCTGGTCACTCCTCTCAGCTAGATTTGGGAGGTGGAGGCAGAGTTGTCTGTATCTGACCTTGGATTTTCCCAGTAGCACCTAGCATCTTGCTCTGAAAAAAGTTTACACTCAGCAAATGTTTCTTGATTGAAAGAGATATTTAATGTATTCCCTTTCACTGATGGCTTCTGGTAGAAATCTTTGCAAATCAAAGTCTTCACAGTCCCTTGTGAGGTCATACAACCAAATTCTCCTCTTAGTCACTTCTGGTAACACCCACTAATTTCAATGGAAGTCACATGTATTTACTTGAAGGGAGAATTTGGTCGACGGGATGTTGCAGAGTAATTCATGACAATTCCAGTCCCTTCAAATGCACAGTTAGTATCTATAGTCATTACTTAAGGAGCTGACATGCCGCATGAATTAGAGGCTGTGCGGTCTGCACCACCTCCATGTTTTGGTAGTTGTACCATCCTTTTCTCCAGTCACTTTCCTTCTCAGATGAGTACGGTATTCTTCTCTCTGACACCTCGTCTTCCAGGTTTAAAAACAAGGACTATGGCTTAGGAAATGTTTGTTTTGTTTTAAGATAAAAATCCTTTCTGAAATAATGTGCAGGCGAGGGAGAATCCTGCCAAGTATCACTCCCTGAAGTGATTTCCAAATTGGAAAAAATGATCCAGAATTGTCCAACTGGGGTCCGTCTGCTGCTGACCCCAAGAGATCTGTTCTGGTCTTGTGGTCTGTCCTCTATTTTCTTACCACCATGCTCAGGAAGGAAGTGTGCTGTCACTGTTTAGGCTGTAGTTTTGCATCTGTGAATCATCTGGGTAACACTCTGCATATTAAAAGATACTTTGAACAAAGAATGAACTTGTAAATGTTTAGTAGCTGAAAATTGCAGGATATCAGCTGAGATGTATCAAAACTAAAGCCTTAAGAAATCCTTCTAATAACGTTTTTTTCTTTTTTTTTAATTCTCTTTCTTCCTTTTTTCTGTCTCCTCCCCTCATATTGTATGAGGGAAAATATTAAATAGAGTTTAGAAACTGGAGGTAGCTCTGGATGCAGTTCTGTTATTGATTTTGGTACTGGAGACAAGCCACCACACTTCTCTTAAACCTTCTTCTTTCTCTTGTTCCACAGATACTTGTTGAAAACCTGTCCTAAGCACTGTTTTACTGGGGATTGAGAGGTGAAAAAAACATACCGGTCCCTACTTCTTTGGAGCTGACATTCCAACAGAAAAACAAAATGTGATTGTAAGACAGGAACCAGCCATGGAAAGTGAGACAAATCACTCTCATTTCTACCTGTCTGTGTTTTCCTTTTCTATGAAATTGTATGGCATGATGTTTGCAGTATCTTCCAGTCATTAAAGCATCATTAAAAATGCATCCCTGCATTTCCAGAATGTAGGGAAAAAATTTTCATTTGTCTATAATCCTCAACAAGGTTTAAAAAGAACAGAGTGGGAAGACTTAGTCTACCTGCTTTCATAACTACTATGTTTTTATTATAGTATTTTATAATGTAAGAGTTGTTAAGACAGTGTGGTAGTGCATAAGGATAAACATATGGATTAAAGCCACAAAGGCAGTCTAAAACTAGACCACATGTATGCAGTCAACTGCGGTTTGATCAAGTTGCCAAGGTAAGAAATGGGCAGTTTTCAGTACCTCATGCTGGAAACACTGAGCATCCATCATGGAAATGCACCATGACCTTCTCCTCATAGAATGCACAGCATTTAAGTGTGAGCAGATCATATACCCAAATCTAAGTGCTAACACCTCAAACCTTCTAGAAGAAAGTATGGGAGAAAATCTTTGTGACCTTGGGTTAGGTAAAAATATCTAAAAAAAAAAAACACTGGCCTCATGAAGCATAAAAGAAAAATTAGTGGCTCACCTGTGTGCTTCAGGTGACTGGGATGACGAAGGTACAGACCAGGTAAGGTTCAAGGAACAGGCTTTGAAACCTGAAGCTGGGGGGATGGGGAGGGGCCCGGCCAGATATAAACATAAAAAAGTTAGCCAATTAGTAAATTAGACTTTATAAAGGTTAAAAGCATTAGCATGTCAAAAAATGCAAGTAAATAAAGAGGTAAGCTATTTATGAAAAGAAAATCTATATAAAGCATATATTTGAAAAAGGACTTGTGTCCAGGCACCATAAACATTACAGCTCAACAAGAAAAAGCCAATAATAATGATAAAAAAATTTTTTTAATGATATGAAAAGATGCTCTGCCTCATTGATAATTAGAGAAATGCAACTTAAAACCACTATAAACCACCACTGCTCCACACTGGAATAGCTAAGATTTAAAAAATAGACAATAAGAAGAGTTGGTGAGAAGCAGAGCAACTGGAAATCTCCTAACTGCCGGTGGGAATGCAAGATGACACTGTCATTTCAAAAGATGAAGCTTCTTCAAAATTTAGAATACACTTAACATATGAACCAAGAATTTTACTCTTAGGTATTTACCTAAGAAAATGAAAAGACAATGTCCATGAAAGACTTACACATACATGATACCATTGCCTCATAATAATCCCAAACTGGACACCATCCAAGTGCCCATCCTGACAGAGAGATATGAAGAAATGGTGACACGCAGTGGAATACCATCAACAAAAAGAACGGAGCATTGATAGCACATGAATGAGTCTCAAAAACATGCTAAGTGAAGGAAACCAGAAACAAAATACCATAGACCGTGCTGCATAATTCCATTTATATTAAATTCTTGAAAGGGCCAAACTATAGCGACAGTAATTGCACCTGTACTCTCCCGGAGCAAGAGGTAGAGATGGCAATAAACTACAAAAGAGAGCAAGCAAGATTGTGGGGTGAGGGAGCTGTCCCAAATTATGATTGTGATGGTGAATGCATGACTGTACATTTACTGAAACTCATACTTGGAACTGGTAAAGTGTATGTGAATTATATTTCAATGAAGCTATAACAACTGTTAATTTAGAATGACAGCTTGGAGGTTATAAAAAGCAGTCTATTCTACAAAGCAGTATTTTGGCAGTTCCAGAGGTGGTGCTTCCTGTCTTGTCTTTCTAGTCACCATTCATTCAATACTTCATTGAACACCTATGTGTACCAGGCCCTATTCTTGGTGCTGAGGTCACAACAATGAGCAAACCAAGTCCTTGACCTTTGGGGCTTCAATTCTTATCTTGGCAGCCAGGGAAACACAAATATGTAAACATGTGGTATGTCAGATAGGAATAAGTTATTGAGAAAAGTTAAAATAAGAGGAAATGAAAGTAAGGCGTGAAGATAGGTCAGGGAGTGAGGAGTACTTTTATTCTCCACTCTTGATACTTATTGATGCAAAGTAGGAATTGGTTTCAGGAAAACATCCTTCTGAGTCTATATTATTAATATGTATTTCAATGCCTTTAAAAGCTTTGTGAACTTGTGAGTCTTCTATAAAGTCAATAAAGGGTATTTATTAACAACTAAAGTTCGTGCTATTCACTAGGCACTGTGGTGAGCATATGAGTTTAGCAACTTGAGAAACCAAGGGTCTTGGCTCTCTTGTTATTCATTTTCCAAGTCTTGTTAGTTAAGGGACTTAGGAAGGCAAAAATTTTTATAAGAAGCTCACTGTTTATAAAAATCAGTCTCCATTCAAATGTCTCTTCCTACTTAGCATCTGTCCTGAACAGAGGGTCAGCCATCTTTGGTCATAGTCTCATTGATTATCAGATATTTACAACATGAGACCCTACAATGAAACTACAAAACATGGGTTGCCAAGGAGAAAACCACAATTAGCTGAACAGTTAGGATTTCATGAAGTTAATAAAAGTGATGCGGCAGAGTTACTTACTCGAGATGTACTTAGAAAATCATTGACAAATATGAATTTGGCATCATTTGACCTGATGACAATTGAAGACAACAATGCTGGGACTAATGAGAAGGGCTTCAAAAGGAAAGATTCAAAACCTAAGGAACAGAATGGA
Source organism: Solenodon paradoxus (assembly GCA_004363575.1). Lineage (NCBI taxonomy): Eukaryota > Metazoa > Chordata > Mammalia > Eulipotyphla > Solenodontidae > Solenodon > Solenodon paradoxus. Next base: position 493,367 of record RJWH01000861.1, read on the forward strand.
AACCAGTTGGGTCCCAAAATAGTTTTGCAGAATTCTTATCCTATTAATGTTCCTTTGAAGGCCAGCTATGAAAACGAAGGGCGTTGTATGGTGTTCTCGTACAGTTTTATTTGAAATTTTAAAACAAAATTTCCTGTGACGTGTTGTTTGTTTCTTTTTTTCCCTGAAACTAATTTTATCATTGAAACTTTAAACTAATTTTGGTTAGATGTAAGAATTTTAGAATTTGTACCATTTTTAGTTCACCTGTCAAGAAAATGCTCTAGAACACCTTTTTTAAAAAAATGACATTTTGGTATATTCATTTTAAGTGGCTTTTTCCAGTTACCAGCTACCCTTGAATGACGGTGAAGACCCTTCAGATGCCGTTAGCATCTTTTGCTTTTCAGGTGAAGAAGCTGGGATAGCAAGAATTGAAGTAACTTACTTAGAGTCCCATAGCTGGTAAGAGCTGGAGTCCCAGAAACCTGGTGGAGCTGATCCAGACGACCTTCTCTGCTTCACCACACTGCCTCCTAGCGGACTCACATTGGTTTAGCCTATTTTTGATAAAACTCCAGCTAAAAGTCTTGCATGTGAAGATGTTTAGTGCCCATTTCTTGTGGACCTCACAGGTAGGAATGATGATTCATTAAATATTTTGACTAAACGTGATTTTGAGCAGTAAATGAGCACATTGTCTTTAGTCTCACCATCATGGTTTATATAGTCCAAAAGGGATGAAGTTGCTAGTTAAAAATCTATCATCTTCTGTTTGCTTAACCTCTGCAGAACATATCAGGGAAGTTAAAGATGTCTGTTATAAATGCTGGGTATCTAATTGCCCTGCCTTATAGCTCAGCCAGAAGGCAGACACAATAAAGAAAACCTCCCGATTCACAATGACATACTGTCTTTGTGCTTTTTTCAAGCAGAGGAAAGATAATGGCCATGTATGGTTTTAGACAAGACTGCTGAATTGCAGTCTCTTCAGGAAATTGTAGTGTTTCCGAGGACAATATTCCTAGTCAAAATAGATTAAGCCTGAAGTCAAAGTGATGACCACAGTCAAAGTTAATGATACAGTGTGTTTGGTTGGAAACAACTGGAGGAAAAATAAGATCATGGCAAACCATCCACCCTGTAATCCTCCTTTATTCTCTGATCCCTGTCAATAGTAGAATGGAAGAAAAAAAACTTTTCCCTTTGCGTATGTTGTACATAGGGCAGAAAAGCCCTTCTATAATGAAATGGAGTGTAAGGGCAGAGGAGTTATGATTTAAAGGAAGAGTCATTCTTTATTCACTCAGATTTAAGTGTTTAAGAAAGGCAAAGCAACCCTATACCATTCTCCTTGATACAGAAGGGTGGTGGCGTGCTGCTGCCTGGTGTCCACGGCCACACCAGCTTGACAGAGGACACAGGAGAGTAAGGTTTCACCAACTAAGATGGGGCACTGACAAGATGAGTAGACCACCAGCAACTCCACTTCTGGACATAGTCCCATAAGAATTGTAGCAGGAACTTGAAGAGGCATGTGTCCACCCATGTTGATAGCAGCATTATTCACAAAATCAAACATGGAAACAACCCTGATGCCCGTTGGAAGAGAGACAGACAAATAAAATATGCTATATACATACGATGGAATATTATTTGGCCTTAAAAAGGAAAGCAATTCTGACACATGCTATAGCATGAATGGAATCTTGAGGATATTGTGCTAAATAAGCAAATCACAAAAAGACAAATATTGTGTGGCTCGACTCATGGCAGGTGCATAGAGAGAGAGCAGAAAGATAGCTGAGAGGTGGGGATCACAGTTAATGTTTAATGGATATAGGATTTCAGTTTGGGAGGATAAAAGAAATTCTGGAGATGGATATTAGTGATGGTAGAACAAAAACTTAATGTCACTGAACTGTTCACTTAAACAAGTTAAAGTGGTAAATTTTATGTTATTGAAAGTATATTTATAGGCCAAAGAGTGGTAAGGTGGTGCTATCGGGTATGATGGTGATAAACAGGATGAAAGACATGAAGAAACAGATCCAACTAAGATTTTCCACCATATGTGGCATTAAAGGGATTGAAAAGTTAAGGGATATCTTACCAGGTCATAACAGCAGCACTTTATTCAGTGCTTATTAATTGCCAAGAATTACAGTAAAGGTTTTTCATGCAGTAAGTCACTTATTCTCCCTAATGACCTTTTGGGGGTTGGTCCCCTTTTGAAATGTAGCAGACCTACCCTACTAATCCATGGAGCCAGCAAGTGCCAATGGAGTTAGAATTTGAAGTCAGGGTGTCTTATTAGTCTGTAGTTCTCAAACATCAGTGTGCATCGGAATACCTGGGGGGCTTGTTTAACCATAAATGGCTGGGTTCTACCCTCTTAAGTCTGGAGCAGGACCAAGAATTTGCATTTCTAGCAAGTCCCATGTTGCTAGTTGGGAACCACGCTTGAGAATAGGTGGACTATCCTATGTTCTTAACCACTGCAGGTGGAAGGATTTGTTCTCCCCAAGAGGAACCTGGAGAACATACAAGGTAGCTGGATCTGCTGTAAGCAGCTAAGGGAATGTTGATGATTAGAGTCCATCATCTTTCTCAGCTGTGCCACTCTCTTTGCTGTAACATAGGGCATGTGCTAATCTTCATTAATAAGGAGTGAGCTTTGGGGTGTCTTTCCCTGGAAGGAATGAACAAAGACTATATCCTTCAAGTTTAAGGTGAAAATTCCTCTAACATGAATCTCTTGGTTCTCACAACTCAGTGTAACAAGGATTAGAGATTTTTAATCTTTAATTGATTTCTGTGCTGTTGTTTTTCTTCTCCAGTTAGTTTAAAAGATTTTGAGGTCAAAGATACTGGCTTATATTTGTCTAGGAGTCCCAATGTCACTAGAACAGTCTTAGACCAGGTGTATAATCAATGATTACTGAAAGCATTGTTTAGTGAGTTAGAGATTGCCCTTACATTAATATTAACAAAAATAAGAGTAAGCATGCAATTAAACACTACAAAGTACTAAATGTTGGTTAGATATTGACAGTCCTTTTGCTAGTCCAACTGATGACTTTGGAGTAAATAGACAGAGGCACCTCTGACTCAAGACACCTCATTGGTATCCATACAAATCTGAGTAGGCTGCAAAGAGATGGTGCGCCCTGGAGTTGAGAAATGCACACCTTGTAGAATTTTAAGTGTGTTGGGTCATACAGACTCACTGCTCCCATCTAAGGCAGATGATGGTCTTGAAAAATATTAGTACTAATGGCAGATATTCTGGAGCCTATTTCTATAACTGCATCTTTACAATATTCCATAATTTTCTAAATCCCTGGTCTTTCTCCCTCATTAAGTTAATTAATAAGTGCACTGAGGGTCAGGAACAATCTTTGTATTCCTAGTGTCTAGGAAAGTACAAGTATTATGTTATAGTAGGTCCTCAAAATAAATTCTTGCCGAATGAAGTAACAAAGTCAATGAAACGTAAAGAGTCATGGTCAGGTCATTTGAGGCTCCAGATATGAGTCTTCTGTAAAATGATTTGAAATTTCTTGGAGAAATAACAAGACAATAGACAAGTTCAAGGTAGGAGAAGTTAATGATGCCATCCGAATCTCTTCATGAAGAGTTTTCTTCATGTTAGCATTTCTACCAATGATCAGAATGGCAGACGAATGGTTTCATCCTTCTCTTAAACATGGGGAAATTGTTCTGGTCCAGGTATATGATTTTCACAATTTTTTTCAGTATCAATTTTCCTTGAGGACTCTGTCATATCAGGACACTTGTGTTCCTTAAATAATGATGATACTATGTTGAAGATAGTCATGGGTGTTTTCCATCTGAGAAATTATTATGGAAAAGTAAGAGAGATCATAAGTGTCTTATTCTCTTGAAGTAACTACTTCTTCATTTGACCTCCTAAAAATACCTACTTTTAATTTGGCCTCTGTGTTAATCATCATTACTGTATACCAAATATTGTTAGTGTCCTCCTCTCCCATTTCTCATCCTCATGTTAGGACCATGCTTCCCTGTCCTCCCTGAAGCCAGGTGGGCCATGTGACTCTGACCCATAAAGTTTGAGTGGGTTGGAGATGTGTGTCACTTCCCTGTGGGATCTTTAAGTGCTGGAGTGTGATTCCTCACTTTATGCTTCCCATTGTACTGAGGTCAGTCAAACAGAAACTTCCATCAGTCTGAGGCTTCTGAGTAATTTCTATGAGAAATATAGTTACATTTATTATTAATGAGAAGTCCAAATGATCAAAGGAAATGTTTCTTCGAAGTGCTTTAGTGAAGGAACTGGCTAAATGTGTGTATTTCAATACCCCCTTTTCTTTGAAGATGGTACCTCATAATGTGCTGTGATCTGTGCAGTAAGAGGCACTTCAAAGTCCAGTGCAAGGTCAGGAAACCTTCATCATGTAAACATGTGTCTACTGTTTCTTTGATTAGTGCCTTTCACAATCATCAGTTCTTGTCATTGCTGGGATCCTAGACTCATATTCAGAATGACAAATTTGCTCACAGAAAGGCATTGATTCCTCAATCCAAAGAGTTAACTGAAAGTTGTCTCTGCTACCTAGTCCTTCATAGCTGGGTTATTCCACATATTTTGCTTCTTTTTTGTTCTTGATTATTATGTATTATGTCCCTGCACAGAGGTTGCTTAAATACTCCTCTGCTGTCCTTCATTTACCTCTATCAAGAACTAAGCTGTGATGTAAAGTATGAGTGACTGACTCACCATTGAACTTTGTGGCTGCTGATCTTGCCTTGTCCCCTCGGGCTTGGAGCCAGGACTGGCCCTGGACAAAATGTAAGTAGGTTAGCTTTGTTCTCAGGTCCACACATCCCTCTTCACCTTGCACAACAGCACTGTGTCAGACCACTGGGGATTGAATCTCACACTGCAATTATGTAAACGTGGGCAGATGCCCTGAATCTAAGCCTTCCTGATCTCTTAAATGTTCCCTACGGCAAAGGTGGTTGTGAAGGTTAAATAACATACTACATATAAGTGCTTGGCACATTGTATTTTTTTGTCATATTTTAGCAGCAGCAGCCACAGCAGCAGCAGTACCAGCAGTAGCAGCAGCAGCAGCAGCAGCAGCAATTAGTATTATTGCGATGCAGATGACTGTCTAGGCCTAGGGATATACCTGTTGAACTGTGAGAAGGCTCGTATGAATCCAGGAAGAGAAGAGAACATGCACACTGCAACACGGTCCTATTTTCTGTTTGTTACTCACTGATGTTGACAGAACAACTCTTCTGAAACAGCAAACACTTCATTTCTTTGTGAAAACGAAATTTTAAAAAGAGTATCAGCAGTGCAATAAAGTATAAAGGAAAACTAATAAGCGCTGAGAGAGCAACGATTCTTAGCTGGAAAATGTCAGAAGTTTGGGATAAATGTAAAGGAGTAGGTTAAGCTGGGCAGCGCCAAAGACCAATGAAGAGAATGAGTCCCACACACGTGTTCTGTGGTGAAAGGAAAACAAGGTTTGTGAAACTGTTTCTGGAAGTGTCCCAGCGAGCACAAGACTATCTATCCAGGAAGACAGAAAACTGCAATGGGAGTTGGAAACACCAAAGTGGTATGAGACTGTGTGCAGGAAGTTTGAGCCTTGAGGGAGCTGAAATGTGGGGGACAGTGAGGCACCTGCTCAAATATCCCATATTCATAGACTGTGGGATTGCTGGAAGGTTATCAGGTATGTTCTTATCCAAAAGTCAAGGGTCAACTTTACTCTGTTGGCTTGTGTCTGCCTTTGCCTGGGCCAAAGGGTTGAGAGGAGGTTCTCTGTTCACTGCTCTTTACTCTCCCAAACTAGTCCTGTGCCTGATACATGGTGGGCATTGAGCAAGTGCTCAGTGACTGAGTGATGAAGTGCTCTCAGGAACCAGGTTCCACAAAGAAAGTAGGATTATCAGATAAGAAGCTTATGTTAGGATGGTCAGCTGTCACCAGAGTTTCTGCCTAGGGTCAAGGTAGATGGAGGTATCTGGGGTGAACCCAGCTCTCCCAGAAGCATTCCAGTTGTGAGGTCTGCACCAGCTTTGCTAAAGCTTACTGGTTCCATTGATGAAGATATAGGAGAAGGTGAACTCAAGACCGCTAGCAGACCACCCGGGACTTTGGGAAACAGAGGCAAACTGCTACCAAATATTCTCAGGTCCCGGAAGGCCTCACTCCTGAATCGTGTTCTCTGTGGTTAGTGCACATAGTAAAAGCTTCACCTGTTTGAGGTACCTCAGGCTCTTACCTGGCTAGCGTATGACCATTTATTCAGCACTATGCCAGCCACTGTGTCAAGTGTCTTACCTACTTTATCTAACTTGATTCAAACATGAAACCCAAAGGGCAGTACCATGATTCCCATTTCAAAGTTAGGAACTGAAAATCAGTAAAATTAAGCAACTACTAAACCACAGATTAGGGATTAAAGTACATGGATGTATGGCTGGAAAAATTTCATGCTATCAACCACTAAGAAATATGCCTAATTTTATTTTTAGATTGGGGTGTGTGGATATGTATGTAAATATAAGCTATCTTTTCCCATTTTGTGGTTATTCTACAAATGTTACTTCTAGTATTCCTTAGCCATACTCTTAATTAAATTTCTAAAGCTAGGGAGGTATGGTCTGAGGCAGACAAACTTTAAAGTGGCCCCCTCATATAATCTCATAAAATCCCTTCCCTTAAGGTAGGTAGGACCTGTGACTTCCTTCTAGTCAATGGAATATGGCAAAGATGGATTGTCACCGGCATGATTATGCTAATTTATGTAAGAATCCATCTTGCCAGTAGATTCATTCTAGAATCATTCCCCTCCCTTCTTCCTCCCTGTACACTGCTGACTTTGAGGAAATTTCCATGAATTCTACAGTGGTAAGGAAATACAGTTAACAGCCAGATGGAATTTGGAGCTGGATCTTTGCCCAGTCAGGCTTCTGATGGCAATCCAGCCCCAGTCAGCACCTTGACTGCAGCCTTGTGAAACCCTGTGTAGATGACACAGCTTAGCTCCTTATCCATAGGAACTGTGAAAGAATAAATGTATGCTGATTCAGACCCATAGGTGTGTGGCGATTTGTTATATCACGTAGATAGTTAAGACATAGATCATTGCTTGAGGTGGGGGCAAGCCTTGCTATCTGATGAACAGTCAGACAAATACATAGGTTTCAGAAGATGGTAAAAAGCTGTATTTTTCCATTTATGGAAATCAGTTCATAAAAATCCTCCTTCTTGGTGGGTAACAGGGTCACTTCTCTCTGTTCTGCCTGTCCTTGTTCTTGTCAGGCTGGCCCAGAAGGACAAAATGGCGGCCCAGAAGGACAAAATGGCGGCTCAGAAGAACAAAATGGCAGCCGTGCCCGGGAAAAGGTGGCTGACATCAAACCAAGGAACCCAAATAGAGACCAGGGCCAAGGCGGACATCCACATGGCAACCTGGGTCTGGGCCAGTCACCAATGAAAAGCCGACACCTGGAGTTACAGAACCAATCCCCAATCGCCACACATAAAGCCTGTGAAATTCTTGCTTAAGAGCGTGCTTCCCTTCGCTGGGGCGTGACTTCCCCGGCTCCCGTTCTGCGGACTGGAGAACCTAGTCCGGGTGCGGGTGCGCAAACCCCAATAAAGCCCTGGCTATTTGACTTTTTGTCTGATTGGCATTTTTTCCTTGGGCAGAGCCCGGAGATAAAACATTTCAATTCTCCCTCCCAGCTGTCCCAGCTCTCAAGTCCTGCATGGAGCTGGGTAGTGGAGAGAAGTTCAAGTCTCTTCCATTTTGCCCATTGGAGGGACATGAAAAAAAATAGGACTTGGTGTAACTCCAAAGTAAAACATCTACAAGATAAACGTCTTTCTCTTACAGTTATTAATCACTTCTAGTCATGCATTATTATGCCTGGAGTTTCATTTTTTCCCCTCCATGTTACCAAAGACCTCTCTCAATTATTTTTTGATTGATTGCTTTATTGATTATCTAAATGCATGCCAGAGAAAATGTTAATAGGGCAGAGTAAATTTAAAGTAGCTAATGGTTATATCTATTACATTGTGAAAGTACAGAATTTTGAGGCAATGATCTTCCAATATTTGAAAACTCTTGTCTGATTTAGCAAAGAAATTGGTCATATCATTGACAATTGCGTAAAATTCCAGCATACATCCTTGTAGTTCCAGTTTGTCTTCATCTTAGCACAATGGAAATATATAAAGCAATAGTCATGTGGAAAACACTAACCATTCATACTCTGCAACTCTAACTTAGCTAGAGAGATCCAAATTTGGCAAAAACTGAATAAAGCATTTTGCAAAAATCCACTAGCTATAAGGAACTTAGAATAAAGGATATTATGAATTTTAATATGGCTGGTAAATTCTGTGCTACACATCCTTTATAGCTATTGTTTTAATTGGCATAAAACAGGTTTCAGTGGAGTTGTTAGTTGATTAAGTCCCTCATGAAAGAGGGGAAAGAAGAAAATTCCATCAGGCCTCACTTATGGGAAAATAAGGTTTAATATTACTGAGAATAGGGAAACTGCAGGTTAAAGGCTAAATTCCTTTGGCTATAATGTAATAATAAAGCTTTTGGATTTTTTAAGGATCAAACAAAGCCTCTGCTTAGACCAATGGCTTGTGCAAATACAACCATGGTCTCTCTCACTGTGGCATGTTTGTGCTGGCTGCAGGTGAGGTGTTCCAAGACTGAGCTGCACAGGACTTTGGGCGGGGAGCTGATCCTGAGCAGGGAGGGCAGGTGACCTGTTGACTGCACTCCGTCCCGCCCTGCAAGCAAAACAATCGTCCACCTTCACTGGCCATTCTGCTCAGTGTGTGTTTTGCTTTCTTTGTGACAAGGAGGAAAGGGAGGGATGCTCTGTCCTGGAGAAGGAGGCAAAGGTGGCATTCCTCTATTTTTGTTGGATCCCTTTGCCTGAACAACCTCACCTGTCAAAACACGATGAAAAATAGAAGTGGAACAAAGGAGGAAAAGGAAGGCAGCAGCGAGAAGATGGGTCAAATCAACCATGGTCTTAAAATGCAATCTGTACAAAGTCTGTATTTCATATCATAGCTGCTAAACGTACTGTTTTTGGATAAATTGTGTGTGTGTATTTGTCTATTTATCTTCTATGATTAACTTTGGACTCATCACATCTAAGTCAATGGATATTGTGAAATACTGTCACATCTGTGTGTAGAGGCAACTGTAAATAATTTCTAAATAACAAAGATCATCCATATTGGCTTGCTTTGTACAATGTCTTTCACTACCTAACTGCATCTAGTAATTTCCAGCGTTTAATGATACAGTTTGGTAAACAAAGTCCTCGCACATAGTTATCTCATGTGGTGGCCCAAACATTTGCTCACTCACCGTTTTCTCCAAGGACCTCCACAGCTTCCTCTCTTGACTTCCAGACCCACTTTAACAACTGTTAAAAAATTTCGTAATCTCTGGAAATTACCTAAGTACCATCACCAGATGAATGGATACAGATGTGGTTTATGTGCACAATGGAATACGACACCACCCTTAGCAAACATAAAATCCTGTCATTGCCACAATGTGGATGAAATGAAAAGGATGATGCTAAGTGAAGTTATAAGAAGAAAGACAAATACTGTGTGATCTCACGCATGTGGAATATAAATTAATAAAGTAAAGGAACAGACTGAACAAAAACCGACCCTTGTACACGGGCAATAGAACTGAGGTTGCCAGTAGGGTAGGGAGGTCAGGTTAGGGGCCAGCGGTGGAGGGCCCAGCAGATTTGTTGGCAGGCAGGTGTGTTGTCATGTATCTGAGGAATGGGGAATTTACACATATGGGTTCATATTATTTTGTAAAGCAAAGTTACCACAAAAAATATTTTTAAAAATTGCGTGATGTCCAAGTCTATCTGTACCCTTGGGCCCTGCTTTCTGGTTGGACTCAAAGGTTTCTCCCCATTCCCAAGACATCTGGGAGTTTGAAACCACCCTCTGCCCCTTATAATGTGATCGGCTAAGGCAACAGTTTTTCCAAATATTCCCTTCGCTGTAGGCATTAATGGACACTCAGAAGTCTCCAGAGGACCTTTCTTCCCCCACAGTCTCTTAAAGGATAGGAGGGATTTGTGTGTGTGTGTGTGTGTGTGTGTGTGTGTGTGTGTGTGTGTGTGTTTTCTGTTTATACCTTAAGGCTGAGAAGTGGAAAAGGAATTTTCCTGGCTTCCCCTTGCTGACTGGGATGCATTTCTCAACGTCCCTACTAAAACTGCTCCTTCTTGCCCCTCCTCCCATCAGGGGCCTGTTGTTTCTTTGACATGTTCTTACTCCTGCTCATTCAAGGAATACTTGAGCCCCTAACCAGTGTTTATCCTCCCCAACCCTCCATCCAACACTCTGGCTGCTGTTCTGTGACCTCAGCTTTCACATGTGACCTTCACAGAATCCTCACCTCCCTTAACCCCTTTACTCCCAGCCCATCTCAGCTACCATGCTCTTGGCAGCCCCTGGACCTTTAGTCACTCACCAGAGACCACTTCCTGTCCAACATCTCCTGCCACTCCCCCATCCTAGGAATCAGCTCGCTTTCTTTGGAGCTTACACTTATTTTACCTTATGAATAGAATTTACCATTTGAAAATGATTCTCCATTAGCTACCTCCCATCTTCATTTTCTTCCTCATCCAGCTTAGAATCCAAATCCAATCATATCACTTTCTTAAAAATATTCTAAACTCATTGGATATTTATTGTCAAAAATAAACCTGAACCAAACTTCACATCTTATTTTAAAAAGTAGCTCAAAATGAGTCTTAGGTTTAAATGTGAAATGAAAAACTCTAAGACTTTCAGAAGGTAAGATAGCAGGAAGTGTTTGGGACATAAGACTTGGTGAAGAATTGTCAGTTATGACACAAAAAACATGATCCATAAAAGAAAAATTTCAAAAATTAGACTCAACGAAATTTAAATTTTTTGGTCTGCATAAAGCCTTGGGGGAAAAAAAAGACAAATAAAGGCATGGAGAAATATTTACAAAGCACATGTCTGACAAAGGATTAGTAGCTAAAATATAAAAAGAGCTCCTAAATTCAGCATTAAAAATTACAGTATGCAAATTAAAGGAAAAAAACAAATATGCAGAGACTGTTCACCAGAGAGGATATTTGGATGGCAAAGAAGCATTTAAAAATATATTCAATATCATTATCATTGAAAGGAAATGCAGTTAGGATACCCCACCCCCGCCACATCCCCCTCTCTATGTGTGTGTATATATAGATAAATATATGTACATATATCATACCTATATATAGAACAGCTAAAATTAAAAAATAGTGACAATATACTGATATAGTAAATTGTTGACTATGATAGAAAAATCTCCCCATCAAGAGAATTCCAAGCAATTTGCAGATACTTCACTCTCAAGGAGATAGTTCGTAAACCCCCACTTAAGTGTAGGCTGCACATTGTGAATTCCTTCCAAGAAACACATTATGGAAAGGGAGGAGGGACTCACATTTACACTGGAAAAGTCCAACAAATAGCCAAGCAACCAAGGTTGATTCACTAGGGGTAAGGTTATATCATTAGTATGTACCCTGATTTGATGTGATAAGGATAGCCCTTGATCTGTCTGAACTTCCTCCTCCAAACCAAACCTCCAGTCTTGGCATGAAAAACCATCAGGAGATCAAGTAAATGTTGAGATGAGACATTTCTGTGCCGAGTCTTGGGGTTTTTTTCTACTATGCTTACCTTACAAAGGGAAAGCTTCTTTCTATGAACATGAGCTTCAACCACACGGAACATCAGGTTCTCGGGGTCACTTAGCATTGAAGACTAAATGATCTACAGTGGTTGTTCCCAACACTGGCCAGAGGCAAAGCTTTACTTTCCCTTAGAACCCCTGTTGCAGAAATTTCCAGCTTCCAAGAAAATGCCCAGCTTGAAAGCTTTTGTTCCTTAGCATCTTGGTTTGCCTAGATGATTTCAAATTAATGGAAACAGTAGTCAGACTGATGTTTTCATCTTTTTCCACATCAATGTGAAGTTGAATTTTAATAGTGACAAGTAATCAAAATGTTACTACAACAGTTCGCACATGGGTACAATTATGTACAATGTAACCAATGCATAGTCTAGCAAATGAAAAGAAAACTTGTACCAAGGAAACAATGTTTATTCATTATAAAATATGCTTCTATGTTGTACATGTGTCTGAATTTATATAAAGCTATGATTCTAGCTTTTAAAATGATCCATGGTAAACAAATAGTGTTTCTTGGGAAGAGCTTTATGTTATGCTACATATTTTGGTGCTGAAATAACCTTTCCTTTTTGAAATGATGGAAATGGTAGCTTTTTGTTGCCATATTGTTGTTGGCAAAATGAATAGTTTGGCAACTCTGTGTCAGCTCTTGCTTTGGGAAGTTTTACTGTCCTGAAAAATTTAAGTCTGTGAGCCATTAACATCTCAGGATGCTATTATTCTGAAATCTAGGAGGATTAAGTAGACAAAAATAAAAAGAATTCTACGTCAATTAAGAACTGAGAAAATCTGGCTCCGTTTCACATCACACGCTGGGTAAAATTTCACTTTCTTCTACCACTTCTTACCAGATTATTGTATAAACACCAAATGCGAAAAGAAACAGTGTGGGAGGAACTGGAACATAGTATAGTGTGTGTGTGTGTGTGTGTGTGTGTGTGTGTGTGTGTGTGTGTCTACGTCTGTGCTTGCTTTGATATTTTTGCTCTTGCTGTATCATGAATCCTATGCAATAGTGAAGATTACAAAATGTACTCTATAATGTTTGGGGGGCTGCTTCTCTTTCCATCAAAGAAACGAAGTTGATAAAAAACAAGGAAATGTGTTTCTAAGTTTAGTCATTTCCCTCTCTTTACATTGTGTAATATAAGCACCATTGTGTAATATAACCGAAAAAGCTGAAAACAATTGCATGAATTCTGTATTCTATTTGGGAAATTTTGAACCTGGGTACAGTTTTGCGCTGCTCTGCTGCTCAAAACTTTTCTAAGAATGTGAAAGTGAAAAGTGAAAGGCACTGGTCAGATCCTCCCTTCATTTCAGTTCTTGCCTCACTTCAAATAAATGGTCTTTTGCCTCCTTACAAAGCAGATCCCTTTACTCCAGTCCATTCCACCTTCATTTCAATGAGCTGTAAAAGGAAAACACAATTTCTGTGACACCTGTGGTTTCAGAATGAGACCATTTTCCAAGGCTGAGTGTCTCACCCCCAGCAGGTAGTTTAACAAAAGTGTGCGTTAGTAACAAAGGTAGAAGAGATAGCAGTCATTCCCTGCTCAGGCTGGAGGCTGTAACCTGCAGTCTTGTGCCCTAGATGCTTTGCTAATTCATTATTTCCCTTTGGATCTCTCAGGCATTCCAGAATTTACGGGGACTCTCATTTTTTAAATTGTTGATATTTAAAAAGAATTTATCAATGACTACTTAGACATGACATGTTGCAACTATCACAGCTTTATTACATGTGACTGATATTACAAGTAAGCACATGGATAGATCTAAGTTCTTACTCTGGCATAGATCCGTTTATCAAGAGAGCAAATGCCTTTCTGGTTTGAACTGCTTCCAAATGTTGAAAGATCAGATAGACATTTCTTTGTCACAAATAATGATTTAGAAATAATAGAAATATGAGTTAAATAAGAGAATGGTAGAAAAGGATCCATAGATTTCAGCGATAAATATGGAAAAAACAGCTTTGAGAAGGGAGATTGAACTCAGGAAGACCAGTTTGTAGAAAATAATTGCCAAATGCCAAAATTCCCAGACATTTTACATTTTAACCTAAAACTGTGTGTGTGTCAAATGTTCTTGTTGAAGAATAGAGGAAGTGAAGATTTTCAGCAAGAAAAAACACTTAACAAATTCACAAATTATGCTTCTATTTTTTTCTCCTTCCATTGTGGAGGATACCTATTTGTTGGCTTAAGTCAGACCCCTGCCTTACAGAGTTTCAGTGTGGAAAAAATAATATTGACCAAGCCTCTGATCCTGTCCAACATGAAACACACTTAGAATCATGGAATTTTTTAACTGGAAAGTCCCACTGGATGAGATTTAAAGGCACGAAATCACGTGTGACTTTTGCACTAGTTATCATTTATAAGAAGTAATAGAAACACCATAAAGTTTAAATGACACAGCACAACAGAGCACATGGGGCTCTGGCAGATGAATCTAATTCTTTTTTCTACCGTTTGGCAAAGCCCTTGCAGAGAATTCTGCAATTTGACCTGCGCCACACTTTGGAGATGGCTGTCTGTGCACCGCTGAGGAATGGAGCCCGAGATGGCAGAGGTGACAGCAAGGAGGTGTCACATCACAAGTTTGCGAGAAGGCAAGACTGTAAACTTTCTGCAAATTGAAAATGAGGACCCTCTTCAGGGAAGCAGCCTTGGCCACAGATCAGCACAGCCTCAGAGGCGGGTGGAAATCAGGAGAACCTGGTTAATACTGAGACAGGAGGGTCCCAGAGCAGACTGACCGGACTTGAAACAACTTCAGCTGTTTGTTGAACATCTGCTTAATGAGAAAGAGCTGGTAACTGACATCAGAAACTCCCAGAGGAAGGATTATGCATTGTAGTATATAAAGAAACTGCATTAAAGATTGCCAGAGTGCCTTTCTGTAGGTCGGGTGGTTAAGGCTCAAGCTATGAAAACTCTGAATGCAGGTTGATACCCACAGCCAGGTGGTGGCAACCCCCACTCCCAAATAATAATAAAGACAGAGAGAGAGAGAGAGAGAGAGAGAGAGAGAGAGAGAGAGAGAGGGAGAGAGAGAGAGAGACAGACAGACAGACAGACAGACAGACAGACAGAGACAGAGAGAGAGAGACAGAGAGAGACAGAGAGAGAGAGAGCAGTAGACTGGTTGAAAAACCAAACAACAGATGAGCCCTGGTGGAGTAGCAGTTTAGTCCACCACCTCTGGCCTAGCGCAGTCCACGTACATCCCAAGAACCCCTGCTTCACTTCTGGCTCTGAGGGGAACAACCAAGATGAACAATTTAATGAAAATAAACTGAAACTCAATGCTCTCCCTCTTCTCTCTGCATGCCTGCCTGTCTCCTCACCTTCACTCCTGACTGTACCTTCCCTTTAAATAACAACAGCAAAAGCAAACAAAGAAACAATAACACAGACTCAGAGATAGTGCAGTAGAGTGATTGGATGGCAGCCCTCCATGGCCTCCTAGCCCGGATACCAGCTGTCAGGATTTGGCTGTGGGGTGACAGAAGAATCACCATGCAAGACTTTGTCAAATACTTTTGTTTTTTAATCCTGGCATTGGGAAATCTTTTCAAACCAGTGTCTGAAGGGTGTGCCCAAATTCATACTTGAAAAGCTTATGTGACTCCCTCCACTGCCCATGATGAGTTGTGTGAATTGGGGTGAATGCCTTATCCTGTGTGTGCTTTGGGTTACCTGTAAAATGGCACTCCCCTCTACTGCTCTTGTGGGGATCACACAAGATCACATTCTGAAGTGCCCAGAACAGCGCCTGAGGCTCAGCAGGCACTCAGTGGACTGTGATGCACTCACCTCTGTGTCTCCATGATGTGACCAAGTGGACCTGGTAAGTGGGAAGGGCAGTGGCTCCCAGGGGAACAGAAAGGTTGGTGACAGAAGAGACGAGGCGGGAGAAGAAGAGGTGAAGAGAGTTCTCTAGACTCTTTTAGAAATAGCAAGATAGGCTAGAATAAGTAGGAGATAAAACAGGGAGGTGCTCTGAGTCTTGCAGAGAACTCTCATCTTTTATCTTCGGCCCTTTGAAAGGTAGACTCATCCATCAGAGCAGACTCTGTGCCTCAGACTGATAAATTTTCTGCAGTTCCACTTCGAATTGGCCATTTTCTTAGAATAATGAGTGCAGTTATTCTCGAATCCACAAGAATAGGGTGCACCCCGGTGTCTCAGGCAGCTAAGGTGCAGGCCACGTAAAGCCCAGAGACCTGGATTTGAGACCTAGAGCCGGGAATGTGGG
Source organism: Solenodon paradoxus (assembly GCA_004363575.1). Lineage (NCBI taxonomy): Eukaryota > Metazoa > Chordata > Mammalia > Eulipotyphla > Solenodontidae > Solenodon > Solenodon paradoxus. The sequence continues at coordinate 509,416 of RJWH01000861.1, forward strand.
GGCGGGAGTAAAACAGAAGAACCGTGATCACACAAGACTCACTCTGAGGAGAGACTTCGTTTGGCTTTTGAAGTTCACTGAAACCTGGGCGCAATCTGAATCTCATTCCTGCAGCCCCCAACCTGAGAAGTGCTGAGAAGTCTTCAGTGGCTCCAAATGAAGCCCAGATTCCCTCACATGACCATCAGGGCCCTTCCCATCAGCCAGCCGCTACCGGTCTCTCCATGGGTCTTGCCTGCCTGGTCTTGTGCCGCGCGCTCTCACAGCAAGAATAAATGACCTGTGGTTCTAGTCTCTCTTCTTAACACACCATGTGCATCTTAGAACATGTATTTACTCAGCATAGACCTCTGCGCACCCTGCCCATTCTGCACCCCCTGTGGCCCCTCCTCTTCTCACCAATGTCATCTAAGTGCCTTTTCCCACCTGGCTAATAAAGTTTATGGGGCACAAGTAGGAACCAACAAAAAGAAGTTTATTCCTTGACCAAAGAGGGAGAAGGGAACTCAGGAGCTTGGGGAATAGGCTGTATATTTTTTGTAAAGGAAGAGGAGGGAAAGGGTGGTATCCCGGTGGTATCTGACACCTGGAGACTTCTAGAAGAGGGTTAGAGTATTCCAAGAACATGGGAGCAGTCCTAATTTGGTCTGGACCAGTGCTGCCATGGGAAGGAGGGGTGAGGACTTCAGGCGTCCTTCCCGACCCTCCATGCACACTGCAGAGCCAGGACAGCCCAGCCACCTGTATTTTCAAATCTATGGTTGTAAATTCCACTGTCTTCTGTAACACTGGCTTGTCGTGCAGCTCTGATGATTCATCAAAATAAGCACAACTGAGCCATATGTTAGTTTACGTTTAACCACTTGAGGAAATGACGGAACACCCAATGACACGCCCAACTTCCTCCACCAGAGGGCCTTCTCTGATGCTCTGACAAGGCGAGGTACCCATCCTCTCACCCCATCACTTAAGGATTCCTCGAGTAAACACACAAAGTAAATTTAAAAAGTAGACTTTCAATATATAAAATCAAACTAGTAATTACAAGAAGGGAAGGAGAGCAGAGACAGGCAAATTGGGTAAAAGGGATTAGTTATATGGTGAGAGAAGAACTGAACTGTGGTGGTAAATTTAATGCGTTGTATACAGTTATTGTTTTACAATGATGCACACCTTAAACCTATATAATGTTACGATGCAATATTCCTTTAATAAAATCTATTTTTAAACAAGAGTCCCTGGTTCCTCCCATTGGCTCTGGGCTCTTTCTGCCTGCTGCGCACATGTGTGGCTTATAGAAGACACTCATGATGAGTGAGTCCTTACTCCATGCGAATAGCTCACCTTTGTCCCTGGGCTAATAACTCTCCTTGGGTGAATCCCCTTCATTTTCAGAACGACCAAAACTCTTGCTCTGTGTAGCTCTTTGCGTTGCTTTTTATTTCACTATCTCTAAGTTAGGCCTTCCCTATAAATCCAGTATTTGGGAGAAAGACAAGAACTTCTCTTTATCTCAGTAACTTTAATTTACTGTTCAACACAGGAGGTGCTTGATAAGTAGCTTTCAGCAATGAAAATGACCACCCCTGACTTCGCTCTGGCTTTTGGCACCCAGTCCCACTCAGCTTTAAGGCCTTCCTCTCCCTCAATTCCTGCAGTGATGACTGATTTTATTTTTCTTCTGAACTCTAAATCATGTACTTTTCTTTTTTGAGGTAAATTTAATTTACAAAATAATATGTTTAGACTTACAAGTTCACTATTCATCAACTATATAACTCACCGCAACCACCACCAGATTTGCAGTAGTCCTCCTTTACTCTCCACTGGAAATACCACCGCTTGCTTTCACGCCCCCATCCTCTTTCTCCTCTGATAACCTCAGTTCTGTTGTCAATGTCAAGGGTCAGTCTTTGTTCATTTGCTTTGTTTCTTTGTATTCCACATATGAATGAGACCACCCGGTATTTGTATTTCTCCTTCTGATAGATTTCACTTAGCATAATCCCCGCTAGTTCCATCCATGTTGCTACACATGGCAGGATTTTGTCTTTTTTTAGGATTGTGGGATATTCCATATGCAGATATACCACACCTTTATTCATCTGATGATGGACACTTAGATTGTTTTCAGGTAGTAGCTATTAAAGATATTGTTCAAATAAGCATGTGGGTGTATATAGCTCTTTGAATTCATATTTTGTGTTTGGGTTTTTTTTGGATAAACACCCAGAAGTGGAATGATATGATCATGCAAAAGTTCTTTCTTAAATTTTTAGGAATATCTGTACTGCTTTCCATAATGGTTGTACCAATTTACATTCCCACTAACAGTGTCAGTGGGTTCCCTTTTTTTCTGGATCCCTGCTAACAGTTGCTCTTTTCAATCCTTTGACTACCATTCTCACAGGTATGAGGTGGAATCTTGTTTTGATCTGCCTTTCCCTAATAACAAGTGATAAAGAACATCTTTTTACGTATGTTGGATGCCTGCGTGTCTTCTTTGGAGAAACGTCTATTCAGATCTTCTGCCCATTTTTGATTGAATTATTTGTTTTCCTGTTGTTTACTTTTATGAGTTATTTACATATATTTTCATATTAACCACTTGTCAGATGTATGATGCACAAATGAGAGAAGTTCCATTCACTAGAATGTCTTTTCATTTTGGTCATAGTTTCTTTCACTGTGCATCAAACTACAAAGTTTGTTGTAGTCTCCTTTGTTTATCTTTGTTTTTGTTTCCCTTGTTACTGGAATTGAGTCCCAGAGACCTTTCTAAGGTTGATGTAATGGAATGTATCACCTAGTCTTCTTCTATGTAATGCTTTGTTTCTGGTCTTATATTCAAGTCTCTAATCCATTTTGAATGAATTTTTGTGTATGGCGTTAGAAAGGGATCTACTTTCATTCTTTTGAATGTGGCTGTCCACTTTTTCCAAAACCATTTGTTGAAAAGACTTTCTTTTCTCCATCATAGGTTCTTGGTTCCTTTGTTGTTAATTAACTGATAGCATATGTATGAGCTTATGTCTTGGGACTCAATTCTATTCCACTGATCTGTGTATTTGCTTTCAGTCCAATATCATACAATTTTGATTACTATAGTTTTGTAGTATAATTCAAAATCTAGAAGTGTGATACCTCCACTTTTGTTTTTTTTCATGATTGCTTTAGGTATTTATAGGAGCTGCTGTGATTTTTCGTTCTATTTTCTTGAAAAAAATACCAGTAGATGGGGATTGCTCTAGATACTGTGTATTGCTTTAGGTAACATGGCCATTTTAAGAATATGAAAACTTCCCAACCATTAGCATGGATTGTTTTTCAATATTTTTGTATACCTTCAATTCGTTTTAACAATGTCTTGCATTTTTCATTGTACAGGTCTTTTACTTTCTCTGTCAAGTTTATTCCAAAATATTTAATTATATTCTTTCAATTGTAAATAGGATTCTTTTCTTAATTTATCTTTTATAGCTCATTGTTTGCATATGAAATACATATAAATTTATATATCTATTAATTTTGTAGCCTGCCACTTTAATTTTGTAGCCTGTTCTCATTCATTAGTTCATTAGTTTTGGTGGCCTCTTTAGGGATTTTTATGTATATTATCTATCATATCACCTGCAAATAGTGATAGTTTTACTTCTTCTTTTCCAGTTCAGATTCCTTGTATTTTTTCTTCTTGTCTAATTACTCTAGCTTGGATCTCCAATATGATGGTGAATAGTAGTGATTTAATCATCCACTTTGCTAACTTTTATCAAAATGTTGTATGCGTGTACATCTTGCATCTCATAAAAATTTTTGTTTTTATTTATTTACCCAAACTAGATCTATGCCTCATAGTCTTATTTAATACTTTCCTAGTATAAGAGAAGATGTAAACTTGTCTCCCTTCAGATTCTAAAATATTCTTCCTTCAGAATGAGGTGAGCAGGAAAGGAAATGATGAAAAAGCAGGTGAATGCTTGCATATACCTATGTTCGGGAGAAAATGATGAGTAAGTCTCTTTGGTTTGAGAATAATAGAGTGAAACTGAAAGGGCTTTTTATAGAACTAAATCGGTTCCTGGAGCCAATCCACTTGGGTGTATGTGGCGCCTTCCCCACACCAAAAAGCAATAACCAGCAGGATGTCAAAGAATTAACTCAGTTCTGATGCTATCTAACTGAAGACAGCATCAGATTCTGCAGATAAAGGCTTCAGTCTCCCAGGGCTATAACCAAAGCTATCGGTATCTCTCTGAACTCTTAGGAAATTCCAAGGATTTGGAAACATCTTGGTCTCCTAAATGACCAAATATACATTTTTATTATCTCAATATTGCAAGAACTGTACTTAAGATTTATTTGCTTAAATAATTGTTATATTCATTATCTTAATAAAAATACTGAAAACGTTTCATAAAAGTGAGTGAAATTGGGCAAAGCTTTTAAAAAAGACAAAAGCATTAGTTGGGCTGGAGAAGTCAGTGACACCCAGTGGGTACAGCTTGGTCTTTGGCATTGAAAGTCTGGCTTTCATTCTTTGCTTTTCCATTTACCATGGAACTCAAGCAAGGAATATACTCCTTTTAAATCTCAACTCCTCTGCTTGTATAACAGGACAGAGTGCCGACCTATAGGATTATTTTAACAAATAAATGCGCTAATGCATGTAGAACACTTAATTCCAGGTCTGGGACAAATTAGCTCTTAATGACAATGATAAGGATGCATGATAAAGATAAGAATACAAGAGATTGAAGGGCAGAATTACCATTGATTGGTAATTGAGGAGACAGGATTTTCATGGGATCAAGAAAGGATAGGGGGTGCACCCTAGTGATCTAGCAGATAAGACCACCGGAAGTAGTTGACGTATTTCCTAAGGACCCAGGTTCAGGACCCTGGCATGGGGAGAACCACCAAGGTGAACAACTAAATAAAATACATGGACATATCTTCTTCCACTCCCTGCCTGCCTACCTACTCGCCTCTATCGCTGTCTGCATCTTTCCTTCAAAACAAACAAATCAAAAAGGGTGTGGATGAAACTGAAGGCAGGTGGGGAAATTATGAATGAAACAGTGAAGCCTTCTCGGTGAAGGAACAAGCATGGAGTGGGGAACACTACGTGGCCTGGGAGTTAAAGACAGAGATTATTAGAAAGAAATAAAAAGAGAAGGAAAGGAACAGCAGAGTACGGGAAAGTACATGACGCACCTGGAGCCCCACGGCCTCTTATTTAAAAGTATTGCAGGTGCTTTGTCCTCTGTCAGGCAGCATGAAGACTCATGCCACATTGTCAGTCACCAGAGTCCCGTTGCTATCGGCAGTCAGAGCGGCACAGAGACAAAGAACTCACAAAGGTCATTGAAGAAGTCACCTAACTCTACTGTCTGCTTTCAAATCTATTTTCAGTGTATATGTTATGTATTTCTAGTCCGGCAACTTACCAGCGTCCAAAGAAGTGTCCTGTGGACAACATCAGATTGTTCCCATCTAAAACAAAGCTCAGTGTCATCACTGAAAAAAATCTTTCTCGGCCTCTTCTCTTCCTTGGTTAATGGTGCTGTGGTTCTCTTAAATTCTAGGCGGGAAAAACTGTCGCCGCCTTCTGTTTCTCTTATGTTTCAGTATACAGTTCGTCGTCCTGCAATAAGTGCTGCATTCGTCTTGTTTCCTCTCTCCCGGGATCGCCTGTAGTCCAAGCCCTCAGCTGTTTTCAGATCTGGAAGAGACTTCGTATTATGGAGGCTCAGAATGAGACAGGCAGGGTCCAGAGACGGTGACTCTCTGGCTGCGGGCTTCTGGACAATTTTTTCTGTCCTTTGCACCGCACAATACCTGGCAGCTTCTTGGTAAAAGATCACTGACTTTAGAAACTGCCCCCATTGTGAGGGGGTGCCTTTTGCTAAGTTCTCCCCTTGCACTGAAATCATTAACTTCTCCAGTATGATGATTCTTTGTGCCTCCATTTTGATCACCCTATTTCCCACTCGCCCTAAAAATGCTTTTACCACTGCAGAAGGTGGGCACCTGGCAAGAGTTTATCTTGCTCACAGGCTGCCATCAGCTGACCTTACCCCCACCCCAGCAGAAAGTTATCACATCCACTGCTGATTGTTTGAAAATTAGTAAAAAGACTAGCGCAAGATCTACAGCTGGAGCAGTTTTGGATTCTTCTTGGGGTGACAACCTCAAGCACATGGGTCTTCCTCCTCCCTCCTTTCCCTTCTCCCCTTTCAATAAAGCCATTGTCTAAGGCGTGGTTTGGTCTTGGCTAATTTCTGTTACAAGTTACCTAAAAACCCAAGAATGAGGTTACCTCTCAGCCCTGTTCTGAGAATGGTTAAGTGACTTGCCCTAAGTCACATAGGCAGTCAGAGAACCTGTCAGAACAATAAGCTGAGCTCCTGGGTCCGTCAATATTTCTTTTAATTCCTGATCTTTAAGATGCATAAAGACGGTATGCCCTGGTGGAGTAGTGGTTAGGTCAGTAGTCTCTGGAGGAACACAGTCCACATGCATCCCAAGGACCGATGTTCCTGTCCCAGGTCCAGGGGGAGCAACCAGTGTGAACAACTAAATAAAAACAAAATTAAATGCTTCTTCCTCCCCTCGCTTCCTTCCTGCCTGCCACATTGCCTTCATTCATCCCTGCACCTTTCCTTTAAAAAACAAAATCAAAAAACAAATTGGGATCTACATTTTAATCTTACCTTAGCTGCTTACTAAGTTCATCCCATGAAATTTCAGTTTCTTTAGTTGTAAAATGGAAGTCACAATAATACCTACTTCATAGAACTGCTGGGAGAAATAAGAGGATAATTAGATCAAGCACTTAGCATGGCTCTCTGTCATACAGTGATTGCTTGATAATATTAGTGAATTCTTCTAATAAAAAAGTTTAACACTGTCTTCAGTTCCACTTCTTGTTCTCCAAATCCAGTTCGTCTGTGTCCCGAAGTCTCTGTCCCTGTGGCATCACTTTCATTCAGCTACACCTCTCTATTATTACAGTCAGAGAAGAGACAATCTGGGCTGATATTTCTGAATCTACAAGTAATCATAACTTAAGTGCCACAAAAATGACTTTCTTCCCCACCCAGCTTTTCCCTCCCCTCTGGTTTGCTCTGGAAGGAGTTGGCTTGCTCAGGTGGAAGTCATATGGATTGCATTTCATTTGAACAGCTTACTATGTAACAGAATGTTTCACACTTGATTAAAGAAGTCAGGTCAACTTTTCTACAAGTTTCTTTCATGGCAACACTAGCATCCACATTTAGTTTGTTGCCTTGTATAGTACAATCTCCTGATTTCGTCCCAAAAATAAATTAAAGAAGAACATTGCCAATGAAAAACCAGTGAGCCAGACCTGTTGGTCTTTGCCCAAGCTCACATTACATGTCAGCTGTTTCATTGTAGTGTGTTTCTTTACGGGGAAGCTGCCTGTTTTCACAACTTAAGACATTCAGAAAACTGCTCAAATAATGGATTCCTGGTACCTCGAATGCCCATGACTCAGTTTTCCACAAATGTGCTGTTGGGTAAAGGCTCACCGATCAGCAACTGGTCACATGTGCTGGCAGTGTTAACATGCTGATGAGCACAAGTGCAAACTGCAAGCGGTTTCCCGGTGAAAACGATGAGAAGAAAACAATGAGAAGAATCACAGCGTTGAACAGTTGGCAGGGGAGATTAAAGATAACTTAATCAGCCCCTTTGTTTTGGACACCATCCTGCTTTAAACGCTTTTGAACAGATAAAAGTTCATGCTGTTTTAATAATTCTTTTTTAGTACATGTCTTCAAACATCCCCACCCTCCCAATTAGGGAGTAATTTCATCGGTCTGGAGCAGGCAGTGTGTTCTTTAGCCAAGAATCTTTGCCCACTTTCTTCGATCAGGTAAAGAAAGGGTCAGTTGGAAGGGGTCACCCCTGTCTCAGGCTTAAATTCTGAGCAGTCTGAGCTTGCAGATGATTTATTTGGAAGGAGCAGGTGATCCAGCTCTGTGTAATAAAATGTAATAGAGATCAGCTAGTCGGAGCCTCTGGGAAAGACTTCCTCTCTCCTAAAAGGCTCACTGGTGAAAACAGTCCATATATTTTGCTGGTGGTGGTGGGGCAGGTTTGTTGAGGACAAGACCCTATAATTATGATGGCAAAACAGAGAGATGGAAAAAATCTGGTCTTAGATAATATCATTGAGCTGCTGAATCAACTGATATAGAGTCAGTCTTCCCAGGAATTCCTTGTGACATGTGATGTAAATTTCCTTATTGTGCGGAGGTTGGCAACCATAAATTGATGACTTTGTGGTTCAGAAATTTGCCAGAGGCTGATCCTTAAATCTTCCTGTACACATAAAAGTAATTTCAGAGGGTGGGCCAATATTTCATATATAAGCTTTTAGAGAATGAAATGGCAAACTGACTTTGGATTCCCTAAAACCAAGTGTGCCAAATGGAAATTGTTTCCTTTTCTGATTAGTACATTAAATATCAGAGAAAGTTATGGATGTCAAATATTTGATGTTAACAAACATCAGATAATATTGCTTAAAATATTTTGGTTAACATGGGAAAAATTGGGGGGATCACGCAGATGTTAAAGAAGCACAAGGTGCTGGTGAAAAACCTCTTGTCTAGAAAAATGCCAAGATGAGTCTGGTCATGGCATGACATTTTAAAGACTTTGTGACAGATGACAAATAACTAATAGTACAGCCAGCTGTCAGCATGGAAAATATTGACCCATGTCTAGTACAAATGATGGGCATAGAAGAAGATGGACAGTGTTCTGGGAATCGGGTGCAAACAATAACTGGAAACCTAGGCCAGCAAGAGCTGGCACCATAAAAAAAAATCTACACATTATAAGTCTCCCGATTTTGTATTGAAGTTTAAGGGTGGGGAAGATTATTGCATGGAGATCGAGAGGAAGTAGATGCAAAGACCTCATGTTTAACTATTTTTTAAAAATGAAAGTTCTCCAATCATAAGAAAACAGAATTAAAAACCAACTCATTGATACAGTAATTTCAGAATGGACTACATGGCAGAAGCCTACTTGTTAACACCTTGGATGAGGGCCATTGCTATACTAAGAGGAAACATGACTCCATGCTGAGTTCCAGAGTTTTGATTGGGAGATGTTGAAATCCCTAGGATTGTTCCTAGAGATATGGGGAGGCCAAGTTCAGTGATGGAAGTCAAGTAGCTTCAGATTTCTAAGTAATAGAGATCAAAAGGAAGCAATCAGGAAATGTGTTATCCAAACATTATTTTTCATCAATAGATCCATATTAGTTCTGCAGAAAATCTCTTAATTATTTGAGAACTCTGTCCATGACTCTGACCCATTCAAATATTTTTATTATGAACTTGAATGAAAACAAAGAAGTTCATGAGACTCCAGTTTGCAGACAACACAAAGTTTGGGAAAATTGTTGATATACTGGACTCAATTTAAAAAGTTGAGTGTAGTTAAAATTTCATCTGGTTATTGTCGGCTTCTAATGCGTTCTTCTCCAACTTCACAACAAACTACTTATAAAGATGAAAATAAAATCTTGAAAACTCACAATATTATTTCAGAGGAACGAAATCTACCAACTTCCAAATATATCTTTTTGGCATAAGCATTATCTTATAGGAGGAGCTCTGAAGGTTGCGTACAGGTTGCCATTTTGTAAGTTACTTTTACATATGCAAAGGGAAATGTCTCTCTGTACGGGTAACTCCCTCATACAGGGAAGACCTAATCTCTTTAATTTATCAATGGAGAAAGCAGAACTTAAATCTGTCATATCCTTGTTTATTGTGCCTTTTCTGGTGCACATGGTTGTCCCCACTCCCATTTTTTGTCTCTAGTTGAAGGTATTTAAGATGGCGACTGAAGCCACATGGTGGGATTACTCAGTCTTGGTTGTCTCCTTTGTATGCAGGAGGTATACAAGTTATTATTTACTTTTGTTTGTCTTCTCAATCTGTCTGATGCTGATGTTATTTGATTATTTACTAGTCTAAAGGAACCCAGAAGAGAAGGGAGAATATTTCCCTTTGTGCTTGAGCATTGTATATTGGGACCATATACTAGGATTGTCCCAGGGTGAGAACTTCAAAGAACTTTCCAACTGATAGAGGTAAGTGGTACATCCCTTGTGGGGAGACTACTTACTGAAAGGGTTTGTCTCTGCTCTGCTTTCTGTCTCCGAATCAGAAGTCCAAGATGAATTCCAACCAGAAACATAGGTCATCACAGGTCTTTTGCTCTGTGTGTGTGTGTGAGTTCTAATTTCTATTCTCTGCATATTGTGAACCATTTTTCCATACCTTTCACCACATAACCTCTCTTTCTTACTATTTTTTGATGCCACCTCTTTCATAGATCAAGATCCTGGGGCTGTTTGTGGATTCTGTTCTGTTCTCTTGTTTTATTGCCAACTTTGTGCCATTACTAATTTGTTGTTTTAAATTATCTTAGTTTTGTAATATGTCTTAAGATATGGTAGGGGAATTACCCTCCTTTCACCCCCATTCTACTTTTTTTCTGGAAATTAACCTTTAATTTTTTCCCTTGTAGCTTGAGTAAACATCTCTTATTCCCAGATTTTCCTGGTATTTTGGTATGAATTGTATTAACATCATTAATTAGTTCGGGAAGAAATAGATTCTACAATAGAAGTTTTTCCAACGTGAGTATGACTTTTATTTCAATTTATTCTTTTTTTATACTTAATTTATATCTTCATTACTAATTTTTCTACGAGTTTAATTATTTTAGAAACTCTCATTCATTCAAGATTATAATTTGCATAACAATCAACAGTGGGTTCTAAATTTCTTACACGTGTGTGTCTACAGCAATTTAAAATACTGCAAGTCTTCCTTTCAATTAGTAACAGCTAACTTAAGATCTTTATAAAAACAAAGTTTAAATTCAATTGGTGCAGTCATTAAAATTCATTGCCACTGTATCTCTTGTGAGAAAAACACATTCCAACTGCTATTTCCCAGGCTATATATAGAACATGAGTATATACTATTTTCAGTTGGTTAGCAGAATTTTATTCACATAATTTATAGCCAGAACAAGAATTCTCAGTCTTTCCAAATGGTCTTCCAATCAAAACAATGATGATCATAAAGATACATAAAATGGATTGGAGGTCTGCTCCCCACTTAATATTACCAAATGTATTTCCAAGATTTCTTGGAAAAAATCTTTATATATGCACGCTAGTCCACCACACATGCACTATCATTTCTTTAACCATTTCCCAATTGCTCATTTATATCATCTGCAACATTTTTGCTATTATGAGTAACATTATGCATAAACACTCTCATCCATAGTTTTCTGCAAGACTGATTATTTCTTTAAGATAATGTCAAAGAAGTGGCTTACTATGTGAAACAGGGTAGATGGTTTTAAGCCTTTTAATATACTTTATCAACTAATCTCCAGAATCACTGGACAACTTTTACCACCAACATGCCAATGTTTCTACAAAGTGAACTTAGCTGGTAATAATGAAGCAAATTCAACGACAGATCTCTAAGGTGCTCTGAGGTGCTCCAGCATCTCAAAACTGTCACACCCAAGAAGCGAGGAGAGAGTTATTACTAATAAGAATGCCAGGTTCACATTCTCAAGTATTATTCAGCTTAAAAATAATGATATGATTAAACCATGATTACTTTAACTATGGTACTTTAATCAACAAAAAAGCTTTCTACAAGATGTCTACTGTGCTTTTCTAAAAATAAAAAGTTGGAAAGAGAGAAAAAGCCAGTAACAAAGGACCAAAATTTTATTTGACAAAATTCTATGTCATGTTTATTAGACTTCGGCAATAAAAAGCAAACAAACAAACAAAAACCAAACAACCTTGTACAGTTGTACAGAAAAGTGAAAATGCCAAGGGTGAGGGGTAGTGTACAGTTTTAATATATGAATAGGTACATATCTATGCAATATGAGTATGCATATATTTTAAAGATTTCTCTCCCTTTGGCCATAGCAGCTCTCAGTTTAGATCATTAACGATCAGTTTTCAAAATCACTTCTTTACTTTGCTAAGATCTTCTGTGCTATCCACCTCTGCCCATTTTTCCTGAATGACATCAATAATGTCATTTGTAAATTCTCTCTGGAATGATAATTTCATCCTCCCTGTTACCAAGGTACCACAGGAGAATTTCCAAGCAGAAAATCTTTTTGTTTATTTAAGAGCCATTTCAAAGGTTGCAATGCCACAAACATTTCTTCTTTACTCTGGGAATTTTGGCTATCACGTAATATGTTGTGAAGTTCTTTTGTTTGTTTTATTTGACCCCTTCCACCTCTCTTATTTTTTCTTCTCTTCCCCTACTGTTCCCTACTGCTCACTAACTCCAGCTTCTTGTTTGGGTGAATTTTCTATGGTAAGTTTTGGGCCTCATCTGAGAAGTTTTGAAAAGCCAACTCTTTGGCCCACCCCAGAGCCACTGACTCAGAAACCTGCTTTTAAATAAAATCCTTGGGTGTTTTGCATGTATGTTAAAACTGGAAAAAAAAACCTACTTGAGTAGAATATTAAAGATTTCTCCAAAATATATTGTGCATATTTAATAATGTTGAGATCTGTAGAGTCAGACACTTTGCTGAACTCTAGCTACTATTAAAGTTTTTTTGTTGACTCTCTTGTGAGCTTTCAGTGAATTTTTTTTTACCATCTGCAAATAATGACAACTGAATGCCTTGACTCTCTTCCCTTCCCACCTTTGCATTTCTTTCTCTTGATTTGTTTTATTGGTCAAGACTTCCAGTAGCACAGGGAAAGTAAGGGTAAAGAAAGACAGCCTAGTTTTATTCTCAACCTTAAAGGAAATGCTTCTAATATTTTTCCAATAAATGTGAGTTTTGTTTTTGTTTTTGTTTTAAAGAGAGGAAAGAAGGGAGAAGAGGAAGCATTTTAAGGATAGGGGGAAGAAGAGAAGGAAAACATTTTTATTTGTTTATTATGGTAACTCCCCTTCTCCTTTTCCCTTGGCCCAAGGACTTGAACTTGGGCCCTTTTGGGCTTAATATGGTTCCCACCCAGCACCTGAGTCACCAAGGCACACCTCTCCAATAAATGTTAAGTATGCTGCTGAGTTTTACTAGATAGCCTTAAATAGCTAAGGAAATGTCTCTATATTTCTAGTTTTATAAACAAACACCTTTTTCAAAAATTCACAGTTGATTTAAATGTTATTTTCTACATATATAAAAGAAAATCACCTGATTGTGGTCTGTTTGTCAATTAATATGGCGAATTGCATTGTTATCATTTCTGTCTTTGAACCATCCTTACATTCCTGGGATAAATCATATTCTATTATAATTCAACCTTCAACCCTTTTGTTCAACAATATAGAGTAAAACATATAACTACATTAAATTAGAAGGGTAAAAGTAGAACTTAATTTTGTTGAAAAATTGACTTGTTCTCATTCTCTGCCCCTTTAATCAAAAGAATGTGAACCAAGTCAAAAACATAAAACTTCTCAAGGAGATAAAGCTCTCTAGTCTGTGACCTTGATAAATATTTGGAATAAAAGAATGAATGCAGTTATTGGTTTTTCCCCATGGTTCAATAATTTAGATCACCTCTGAAACTGATCTACAATGATAAATGTCCTCAGCAGTCTCTCACAGTCAGCTGTTTCTGGGTGTGGCAGGTCAATGATCTCATGGTCAAACTCCTTTGTCTTTGTATCAAAAGATGACTAACTTAACTTGAATCCTCTTTCCTCTGAAGATGTGGCACAGAGACCAAGGCACAGCCATACTGCTCCCATGAGATCTTTCCTCTCTAGCTAAGACTTCCTCAGAGTAAAGCCAGAGTGATTTTCAGTTATGGAGGGAGTGGATTGAAGTCTCCACTCCAGCAGTGAGCCTGCCAGGTCAGGATTGTCTCTTCTCTTGATGCTGAGCTGAGCATGGTCCTTAGCAGACCTCTTTCATTCTAGTCTGCTGACTAAATCTGATAGTGCTGCTCCTCTCTTTACAGTTGGTGAGCATCTGCTCTGAACTGAGGATCTTAATGCTTCAAGAATCCACTGGAAGCTCTTTCAGGGATGGAGGGGGAAAGACATTATTTTCAAAAGTTCATAGCTATGGTTTAAAGCCCTAATCTGAGCCCACTGAACAGGGGGTCTATGGTTTACAGGTTGAAATCCCTGAGATAGAGCCCAAAGAGAAAAGCGATTGCAAGTACTACACTACAGATTTTAGCCTCAGCAGAGCTAGACAAAGGGTGGTTCTTGACATTGCCATTTTTTTTAGGGGGAATCATTCAGGTAACAGCTAAAGTGAATAACGGCTTATTCTTGTGTGATATGGTAGAGTGTGAAGAGAGCAGAGTAGCACGAGTCTTAGCAGCCACTTAGATGCTAACAGTCAAAACAACTATTATCTTTTGCACATTTACTTTTGCACAGCTTTCTAGAAAATTGTCTTCATGGAGTATTCTTGAAAGACCATACAAGGACTGTGGAAGACATTCAAACCTGTCCAGAGATGACCACTGTCTCTCACACAGTTTCCTGGCCATTTGCTACATCCTGAGTAATGGCCATAGGCATTTGTTCACTCATACCATTATTCATTTATCAGACATTTCAATAATATCGTGATAAACCCAAGTCAGTCAATTAATGGTGAATTTTCATATTTTCCTTTCCCAGGAATTGTACAGTGAAGAAGAAAATCCTTTGCGGGTAAAGATCCCAAGGGCCAAAGAGAAAAGCACTCTTTTCATGTAACTACCGTAGATGAGTCTTCATTCTGAGACATCAACCAGGACTAGTGGAACGGAGCTTGGAAGGAAGTGGGAAGAAAGGCTGCACCTCAGTTTTATATCTGACATGTATGATGGTTGGAAGAATAAAGTAATAAAGAATAAAGTGTGGTGATTTTGCACCTAATCCTAATCTGAGATTTTGATAGCAAACACTCGTATAATTTTTCAACAAAGCCAAATAATATACAAAAGAAGAAAGGGCATTTATTTTTAGATTTTGGAAGAAATAGAAGTGCCAAAGCATATGCCCTCAATTAGATGTTAATAAATCAAATTACACTGTAATCAAGTCCATTTGTTGCTTCAAAGATCTGAAATAATTAAATCCACTGAATGGGATATCTTACTACTTATAACATAATGATTTATACTTTTAATTAACTTCAGGACTTGGGGCTATTTTCTTTGGGTTCTGAAGAGTTCCCTGTCTTGAATCCAGATTGAAAGCTCCACTAGAAATGGCCATTGATTGCATAATATAAAATCCCCACAAGGCACAAATCTGATCTTTACTTTTAGTTAGTCTTATTTGTTGGGTTATTTGTTGTTAGATGAAAGCCACATATAATTTTTGAACTAAGATTAAATTTTGTTCTTGTCATTTTGGAAAACTAATAGTAACTTTTGTCTAACTTTTTATCTATTAATCTTTTAAACAGTTATTAGTAACTATTGTCTCAGGATCAAAAAGATCAGGGTTAATCTGTTTCTCATGCTCTGGCATCTTCAAGAATGTAAAACTGAGTTATTACAGCCTTGATTAAGCTACTCATTGCTACTAGTTGCTATATATAATACTGTTTATGTTGAATTTTTATAACCATGCAGAGTTACTGTCAAAAATAGTTTTTATATGAGAAGAAAATAAGGTATAGACTAGAAGTGAAACAAAGATTAGAGCACTACCTATTATTCTCTTGCCTCTACACTGTCCAGTTTTGTAGCCACTAGCTACAAAAATGTTGTTACCAAGGGCCTGAAACATCACTTTAGTTAGGAAAAGTGTTTCCTGTACACTCTTAAGTTTGTGTATGGGGACCTGTGAAATAAACTAATAAAAGAGATTAACAGAAAGGGCACTAACTTTTGCTTTCAATTTATGTTTACAAAAAGGAAGCGAAAATCAAATAAGTCATGATACTTGAGACTCAAATGCCATTTTAACAAAAGAAAAGATGTTTGGATTTTAAGAAGTGAAAAATGGAGAAATGATTAGAAAATATGTGGGGAAACTAATGGAAGATAAGGGTTATTTGAGTAAGGCCCATGGATGCAAATTATTCTCAGTGTCACTTGCAGTGTTTAGCAATAAAAGTTGCTCTTCCAAAGTTGTACCTTCTCAAAGGGAAATGTATACCTTACTTTCAGGCAGCCAAGGGGGTCACAGAGAACTCTCTCTGAATCTGTTGATTCTCAGTTGCCTTTGGTTCAAAATAATCAAATAGCCAAGGTGGCACATCTTGGGATGACATGCCCTGATCCCTTCAGTAGCAAGTAAATTCACTGTGCCATAAGCATAAAATATACATCAGAATTTGAAGACTTACATGACATACAAAGAATGTAAAGTAACACATTAGTTATGTTTATTTGATTACCTGCTGAATGATAACATTTTTATATACTGAGCTAAGTAAAATATATTACTTAATTTAATTTTTTTTCAATGTGCTTACTACAATATTTAGAATGATGTGTGGCTTGGATTATATTACTACGGGACAGAGAGTGCTATTATAGACATTAAATAAATTGATTCGAGTTGAGGATGTGTTCAGTTTTTAATCGACTGGTCTTCATGACTAGGACTGATGTTAGCTAACTTTTGCTAGAATGTGAGCAATTTAAACTCAAAAGCAATCTGAAGAACTTCTGGGATGCTTAGAACAGTGGAGAACATTTCTGCTGCTGCTTTTATTGTTTTACACTCTCAGTGGTATGTAGGTAGGTGATTTGGAATGACACTTTCATGGGCTCCTCAATACTTTAGAATGTGATTCAGTGACAATTAATCCTGACTTGAAATGGCAAGCAGATCAAGTTCAACAGGAAGAAGATCCCATCAAATGAAAAGTTAAGGGCATTTCCTAGTGACCAACATCCATACAAAGAATGTGACCATTTATACAAACCAAACATCATCTCCCAGGTCAGAGACCCTGAGGTAGAGTGAAGGTGTAGAATGATAGTCATGAAAAGGAAACTATATTTCACACAGGCCCCCACCAGTTGATTCTTGGAACGTTTTCTTGAAAGCTGAAGATGGTCCTGCAGATAAAGAGATCCTGATATTTTCTTCTTGGGTCCTTGATCTTGAAATGGCTCCCAATCATTTCTACGAGTTTGGGAACCAGAGACTGCCACACCTATGACCTGCCCTGTCTGCACTTGCTTCCTTGATATCATGGAAATGATGTCACTTCTCTTTGTTGCTATCTTCAGCAAACCATGGTGGCCTCTGTGTGCCAGAGCCAGCAGTCCTGGGCCTCTACAACAGCTCATCTGTCCCTAGCAACCATGACCTTCTTATCTTATTTTCTTCCCTCTTGGGAAGGTCAACCTTGGACATGACTACCTTGAATCTGGGCAACAGGCCAGATCCCAGTTTCAGCCTGGGCCCCAGCTTGTGCTAATGTTTGGACAATGCTGAATTTTACCTGAATTTAAGAAACAACCTTACCATTCTGTGTCCTGGAAAATGGCTCACTGTAAAAAATTACCTATAAGAAATTACTAAGACTAAGTTCCCCTTTACTTACCTAGGAAAAGGTGAGACAGAGAACCTCTATATTCCCTCTCTTTGCTTCTAGTCCTGGCTGATCAACGGAGAAATAAAGTGTCAACCAAGTTTTGGTTAAGCTTCTCTCGTGACAAGCCCTTGACCTTTAGCCCATCCTCAGCAGAAGCCAGAGTACAAGCACACCCTGAAGGCTCCTCCTTAAAATAGGCTGGCTTCAGGGTAAAAAGGCCTCTGGCATTCCCCCCACCCAGTTCTTGTTTACTCTTCTCCTATAAAAGAAAAATGCTTTCTACTGACTCTTGAGATGCTTGGTCAGAGGTCTTGTTCTGGATAGTCCTTTTCTCCCCTTTGCAATAATCCTTTTGAAAAAAACCTCTTCTTACTAAGTCTATTTTTTTTTTTTTTGAATGATAGAGAGAAAAATATCTCAGAAGAGCACTAGTCCCTGAATTTCAATTCCCTTCAAAAATTGACTTGCCTTTGTTTACCTTGTACCAAGTTGACTTGATGAATTGTGACTCTTAAAAAAAAGGGATTTTCCTTTGTTTGCAATGATAAATGGAATAAAAGGATGCCAGAAATTACAAAATCTAATAAAACACACATTTGTTTAGGGAACAATCAAATAGATCACTCTGTGTGCAGTCGGCCACCATCACAGTCCTGGGTGGACATTCCGTAACACAAGTCCTTGAGTAAATGGTCTGATTTAAATACGGAGGGCAAAACCAATCACCCAAGTCTCTCGGAATTGATCTCTTGTAGATGCCACAATCTGAGATGAAGATTGTCTTAAACAACGGAGAACAGCCTCAGAGAGGAAGGAGAAGCTTCCATTCTACTCCCAAAGCTTTCACCCTCCCCTTGATCAAAAAACCATCAACTAGTCCTTGCCCTAATCCAGAAGTGGTCTTTGTCCCTTATTCCCTAGAAGAATGTAGTTTGGTAAAGTCTTAATCCAAAAATTAGTTTATCTGTGTCCTCTGCTTTAGAAACCTGCCTTTACTTTTACAGAACAATGAGTCATTCCTCCTTGCCATGTGAGGAGCCCTTCCTCTCTCCCCAGCATGTCAGGTCTCAGCACAGCATATAAGATTTCTGTCTGCCCAGTTTATGTACGTTATTAAGTGTGGGCTCTAATCTGCCTAATACTGTCAAATGTTAATTTATTTGTTCATCTAACTGTGAAGAATCTCAGAGAAATAGAGGAACTTTTCCCAGGTCCCCACGAATATCACCTGGATATCCAGAGAGGCAGGTACAGTGTGATTACACTGTTACCTACACTTGAGGAAGGTCAGGGAATCTTAGGGGAAAAGACGTCAGAAAGACCTCTCTCCTGTAGCTTCTATCTGGCAAGTGGGGTGAGAGGTTCAATTTCTTTCCTGGGTCGGGGAAAGGGGTTTCCAGGAGTGATATGTCTACGCATGCAAAAGGACGTCCGAGATGTAAACCATATCAGCGGCGTGTGTCAATATCTAAGATAGGTGTGCTCAGGGCATCCTGGGCTCCGGTGTGGTGATACCACCTTCTTGTATCTTTTTGTCACCCCACTGCCAGATGATACCAAGTGGCAGATTTCCTTTATCAGGTTCACTCAATATTGAAAGTATTTATTTTAATTAGTTGCCACCATTTTGTTTTTAAATCCAGAGACTTCATGTAAACTTCTAGCTTTTTTTTTTTTTTTTAAGAGGAAGAAAGTGAGAGAAGGAAGAAGTGTTTTCAAGGAACGAAGAGGAAGGACTTTCATTTATTTATTTATGATTATTCCCCTTGGCTCCTAGTCACAATCTAGGGCTTGGGTTTTACAGGATCTACACGTCAGCTGCAGGTTTAATGTCTGAGTCACCAGGGCTTATTTTGAAAAATAGATGGTTTCCATCTCCCACTAAAGCAACAAGTCTTCATACTGGCCTTTTTCACTCATTGACATTACCTTGCTGGCCTGTGGCCTTAAATAGTTGACCTGATCACAGCATGGAGAGAACATACTTCCCTTGTATTGTGGTTTTTAAGGTTGAAGTAAAATAAAATGTAAATTAGATCCCAATAAGAGTACCATAATTGTTAGTTTTCCCTCTTTACTTGTTGGTACATAGTAATTTGCATAAATATTTAAGCATTTAAATCGATTTTCTACTTTGAATGGTTAATGGTTAAAAATAACAACAAGAGAAAGTTTACCTGTGCATCTGTGGGAAAAGAAGCTGACTCCAGGATACTGAAAATATGTTGGAAAGACAAACCTTTTTTTTAAGATTAAAATCTTTAAAAGCTGTAGCTGTATCTTACAAATAAATCATTTTGCTCAATGCAATAGTAAAATAGATGTTTTCCCTGCACTGTGCCAAAAACCTGATTTGATTGATTTTACAATTAAATTGAGAGATAACTGGTTGTTTTTGCAAACTCATTCCCTGCCCTTTATTGATTTGGTTTAAAGTTTAGCCATTGAACCTTATAATAAAGTGACTAATCCACCTTGAACTGACAAAAACAAGGACAGTCACCAGTTGAAAGCTCTGTGTCACCGCCCTTTTGAAATTTTGAGCTCAACTTTTCCTTGAAATGTGTTCTGATCCCTGGAATAGGAGGGATAGAGTTCTAGAATGATGAAGGTCAGATGTGAGATTAGCTCTGGGCTCTCTCAGCTGCCTCCAATGTTTCTCATTCTGGAAGGCTCAGAAGACTTCATGAGCATTCACTCATCAGTTCCACTTGCTCTCCTGAAGATTTCTTTGCAGATCCAAGCTGGAGAGAGGCTCCTCCCTCCTACCAGGCTTCCATGTGGTTTCCGCTAAGCTTGCCTTGACAACCACATTTCAAAACATTCAAGGGATTCTTGCTCCCCAAGTCTTTGCTGAGCACTGAAACCCAGGGTCAGTTTCAAGAATGATGTGCCCACAGGAAAAGATGTTCTTTCTCACTTGTTATTAAGGAAATGAAATCAAAACCACATTGAGGGTGCAACCCCTATGGAAAACCTTTTGGAGATTCCTCAAAAAGTTGAAGATGGAAATCTCATATGACTCTACCATCCCACTTCTGGGTATCTAGCCAAAAGACACAAAAACACTCACCGCAGACATTTATGCACCCATGTTTATTGCAGCCATGTTCACAGTAGCTCAGAACTGCAAACTACCCAAGTGCTCAATGTCAGATGACCGGATGAAGAAGATGTGGTACATATACAGTGGAATACTACCCAGCCTTTAGAAGAGATGAAACCCTGTCATTTGAATCAGCATGGATGGAACTAGAGGGGATGATCCTAAGTGAAACAAGTCCAAAGAAGAAAGATAGAGACCAGATGACCTCACTCATAGGTGGAATGTGAATAGACAAAGCAAAGGAACAGACAAAACAAAACCAACCCCTGGATGTTGGCAATAGAAGTGAGGTTACTAGTAGGGAATGGGGTGAAGGGTGGAGACCAGTGGTGGGGTCCAAAGGGCAGTGGTGAAGGACTTGGTGATTTGGTGGTATGCAGGGTGTGTTGACATCTGTTTGAGGAAAAGGGAACCTGTACCTATGGGTTTATGTTATTTTATAAATCAAAGTTACCTCAGTAAGTAAAACAATAAAAAAGAATGATGTGCTCACACAGCTGTGAGAACACCCATCCCGTTTGCAGTCCTCAAGCATCTCACTCCAGACCTGAAGGTCTGGTGCTCATTTCCCAGCAGGAAGAGCCAGGTGGAATGTGCACAGGCCTGCCGGCCTCTCCTCCAGGCTGCAGCTTCTCCCAGCCTAAGGCTTTTTCACAGTGACGTGGTGTTCTCTACTTCTGGATGAGTCTCTTGACCTGGCCCCTCTTCTTGGAATTTGAAAAAGGGTGCCACTCTTCACTTTCCCCACGGGAGGTCTTTGAGTGCTTCTGGCAGTTTCCTTCTTTTCTTAAACTTTGATGAGGAAACACAGTATAACAAGGTTAAGTGTTTCATTAGCTGTTACTAAGCTGCTTGCTTTGTAAACTTTCCAGGACCCATGAAAGTTTATGCATGTACTTAAGTTTTTGGAAGCGGACTAGCACCCTCTGTCGGCCAACTTTTGTGTGAGTAGAAGAACCCACATCTCACATGGAGTTAAGTGCTGCATTTCGCATGCCCGTGTCTAAGGTAAAAAAGGTGAAGCAATAGAAAAAACAAGAATTTGCTTCTTTTGTTTCTCTTTTAATTTTGTAGCTTCCTCCCTTTGTCTGAAGCAGTAGAACCTTTAGGAGATAGGGTTATATAAAAAAATAGTCATGGGTGGGCCCTGGTGAAGCAGTGGCTTGTTCAGCTGCCTTCAGCCGGCACAGTCCACGTATATCCCAAGGGCCTGGGTTTGCGTCCTGAAATCCACGTGAAACACCAAGATGACAACTAAACAATAATAAAGTGCTTCTTCCTCCTCCCTCTCCCTGCCTGCCTGCTCACCTTCATTTTTGCCTGCACCCTTCCTTTAAAAAAATTAAATAAATTATCAATGCTTCTTCCTCCTCGCTCTAAAAAAGTTCTCTTTCTCCATCCTTCTTTTTCTTTCTCCTCCTCCCCACCCCCACTTAGTCTGAGCTGCTTCAATTCTTCATGTCACACACTCTGTATTCATTCAGCAGCATTTATTGACTGTCTACTAGGTGCCAACCCTCATTATAGGTTCCATCAGAGACGTCCTTGCTATTAAGGAGCTTATATTCTATTGAAGAGATAAAGAAGATTAAGTTCATGGCATATATTCTTCAAATGTCTCTGTTTCCTTGATTGTTATCTTTTTATACAAGGCAGGCTGAGGGAGATTTGACTACAGATGAGTCAGACAGATGGCAGTGGGATAGATGATGAAGGAGGATGTATTAGTGCCATTGATAATGGAGGAATAGGCCACAAGCCAAAGAAAGCAGAGAATGTAGATAAAGAAGCTGGAAAGGGCATTCCCCTAGAGTCTCCAGAAGGAGCCAGTTCACCAATATTGTGACTTCAGCCTATTAAAATTGATTTTAGACTTCTGACCTCCAGAAATCAAAGCAAATAAATTTGTGTTGATGTAAGCAATTTAAAAAAAAAAAAACTCCAGCCCTGAGTCTTAGACCCTGGTCCATGAAACTTACATGACCTGCACCTTAGCTGTCTTACCCACCTTAGTTACGGTATGTACCTAAGTCACTAAATTTACGATAATTTGTTTCAGTAGTAATAAGAAGCAAATGCAATGACTGTTCGCTAAATGTCTATAGAAGGCAGCTATGGTACAACGATTTGCAAGGAACTTGCTTTGGTTTACCTTCTAATTGCTTTATTATAAATCTCTGCATACATTAAGCTTTTTGCTTCTCTCAATCATCCTGAGTTAGATACTATTCTTATCATTTTTTGACATATAAAGAAACTGAGGCATAGAGAGGCTAAGAAATATGCTTGATATTACACAGCTACAATCTTGACTGAGCTGAGGTATAATCACAAGCAGTTGGGCCCTAAATCCCTGCTCCTACTCTTTCTGCCTATAGCCTCCCTCGAGATGTGTTTGAGCAGCCCCCATATAGACTCCAATAAAAAAAAAAGGATGGACATGTTGCCATTGACTCTCTTAACCCCCATTAGAAAGACTTTGGAAGGGGCCATCTCAGGAAATCTTGTCAACTGGGGGACCATGATGGTGGTGATGGGGTGGGAACTTGGTGACTTGAGTTAGGAATTTGCAGTTTGAGTGGGTGGCTTTTTCAGATTTGTGTCTGTGTAGAGTGGCTCCTGTTCTCACCCAAGCAGGTCTAAACCAAGAAATAGATTCCATTTTATGAATGTTTGATACTATCTTCTCCAGTTAGCACTTATATTCAAAACACTGAATACTTCTGGAGAAGAATTCTGGTTCGATTTCTAATGAAAGGAAGTCTTGTGCCTGAGTCATTAGATAGGAGGTTGAAAATGTCATTTTCTCCTGGCTGAGTCCAGCGTGGTCTGATCTTTCGTGAACAACTTGACACTCCTAGCCAACTCACGGGGCTGGTCTGTGGAGGGCACACTCCTTTCTGCCTCTCCAATCTGGATTCCTTCGTGGCATTGCTAGTCCTCTGACAGTAGACTGAGGCTATGTTTCAAGGAGAAGCCATGGAGAAACACAGGGTATCAGGAGATATCTTGGTGGAGGGGCAAAGGAGTGAAAAACAAAACATTCGGCAGATGAGATTGACCTCTTCAAGGATTTGCTTCCATGTTCAAAGATGCCCAGGTAATCCTAAGGTAAAATGATGGACTAATACCAAAGAAAACTGTCTTCTGAAAAGGCCTGATGATAATACAATGCTTGACAAATTAGTAGGTAATCAATAGGTGGTTAATGAAGAACTATGAAAAGCAATAGAGCTTATAAACAGTATCAGAATTATGTCACCATGTGTCTCAAGTTCTCAGAAATACTTTGAGATTCTTTTTGACTGATCAAATGAGAGGGTTACAGTGGGTTGAAACTGTGTGTGACTGGAGTCAAAAGCTTGCTTATGAGAATCAAATAGATTCTTCAAGTTCTTAAGCATGTGAGATTTCTTTTCTCTATGCTTAGAACACATGGTGTGAGATATTCTTGCTTGATCTCCTGTCCTTCTTAGTGAGAACTATATTCCAAAGTAAACAAAACTCTGTGAATCAATGTGGTCATTGACTGCTGTTAATGAATGGTAAATGTTGTAATATGGAATAAATTGTGACATGTTATGCCATTACCTACCTCTCTCTCTCTCTCTCTCTCTCTCTCTCTCTCTCTCTCTCTCTCTCTCTCTCTCTCTCTCTCTCATCTGGAGGTCTTTAACAGTGAGTAACTTGTTTTTCCTGATTGGGATGTTCTGGTTTTCTGGAAGACCTCCATGAAATGTCTGTTAATATTTGTGTTTTCCCAGGAACAGAACTGAACTTAAAATTCCCTTTTTTTAAAGGAAAGGTGAAGGCAGGAATGAAGGTGGAGAGGCAGGTAGGGAGGAAGAAGCATTTTATTTATTTTATTTAGTTGTTCATCTTGGTTGCTCCTCTCAGCCCCAGGATGTGAACCCAGGACCTTGCGATATTCACAGATTGTGACCAACTGCTACTCTACTAAGCATGTGAACCTAAAATTCTGATTTAACAGATTAAGATCTTTGGTTAGTATTTATAAGATGGTCTCATCCAGAATACCACCTTTGAATGCATGAAAAATATGAATATTGGCACCATATCAAACCTGTATAACTTTCTACATGAGCTTACATTTGTTATAACTTCTTATTTGCATAGACTAGTAAAGAATTCCACTGGTAGAAGAAAAAAAATTCATCAAGTCAACTGAAAATGCCTTTACAGGTCTCTATTCTTTACAATCCACCTAAAAATGGGGTTTGCAGATAAAATACAGGATATTTAGTTAGATTTGAACTTCAAGCAACCAACAAAATTTTTGTGTGTGTGGTATTCCATATGATATTTAGAATATTATTTATACTGAACTTTTTTGGCTACTTGTCTAAATTTAAATTTAAATGGACATCTTGTGTTTGCGTTTTCTAAATCTGATAACCGTACTTAAAAACAACTCAGTTTATAATCCTCAAGGATCCTCCCATTTCAAAACCAGGGTTGCAGCTGAATCTCTTGACTTGAGTGACTGGCTGTCCCCTGAGATCTGATCCTCAGCTGGAAACATCTAGGGCATAATATTAATCATATAGAACAGTTGCATGTATTGTTGTGGAAAAGACTACTAATTGACTCTCTAATAACTGTTCTCTTCTAATTCTTTATTAACGGGAGTTTTGGATAAACGTATGGCTTCCCAACTGAAGTCAACAGCTCCCAGTCTCTCCTACAGCTGCTTGTGGCTGTATGATCATGGGATGTGAATAGGTGTTATATGGCACCTCCAGATCCAACCCTTACAGGCTGTTCCCTTGGGACAGGACTCAGTTTGTCCAACAATGTAAATACACTGCCCCTCCTCTCTAGACTTTTCTGTCTACCCTGGTTCTGACTGGTTGGATTCCTGTGACTGTTACAACCCTAATACCTATAGTTGCTTCAGCCTCCCAGGCTCTATTGCCTTGACAGCTATGGTGTATGGTTGACACCCAGGGCCAGAGGGGTTCTGCTTCCTCACTGATCAATACATGGAGCAGTATTACAGCTCAGACTTATGAGGAGTTATTAACAGCCCACTAGATGAACCAGATCAGTGAGAAACAAAAACTCAGACATTCCTAGCAGGTAAATTGCTCGTGTCTCCTGCCCTGACAGAGTGTTCTAACACCTCACCTTTTATTGCCTGAGCCTGGTAGCTGGTTGTACATGCAGGAACTTTGTCCAAATCACAGATGTGTTGGATCATAGCTGTACTGCAAACAGACTCCTTGGGAGATTCATATACACTTTAAAGTTTGAAATGCATTGTGGTGTGATATAGTTGATCTGTAAACCAAGCAAAACCAGCGACTGGATGCATGAAAGTCAAACTATGAAAAACCAAGGATAAAAAGAAATCACTAAGGCAGACAGAGGGAAAAGACATGTTACAGAGAAGCAAAGATAAGAATTACAGCATATTGGTCAAATTTGGTGACTCAGATAGCTCAGGTGAAGGTTATGGAAAAGTCTATGACCTGGGCTTGAGACCTGGAGCCAGGGGTGGTGGAGGGAATCGTTCGTTAGATGCAAGAATTACAGCACCTACTTATCAAAAGCTATGTGAGTCCGGACAACAGAGTGAAATCTTTCATATATTGGAAGCAGAAAACTTTCAAAAACATCTTTCACAAAGAATGGACAAATGTAAACGTTTCCAACAAATAAAACCTGAGAGAGCGAATTAAGAGCAGACCCACACTCCTAGAACTGTTAAGGAAATCTCTTCTCATAGAATATCACATGACAAAATTAGAATCTACACAAAGAAATAAAAAATTTGAAAAATGGTATAAATGAAGGTAAATATAAAATTCTTTTGTAAATTCTATTGTATCTAAAAACAAGTGATTTTATATATAAAAATGACATCAAGGTAGTATGTACATAGAGCATATGTTAGGTAAAATATAGCATAACAGTAACATAAAGGATGGGAGGAGGAATGAAGAAGATATTTTTTATGATACCCCATTATGATGTTGCTTGAAGTTAGACTGCAATTAATTAAAGATCTACTAAGTCGACCTCACTGACATTTGTAGAACATACTGCTCCAAAAAAAGCATAGTAAATATGCTTTTGAGTTAGAGCTGAAATAAGCTAGACATTAAAAACAAAGATATCTGGAAAGATCCTCAAATATTTGGAAATTCACGCAATTCTAAATAACCTGTGGATTAAAAAAGGAAGTGACAGAAAAGATGAAAAATATTTCGAATTGAGTAAAGAATGAAAACTATTGGTGATGATCAGTATTATAGAGAAAATGATTAAATTATGAAACCCACTTTTTATCTATTTATCCTCACCTCTCCTTTAGCTTCTGGTCATTTCCTAGGTCCTTCTTTATTATGTAGAATCCAGGTAAGAGGGTAAAGTGAACAATAAAACTAAAAAACCAAAGAAATCTTGCTGTTATTCATAAAGGTAAACCTTTTGCTGTGGGAGCTTATGAGTTAAGTCCAAGGACTGCAGGCCGAGAGGGCAGGGTGTAAGGATGGACAACAAAGATGAAAAAATAAATACGTGCTTCTTCCTCCTCTCTCTGCATCTTTCTTTTAAAACTAAGAAAGTGAACCTATGTATACCTGAAGGAAGACAGTAGCAGAAATTTCTATAATGGCCGGAAAACATGGTGTGGGGGCTTAGGGAGCCACTGCAAGGCACATACAAGCGTCTGATAGTGAGAAAATTAAACGTGACATTTACTTCAAAGAGATTTGTTGCATATTGAATACATACCCAATTACTAGCATTTTATCAAAAGACTAAGCGAAGACTGAAATTTCTTCTAAATTTAAATTCTTTTCATTTAAATGATCTGAACCTGAATGTGACAGGGCTCCAGGGGAAACAATCCCCTCCACCATCCCCCTTTCCTTCATCTGGTGCCCCAGGAGAAAACCTCCTCCTTAGGCTAAGAGTTGTTCTTCTGTCGTCTACGTTCTTCTGGAATGCCTCTTGGGATGTGTAGTTTAGTTCCTTACTTTTACAAGGCAAGTCTTTATAGAGAAGAGCTGTCATTCATTCTCCTGCTCGGGAAGGAGTAAATCCCCCAGAGTCTCTGAAATGACCTTTGAGAATAGATAACCTTTTTTAGTCATCAAGCCTCTGGATGACCTGAGCATTTGCAGTCCTATTAATCCTACCTCCCCACCCCGAGTCAAATGCTGAGCACGCGGCCCCATAAACCCAGGGATTTGAATCCAGAGTAAGACACACAGTTGGAAGTAGCCTGAGACAAAGTCATGTTGCTGGCAGCTTCCGAAGTGTACTATTCCAGGAATTCCTGGTACTGAGGTCTCTGGAGCTGCCCTCCTCTGGTTCTTTCTGAGACTGTTTTTTCCTTCAGTACTGAGTTTTCCTGTGTCATTTCAGTTCTTTGTTGCTTGTGTTAGCCAAAATCTGTTTCTGCTGTTTGCAAACAAAGGAGCCGAGCGGAGCAACTGACAGCATAAAATGGTCCGAAGTCCTGTGCCAGATTCTTCTGAATGGAGCCTGCTCGTGCGGGTGGAGACTCAACGCTCCCACAGTTTTCTTTTCTTCTTCCTGATTTTGTTTTTTACTTGTATTGCAGGAGCATTGCCACTTACGGTCACAGAGGTTTAAGGTGAGCATCGTCGTAAAACAACATCCATCTACAATATGTCAAGTTTACCACCAACAGTCCAGTTCTGTCTTTCACCATGTAATTGACCCCTTTTACCTGATTTCTATCTCCCTTCTTCTGGTAACCTCTAATTTGAATCTATAGACTAAATATCAATTTTGACTTAACTTGGTCCATTTGTTTGTTTGGTTTCTCTATGCCTCGCATGAGTGAAATCATGTGATATTTAACTTTCTCCTTCTGACTCATCTCACTAAGCGTAATTCCCTCAAGGTCACACTTTACTCATTCTGCCACGAAACTTTTCATCTTACCATGATCAATAGGCTAAGACACCCTTAGCACCTCACTTGGTGCAAGCATATATTTTAAGTTCAAACCTAGTCTTTTCACATAAGTGGCTGTGTCAAGGAGTAATACTTGACATCCTAAGAAATTATTTGGGTCATGAAAGTAAATCGCATCTCTTAGTTATAAAATGGCCAAATGTTGCAAAGGATGTTTATATTAATTTTAACATGATCATTGAAATGAAAGCACATCACCCTTGTGGCTCAGGTGACTGAGATGACTGGGATGTGGAACAGGTAAAGCCCAAGGCACTGGGTTTGTGACCCAGGAGAGGGGAAATCAAAATAAAACAGATAAAAATGCTCTTCCTCCCCTCTTTCCTTCCTTCCTTCTCTTCTTCCTTCTTTTCTTCTTCTCTAAAAAGAAAAAAGACATACTTTATATTGTATTGCAGTCTTCATCATTCCCTCGATACCTCAGCAGAGCTCAGTGGAAATTAGGTTCAAATTTGACAAATATAGAGAATACTGTAGCTCTTAGAAAGTGAAAATGGGAGAACAGGAACAGAAAATCCACAAAAAAAAAGAAAGTTCAAATTGTCAATAAACCTAGGAAAATATGCTTCCGCTTAGTAGGGTCACTGATGTTGACTGTATCAGTCATAATGGTTTAGGTAACACTGCAATACTGAACCCCAAATTTCAGTGCCTTAAAACAATAAAGATTGATGTTTTGCTCATATCCATCATGGCCTGGCTGGAGGCTTTGTTCTGCATTGTTTCAGGGAATTGATGACTGTGGCATGTCCATGTTACTCCATTATGGGACTCAGGCCACTTTCTAGAGCAGTGCTGGTAACTAACAGCCAAGAGAAATATTAGGAAATTAAATCCTGGGGCTCTGTAGGGCCTTCCCCTAGTAACACAATGAAATACTCAGCCCAAGGTGATGCATATTGTTTCTGTTCACAAGTGAATGACCAGAAAAGGTCAGCTGGCCCCACCCAACCTCAGTGGTCACAAAATTCAATCCTTCTCGATGTGTGGGAAGTGGAAAGTCAGAATGATTCAGCGGGTAGCACTAAGGACTACAGCATGTCACCAAAACAGTAATAAGCTATTCTTTTCCAGCTGTCAGATTGGCAACAGCATGAAGGTAAGTAAGGCCTTGTCTCGGCAAGTGTGTGCAAACAGTCACTCTGCTACATCAGGAATGAAAGTTTCTCATCATCTACAGGGGCAGTTGGACAGTACACACACACATACATAGAAACACATACACACACATACACACAAACACACCCACCAACACACATACATACACACACCAACACATACACACACCAACACACACACATACACACCAACACACATACATACACACCAACACACATGCATACACATACACACACCAACACACATACACATACACATGCACCAACACACACACACACCAACACACATATACAGACACATACACACACCAACACACATACACATACACACACACCAACACACATACACACACACCAACACATACACACACCAACACACATATACAGACACACATACACACAGCAACACACATACACACAGCAACACACAGACACATACACACACATATACACATATACACAAATGCAAACACACATACATACACACATACACACCAACACACATACACAAACACACATACACACATACATGCCAACACACATACACAAACACACATACACACACCAACACACATACACACATGCACAAACACACATACACACACCAACACACATACACACATGCACACACACAGTGTGCATTTTCCTTACCCTGCAATTTCAAGTCAAAGGATTTAACCTAAGGAAATATCCAGACAATTGTGAAAACATAGGTTTAATAAACACTCATTACAGCATGTGTATAACAGTGGAAAAGGAAAACAGCCCATACATGCAGCAGCAGGGTCATGGCTTCTGTGGCAGCTGGTTGATTAAATATTATGGAGTCAAAGTCATGCTCCCAAAGACTTTCTAACTAATAGTATTTGTATAACGATAAATGGCTAAACAGCCTGTCTATGATCTATAGCTTCTCGCTGCTCTCTGCCAGTGGGAAAAAGCACCTGGGCATTCTCCCTTATCTCTCCTGTGGTAGTGGCTACTGTCCAGCCAGGGCTGTCCTTCCAGGGGTGGCGTGTGTGCTGTTTTATGTCACCTGCTCGGCAGTTACAGAAGCTATGCTGGGAGCAGGGTGTGGGTGTGGTCTGTTCACAGAGTGGCTTCCTTTTTCCTGGAGGTTTTTATTCTCTGGTCTAGAGAAGAGATGGAGTGTTGGTTCCATCTTGTTGGAACCCTCACGAGAGCAAGCCTTGGACCAGGGATTAAAGTTCAACTATCAGGACAGTGAATTGCCTCTGGCTCCAGCACCCAGTCGTGGATGCATTTGGATCGATAGGAAAAGCTGATGGACGAGTCCACATGTGGGACACATAGTACATGACCAGGAGAGACCCTTCACCAAGAAACAAAAGAATGACATCAGTTGAAGAAGACCACCAATAACTTCAAAGGACAATGTCACCTTGTCCAATCAGGAACTGAAACCTGGTCTGCAGACTCCTCTTTCCATCCCCCTTCCTCACCATATGGAATTTTCCCTTAAAAATGCAGGCCACCAGCAAGGCCTGGGGTCTCAGCCTCCCTTGGCTGGCTCCATCTCCTGTCTCTCTGCTCCCCACAATGGGGGTCTCAGCCTCCCTTGGCTGGGTCCTTCCTCTCTGTCTCTCTGTGCCCCACTAATGGACCCCCAACTTGCTTTCTCACTGCGCTTGTCTGATTGTGGAGCGACCCTGAACCCACGGGGTCTGGACCTCCCTTCATCGGCTCCACCCCTTTACCCCCTGATTAAATCTCTGCTTGCTCACTCACCTAACTCTGCCGTGGGTTCTTTGAGTGATGGAAAACCCCCACACATCTCCTGAGTCCTTCTGGTTGAGTTTTCTATTCTAAAGTACCACCCACAGTTCTTTAGGGATTAGCAGAGCACCCTAATCCTCTCACTTTGATCCTTTCTTCCTTGAAAGAAGCATTTATTGAGCAGTTTTAAGTTAGGGACACTATGCCCAGTGCAAGATACTTTCTCTGACTCCTTGGAGTATTCTATAGATCCCCTTGGAAAAAGAAGAAAAAGGGGGATTAACAATATGTCCCTCTGGTAGAGATCTCAAATATGGCCAGACCATTCTCCTTCCTCATGTAATCCCCTCTCCTGAGTATTGCCTGGACTTAAGTGACTTGCCATACGGACTGTTGTAAAGGGCACAATTTCATTTTTTCAGTAACTGCATAGAATTCCATTGAGTATACAGATCACAGCTTCTTTATTCAGTCATCTGTTGGTGGGCATTTAGGTTGCTTTCATGTCTTTGCTATTGTGAACTGTGCTGCTATGAACATTGGGGAGCAGATACTTTTCCTGATTAGAGATTTTATATCCTCTGGGTAGATGTCCAGCAGTGGGATGGCTGGATCGAATGGTAGATCTGTCTTTATTTGTTTGAGGAATCTCCATACTATTTTCCAATATACGTTACCACCAATGATGTAGGAGGGTTCTTTTTTCTCCACACCCCTTCCAACACCTGCTATTTCCAGTTGTTTTTTTTAAAACATAGGCCATTCTCACTAGTATGAAGTGGTATCTCATTGTAGTTTTTATTTGATTTATCTGATGATGTGTGATGTAAAACAGTTTTTCAGGTATCTGTGTGTCTTCTTTAGATAGGGGTCTATTCAGCTATTTTGCCCATATTTTAAGGGGGTCATTTGATTTTAATTGTTGGGATCTTTGAGCTCTTTATATATTTTGGAGATTAACTTTGTGAAAGGTTTTTTCTGATCTCCGCGAGGAAAGAAAGTCAATTAGACAAAAAGTCGAATAGCCAGGGCTTTATTGGGGTTTGCGCACCCGGGCGAGGTTCTCCGGTCCGCAGAACGAGGGCTGGGGAAGTCGCGCCCGAACAAAGGGAAGCGCGATCTTTAAGCAAAAGAATTTCGCGGGCTTCATACGTCGCGATTGGGGATTGGTCCTGTGATTCCAGGTGTGGTTTCGTCAGCTTCCTTTTTCCCGGGTGTGGCCGCCATTTTGTCCTTCTGGGCCGCCATTTTGTCCTTCTGGGCCAGCCTAACACTTTGTTGTTGGGAACCTGGGCTAAGCTGTTGCAATCAGGCTGGGAAATTGCGCTCACCAGAACAAACGGTCAGGGCCACCCTTATCGCCTCCCAGAAGCATACATAAAGCATAAGCACTAGCAATCAATCAGAGTCTTGATCACGTACTGTACATGCACCCACCCTCCAATCCGACTAAAGAGCACGCAGCAGACATGCACAGGGACCACCTATCAGAACTACCTTCTCTCTTGTCCCTTCCCTATATAAGTCCCTCCATCTTAATAAAATTTTGCAGCTTGATCAGAATTCTTTGTCTTGCTGTCATTTTTCGCGCCTCTTGTCCCACCCCTTTCATCCGTTCTAGGTGGATCTCCGGACC